>JASVER010000046.1:3456948-3470766 GCA_030449065.1 Oceanodroma leucorhoa | reverse complement strand
GGAGCGGGACGCGGAACGCACACGCGGTTCCGCAGCGATGCCGCCGTGTGAAACCAGTTGTGAAAAGCGCCTGCAAGCACTAACCTGCCTCCCGGCGTGCTGCCGAGCGGGGCCCCGGCGTGCCGCGCCGTGCCGAGCCGAGCCGGGAACACCCACCGCCCCGCGCTGCCCGCGCCCCGCCGGCCCCGCGCCGCAGAGGCAGGCAGAGACACACACCGCGCTGTTTGGGCACCTGATTAAAAAGGGAAACGTTTGGGTCTCCCTCGCAACGTCAACAGACTTTTGGCAGCCATTGACGCCAGCAGCAGCAAAGTTTTGTTAACACGCTCCTGGCGTGGAAACGAGAAAAACCCGATGCCCGCGGGGAGGGGGGGAAGGAGAAGGAGGAAGAAGACGCCGCTTCTCCGTGCCTCCGGGAGAAAYAGAAGGGGAGGGCAGCGCCGCCCGGGCCGGGGCAGCCTCCTCTCGTCCCCCGGCCCCGGTGTGCCCGGCGGCGAGTGTGCGAGGTTAAAGTCTCGGCGGGGAAGCGGGGAGGGGGGGGAGGGGGGATGGAGGAAGCCCGGCGGGGCCGGCGGCTGCAGCGAGCCAGGAAGCGGGGCGGGAGGAGAATTGCAGCGGCGCACGAGTTCCCTTTTGGCGCCTTTACTCTTTTCCACCTCCGAGCTCCGCCTGGCAGCCCGCCAGTTTCCACTGCACAAGCCCCAGAGCCAGCAGCAGCGCAACGGCAGCCGGCGGGGAGGGCTGCGCGGGGTAAAAAAAAAAAAAAAAAAAAAAAGTCTGCGAGCGCCGGTGGCACCGACGGTGCGGCAGGCGCTTCGGTAAACGACCCGGCCTTTCGGAAATTAAAAACGATGCAATAAATTACCCGGCTCTGATCCCCCCATCATCCCCCCCGGCCCCCCCCCGCCGCCCAGTTCCAGGCCACTGAAAGGATCATTTCTAGATTTGTGAAAATCCTTGCGAGAGGAGTGAAAAGCAATCGGGGACTCGTAGCGATCTACTTCGATTAGCCCTCAACCCGTTCATCTCGAGTTTGATTTAAAGGGCAGCGTTCGTACGGTATTTAGAAGCTTAAATACGGGCAGCCGCTTATGAATGTGTTTAGGTACCTCGTTTATCTTGTACCTCCGATACTTACGAGTTACAAAAACAACGACCTGTGCCACCGCTAGAAAAGAGACTTTAAAGACACTGTATTGCTGCACCGTTTACAATGCCCCGAATAAAGCTCTGGCAGCAGCCAGCAATCTAATATTAGACAAGTGTTTAAAGAACAGGGGTGGCTGCGCTTTAAAAAAAAAGAAGAAAAAATATCGTGGGTTATTTTTTGCAGTCTCCACACGGCATCACCGCTAGCGACACGTTTTGTAAACCAGAGGAGGAAGCTGCAGACTAAGTAGCCGCCGCACGGATCCGCGGATTAGAGAAGAAGTTTGACCTTTACCCGGGACGTGTGGCATTTCATTTAACCATAAAGCTAAGCACAATGCGCCAGCGAGATCGCTAAACCGATTTAAAATACATATTGAGTCATGCACGACAGTAGTGCATTTCGGTTTAGGCAGCGTGCAGGCAGCGCAAGGGGATCGGCGCCTATTTTAAGGCTCCTGCCGCAGCCGCCCCCGTCGCCGTCGTCCCCCCGTGTCCGTCCCCCCCTCCCCCCCGCGCGACTCCCACACCGTCACGTGTCGGACGGCGACCGGGACTTTCTGCCGTGTAAACACGCCGCGGCGGAGTCGTCCGAGGGCAGCCGGGGCATCCTCTCCGCCGCCCCGGTCTCGCCGCCGCGCTGCGCCTGGCTCCGGCCCGGCCGAGACACCCCCCACCGCACCCCCCTCCCCTCCGCCCGCAGCGGGGCTCCGGCGGGGGCGGCCCCCCCGACGGGGGCGGCCCGGGGGAGAGGCGGCTCCGGCCCCCGCGCCCCCCCGCGCCGTCTGTCACGCCTTGGACCCTGCACAGACAGTCGCTGCGCCGCAGCGACAGCGGCGCTTTCCCCCTCTCCCATATGCTGCGAGGCGAATCATTGCATCGCGCTCAGCGCCGGCGGCAGCCAAAAAGGGGAAAAAAAAAAAAAGTTTTCAATTAATGATAAGCCTAGGAACTGGGGAAGGGGGTGGGGGAGGAGGCCAATAAGGGAAAGTTAAAATGGCTGGCGATCCTTCAAATAACCCTGGCCGCCTACCTCCGGAGCCCACACGGCACTGCCTGCCGCGGAGCCCCGGGGGAAGTCCCGCACCCCCAAACACATGCCTCCTTGGGGCGGCCCGAGGGGCCAAGGCTGCCCCGGCACACGGCGATGCCCACACCTGAACGTTACGGGACATCTGCAGGGCAGGGGCCCTCGCTCCCATTCCCCCCGCCCCCCCCTCCCCCCCCGTTTAAAATGCATCGAGGGGGTGAGAGAGCGGCTTCAAAGGCTCCCCCCCACACTACGGGAGGAGGCGAGGCGGCTGGTACCCAACTTTGAGGCATCGCTGCATGTAGGATTTCCCGGGGATTCGCGGGAAACACCGACACCGCCGCACCGCCGCTACGGCGCCCGTCCTCCGCGGCCCCCCCGGCGGGGGCGATGCCTCCGTCCCCCAGCGCACGCCGCGGCGGCGGGCGGGCAGGCGGCTCTCTCCGGAGGGACCGGGGGTTTCCTCTCCCCTGCCCGCCGCGCCGGGCAGCCCGGCGGTTCAGCCTGCCGCAGCTCCGGCCGTGCCGTGAAGAAGGCTGCCGGAGGAGGCGGTGGTGGAAGGAGCCGCAAACCGGCTCTGCCGCAGAAACCCCCGGGCCCCCGCGGAGACGGGGCCCCCCGGCGAGAGCCCGGCCTCCCTCCCTCGCCCACCCGCCGCGGCATCTCCCTACCCCGGCCGTCCGCGCCATTTTAGAGACACACACACGCACACGCACTCACCCACACACAGACACTCGCACACACACGCACGGGAGCGAGGTTTCCGCTGCTGCTGCCAGAGACAACAGGCAGCAGCCGAGCCCGGGCTGCGAAGGAGGAGCAGCGGCAGCAGCGGGAGAGGGACACACACACACGCACGCACACCCACGCACCGCGGGCCGGGCAGAAATGTGCATTTCAGGTAATTTAAGGCCGCATTCCCGGAGCGGGGAAGGGAAAGCGCAGGCCTGCGCGCCCCCACCCCATTAACCCGCCGCGGACTCGGCATCCCGGGAGCCCTTCATTGTTGCCTTTATTCCGTATGGCTTTTGCTTTTCAGGAGGGGGATAGAAAGAAAAAAAGAGAGGGGAGGAAAAAAAAAAGGAAAAAAAAAAAAAGAAAAATACCACCAAGCCAGCCCCTTCCCCCCGCCCGTCCCCCATTGTTCGTCCGCGGGAGGCTGGGCGAGCGCAGCGCCACGGGTTCGCCATTCACCGGGCTCCGCCGAGCCCCGCCGTGCCCCCCTTCCCTTCTGATAGCTCGGGAAACTTATGGGGTGGGTGGGGGGAGACCCCCCCACATTGAATACAAAAGTCCCACCGCTCCTGCGAGAGAGAGTTGGGCGAAAGCCTGCGCTCACTTCCGCAACGTTAACCTTGCAGAAATACCGGAGCACGGCCCCCGTTTCCTTCCCCCAGCCCCCGCCGCACCCCCGGGGGGTGGAGTGATTAATGGGACGTACGCCCTTGGTTTCCCTCCGGCCACCCGGGCGCACCGCTCCCCGACGCGGAGCCGCCGCGACACGCCGGGCGGGGGCGGCCCCCCCACGCATCCGTCGGGGACGTTGGGAGATATTGATCACGGACGACTTCATTTTGCATAATTGCGGCTGACAGGGCCTGTGGTTCCCTCATTTACGGAGCAACAGCTTCGAGGGGCTGATGGATGGGGAGCGGAGGGAGCCGCTCGCCCCCCCCCCCCCCGGCAGCCCCACCGGGGGACGGCGGCTCCGCGCCTCATGCAGCAAATGGCCGGCGCACAACAGCGAAATATTAAACTTAGGTGCCTCCGTCTCTCGTTTTACCTAGCGCGGCCGGCCTGAAAGCCTCCCGCTCCCCGCAGGGCTTTGTCTGCACAGCCGCGCCGGGACCGGGGCCGGCCCCCGCTGCACGGGGACCTTCGGCAGCCGCAGATAAGAAAAAGTGCTTGGGACGTTGGGGCCTTTTCCTCCCCCCCTTTTTTTTTCTTTCCCTCCTTCTCCCAACAACAAACAAATAAACAGCTCGGTTTCTGCTAAACAATGCATAAAAATTAGCCTCGCCCCAAAGTTTATGTCGGGTTTACGGCGCTGACGTTTCTCCTTGATGGGAAACGCTTTCCCGAGCACTTCTGGAAAGCGCTGGCGAGCCCTCGGTTACGAAAGCATTACAAGCACCTCAACAAACGTCTCCGCAACTCGGTGTCCCAGCCTGACATCACCTTCTCCAGACCTTTAGACGAAACGCACGGCCAGGGCGGGCCCGGCCAGCGCCGTGTACCGCCCGTCTCGGCGWGCGGAGAACACTGGGGGAAAAAAGAAAACCCAACAACAACGCTCGGCTTTTCTGTGAAAAATTCAAAAAAAAAAGGGGGGGGGAGGGGGGGAGAGAGAAAAGGGAAAAAAAAAATGAATTGAAGTTGCCGGTGGCGGTGGGCGATGCCCCGCCGGAGAGGAGGGCATCGCGGAGGCCGCCACCGGCCCTGCCTCCCCGTCCCGGCGCTCCGCACCAAAACAAAGCAGCGAATCAACTGCGATGCAGATGGGCGGCTATGAATTTTTTGCTGCTGCTTAGAGCTTTAATTACTCGTTCTTGATCCGTGGGACTACGACACGACACCGCCAAGGTTAAAATGCCCTGAACAGCTCTGAGCAGATGTGAACGAGTTGGCAGACGCGCAAATGAGGTCTGCCTCTAAGCATGATAACAAGTGACTAATACATTGCATATCGCTGAAAGAAAATTATTTTTCTCTAATTTGCATTAGCTTTTTTTCTTTCTTTTTTTTTTTTTTAACGCCAGCGACATTCCCTCCTCAGAGGCAGCAGCATAATCCTGAAAATATTACTCCGTGACTTTAAAAGATTTGGAAGGAGGCAGAGATTGCCAGTGTTTTGGCTATGCAGGCTTGTTTATCTTTCCGCCTTTGCTCCAAGGCGAAACTAGTTTCGCAAGCAGTATTCTTGCAGAAAAATGGCACATGTCATATAAAACACCAGTTTATAGGAATTGATGCTAAAATTGTTGAATGACTATTGGCGCACTTTCGCCACTAATAGCACAGCGTAATCCATAAAGGACCAAGGGGACAGTCAAGGCCAAAAGAGGAAAAAAAAAATAGATTGACTGGAGAAAAATAAAGGCAAGCCATGGACCAAAATTACAAAAAGAGGGGGTGGGGGAGGAAATAAGCATCTCCCCTTCCTACCTGCCTTCCACCCCAGAGCCACCTCGTCAAAAAGACAATAGTATGTGGAGGTCACTTACTATATAAAACAGCGATTCTCGTAGGTAGCAAAACTATGTCAGGTACAAATATAGGCCGGAACCCAGTTCTCCAAGTTCCCTCGACTTTCCAGAGGCTCTTCTGAAAGGGCCGGGAGATCACTCTGCGTACCGGAGCAAACTTCAAGAACAGGCAGCATTTTATATCCTATGCACAAAAAGTGAACCGAGGGGCTTAGATGCAGAGGCTTTGAGGATAAAATAGCCTCTCGGGCTATTTACGCAGGGGATGTTTTTCACCGAGGACCTACTCCAAGGGTGCCTGCACGTCCAGGTTATCAGGGGTTGCGCGCTGCCATCTCAAGAGGTAACAACTTCTCCGCCAGCCAACACGTGCTCGGGAAGCAAACACGCACTGCCAGCCACCGCACCGTGCCCTGCCCGAGGCCAGCCGCGGTTCCGAGCGGGGCTGCCCTCTCCTCCCGCGGGTCTCCCGGGATGCCTCGCCCGCCGCTCCCCGCAAAGTCACCGGGGCCGGCGCAAGCCCGCCGCCAGCTTCCACCGGCGGGAGGAATCTGGCCGCGGTCAGGCGCGGAGCCGGCCGCTCCTCCCGTAGCCTCCCTGCGCTTGTAAATCAAGCGGAAGAGGAGAGAAGCGGAGGGGGCGGCTTCTCCCCGCCTAGCGCCGTGCGCTGAAGCGACTTCGCCGGCGGCACGGGGAAGCCGGGCTCGGCGCCCTGCCGCCCCCCGGGGTGCCCGCCGAGCCCCGCAGCGGCGGGCGGTGCCTCCGGGAGCGGCGGGGCGGCCCCGGGGCTGCTCCGGCCCCAGCGAGAGCTTTTGTGTGCGAGTGCCGGCGAGGCGCGGGCTCTTCGCGCTCCAACAGCTGTCACATTATTTGCACTGGCCGTAAACAGCCTTCGCCTTCCCCCCCCGCCACACAGTTAAATCCAGACTAACAATCCCCAGTTAGAGATCAAACCAACAACAGCAGCATTGTGTCTGCCTTCATTGCTTTACCATCAACTACTGCAGCTGGTTTACTCGAAACAAGGAACACCCTCTACCCACCTCCCCCGCCCCGGGGCCAGAAACGTGCTTGTTCCCGGCGGTTGGTCCGGCGGAGCCTCACTGCTCCGGGGGGCTTCTGCGGGGCCGGGGGGGGTTGCTCCGCCAGCCCGATGCCGGTGGGGTCCCAAGCGCTGCGGGGCTCTCCCCCGCAGCAAGAAGGGGTTTCCAGCCCGCAGTCCGGCCCGACGAAAAGCCTTATCAGAAGTTGAGCTCCGCTTTCGGTTTGGCTTTTGGGAAGGGCGAGGGGGAGCCCCGCAGCAGCGGGGAAAGCCGCGCCGGCAGCTGCGCAGCGCCCCGCGGCACCCGGCGAGCTCGCCCCCGCGGCGCGCCCCCGAGCAGCCCTTCCCCGGGAGGGCCGGGCTGCCCGCCCCCGCACCCCCTGCCCTGCCGCCTCGCACCGGGCCGGCGGCAGCAGCGCCCGACCTGTTACCGCAGCAAACCTCCCGCCGAGGGGCTCCGCCAGTCGCCCCCGCCAGCCTTGCCCCGGGGCGATGACCCCGCAGCGGCCCCGGCCCCGCCGCGCAGCCGGCCTGCAGAGACGCGTTTCCACCTTCAGACTTTTCCCCCCTAAGGAAAAAAAGAAAGAAAAACCCCGATAACCTAAAACACGAGTCCAACTTCGCTCGCAACACAACCACCTGGCAGCAAAGGAGTGGGCTGCACACTCTCAGCGGGCCTTTTATTGGGCCCATACCATACCTCCTTCCCTGCCCTTACTTATTTTTGTATCGGCAACAAAGTTAGAGGAGAGGTGGAATATACTGAGCAGAAGCAACGGAAAAATAAATCAACTCGAGGAAACCTTTCCTTGCCCAGTTTGACTCCTAGCACTACCCAAAATGTGCATCTCTAAAGGAAAACCACAACAGGGCGACCTTCTCTGAAATTTGTGTACCGCACGAACTCTTGAAGAGGCCACGGGAGCTGGAAGAGCACTTTCTAGGTGCTTATATGCAGTTTGGGATCCGGCACCAGCAAGGGGCAATAGCTGACTTTATTGGAAGCGCATCTCCATCTTGACCTGACTAGTGCCAAAGGGCAGCGCTCCCCAGGCAGGTAAGGTGTTTCACACCAACGTGATACATCGCCAATCGACTTCCGAATCGGATTCACCGACAAATGATGCCAGTATGCACTCGCAGGTCAGTATCATCGACTATTCATTGCCTATACGTAGCTAGAAATCTGCTGGCCTGGTAAAAAACACTGCTAACAAAACAATGTCAGCAAAGGCTGCAACACACTCTTGTGAGAGACCGGCGATTCGTGCCTACTGAGGCTCTTTCAGCACAAAGGCTTTTAGAGGAAGAAGAGAGAGAAGAGGGAAAAAAAGGAGGGAGGGCTCTCGTGTTTCAGGGCTGCTGTCCCCTGGGAACCAAGAACCAAGTGTAGCTTCAATCAAATGCTGACTTCTCCTCCGGGAGCTCAGTAGGAAACCTGATCTCGCTAGCTCATGCCTGCCTCCATGCATATAGGCTGGGTTTTCTTTCATACCAGCAATTTGTATAAAGAGGAGAGCCAATACAGTTTATTGCAAACGAGATCTCGCAGTAACGGATCTAGAGAGCTATTTCTGTAGCTAAAATAAGACAACCTTCAGCTGCCTGCTCAGGGCAGGCCGCGCCGCAGCCACCCCCGGCTCCGCACGCACGGCTTCGCCGTGGGTGCCCCTGGCGCGGCATGGCACGGCCTCCCACGCATCTCTCCGAGCCCTGCATCCTCCCCAGCTGGCAGCAGCCGCCCTGGGTTGGGTTTTTGTGCAATCCCAGGTTACACTTCCATTAAAACATTTACCCCGGGAGATCACTTCCTGCTTGCAAGTATTGTTCCGGCTTCCCCTGCTGCTCACAACTTTAGCCGTAGCTGTTTCTCTCCTCGCCCACCACTCTGTAGAGACCCCAGGAAGCATCCACCCCTGCCCACTGGCCCTGGCACGGCAACGCACGGCACGGCACAAGAGGTCTGCCGGGAGAAGGCAGGCGAGTCCTCCAGGCAAAGCTCAGCGTAACTTTGCACCGGGTTGCTTAATTCTGCACGGGGCTTTGCTAATCCACTTTGTGCTTGACTACTGAAACGGGAGGAAAGGAAAACACCGTGCGGGGAGCACGACCAGACCAGAGCAAGGTGAGCCAGGGGGACCGCAGCGGGAAGGGCTTCCCCCAACGCCCAGCTCAGCCTCCTACTGCTGTGGGCAAGCTGGAGAGGCTTAGCACACAACCCAACACGCCGGGGCGTGGGAGCCAAAGGGGATTCCCCGGGGATCAGCCATCCCTGTAGGATCTCTCCATAGCCAGGAGCTTTCACATGGAGAAAGTTTGGCTCAGGGAGGGAATTTACACTTAGAAAGAAGAGGAGCTCAGCCCACCCCTTCTCGCGCCATTAGCGACTTCTCTGTGAATTTCAAGGAGAGCTGAGAATACACCCCTCCAGCTTTGATTTCACTTCTCTGTCCCTACCTGCCACCATGCACAAATGCCATACTCAAGAGGCGGCTAAATGAGCCCGGCAAAACTCTCCCACCCCCTCCAGGAGACCCCCGGCTGCAATGCTGCCCCACTCCTGGGGAGCGTGGGGGAAACAGCAGCAGGTGAGGGACAGGCAGCTCCACSGCACCTGGTCTGCGCAAGCACAGAGACAGCCATCGGGCTGCCCCAGGCGTGGGGTCTGCTGCCTGTGCAAGTACGGGCGTACTTCTCTCTGCTATCAACTGTGCCAGGCGCCAGCTACACCGATACTCCCGTGGAGGAGGAGATCTGACTTTTATAACTGAGGATACAGGCCCAAATGTTTTGTAATATGCAAATACTGAGGCCCCTAGGTGAGGTATTCCTGAGCGTTAAATGAACACCTGGGGTAAGAGCGAGAGCTACTCCAGCTGAAAATGAAAAGCGAAACACGCTCTGAGAAAGAACGGGCAGACTGGCAGCGCTGGCATACTGCAACCCACCGCAGGCCGTCTGGAGGTGCATGGGGAGCGACCCTGCCGCAGAGCTGCGCCGGTGGAGCTCCCGGCCGCGGGAGATTGCTTCGAGAGCAGTGGGAGCAGCGGAAAGGAGAGCGCGTTTGGCTGGGAGCGCTCTTGCCCCTCCTGGCCGAGGAGCAGGCAGAAGAAGCACAATGCCAGGCTCTCCTGGTGCAGGCTCGGCCGCGGAGCGCAGCCCCGAGCCTCCCCCTTTCCCCAGCGCTCCATTGAACACACTCAGCTCTTTATACGAGCCATTCCCAGTGTGGCTGGTGGATTCTGCGCTTTCCACTTTAATTGTCTTATCCAAATAAAGCTTTGTTTTCCTTAGCACGACAATCCCAACATTCAGGCCAAGATTTTCATTGGACAGAGGAGATATTTTATTCTCTGATTGTTTAGAGAGTCGGGGCTTACACGGAACAGCCCCGGCTTGTGTGCCTCCGCTCACAATGGGGTCTTTGCAGCCCCGGTCTCCATCATGTAGATTCATTTTCCGGAGCGATCAGGATGAGAATAATTTTTCTCTGAATTTCATAGCTTTCCAAGTCTACCCTAGACTTTAACAAGTCTTTTAGTTTGCACCTAGACAATAAATTTAGTTTAATTTAGCTTCCGGTCTTTAATTTTAGCAGGTCTTCTTTTTGCATGCAAATCAATATGGCAATTACCATCTAAAAGCTCGCCCAGCCCCAGGTCAATGTAAATTGATCATTGTCCGCCTTCTACAAAATAACACCGGGAGTCTGTGGTGCATAATGAGATTATACTGGAAACTGTCTTTCAGATCACAAATTATATTTCATGCTGTCAGGATCTTCTCCAAGTGGACTTCCTTGCATGTCTGATCACACGGCACTGAACCTATTAGATCACGAGGTAGGTTTGGGGTGCAAGGAGCGCTTGTGTGCGGGGGGAGAGTCCCAAATAATTCAGACAACAGTTAAGGAAAACAGGCGGGCCAGGTACTGAAGCGTGCTCTCACTCTTTAACTTTTCCAGCGGTGGAAGAGAGGAGGGGAAAAAAAATCTCTGCTCGGCCAAGAACTGCTGTCCAGCAAACAAGGAAAAATGAATTCCCTGCTGGAAAGCAGCAGAACTTTCCTAAATCCACACTTGTGACGAGTTCTTGGCCTCCTCCTTTCCGTCCCCACCTCGTCTGCTCGGCCATTCAAAGGAGCGCTGGCTACCCACTCCGGAGAAACCCCCACGGAAGACGCACTTCCCCGGGAGAGTTGCCCCTGCCCGCCGCAGCCTCGGGACCTGAGCAGGTCAGGTCGGAGGGAAAGGTCGCTCCGGAGCAGCGACCGCCGTAAGCCCGTTCCCTGAAAGGACACTAGGATTAACGGGAGCTGCTCACGGCCAGGGGAACTCCCCCTGCCTGCAGCCCAGGCCCCGGCGCTGCCTCCTGCACACACGCACACAGCCAGCGAGAGCTGCTCGGCGTAGCGAAAAGGGGTTAGCCTGGCTCTTCCCAGCCAGCCGGCTCAACTCCGGCACTCAGGTTATTGCAAAACCAAGAAAGAGGGGAGCGGGCCTGCTCTGGCCATCAATTATTTCTAAAGCGACACCAGCCTAAGGAGGAAGTATTAAACTTGGCTTCATGCTGCTCTTTCTAAGCCCGAACTAAAACGTGATCTATTGTGGTGTTCGGGGGAAAGACAGCATATCGCATATCACCTGTGCAACCCAACTGCACTGCAGAGTCCCAGCAAGAGCCCACACCTTTGTCAAGACGTGCAGAAATCAGAGCCCGCTTCTCCTCTGTGCCGAGCACGAATTTACTCCGAGCCACATTTACTCCCAGGGCAACATGGCTGCTAGAGCTACAACCTGAGCTGGAGCAGGCCTTTTGCCCATCTTTGCAGAGGCCACTCACCGGTCAAAGTTGAGAGACCTTTTAAAAGACAGCCACAGATTGCTAAGACTGCTTTGGTATGTGCAGCACTCATTATTTTGGGCTGTGGTGGCCTGGGTTCATTTTCTCCGCAAACGGAGACCCGAAAGCATGTCAACAACTTTGTGTGGTCTTGCAGCTGCACAGATCCACAAAGTTTGCTTGCGCGGACTGTACAGGAGCCCCTGGAGCTCAGTTGCCTTGCCTCTGGCATCCCTGTTAGGGGACCTTGGCTTCTTTATCAACATAAAAAAAAAGTGAATTATCATGGGGTGGGGGAAGAGGAGGGAAGAGGAACAACAATTTCGAACTGCCTGAGAAGCTGCAGCTCTCGGCACATTCTGGTAAAGGCAGATACAGTGCATGACACGGAGCCTGGATTGTCCACCAGTGCAGGAATAAAGCCAAGGCACCAGTATTGTTTCAAGACCCAGTCCATATTTGGGCATTCAGTTCACACATCCTAAGTATTGTTTTAAATATTAGAATAGAGACATTCGCCAGTGTGGTTCATAATGCACTCAAATGGGAGAAGTCATTGCTCTTCGGTCTCAGATTACTAGCTTGGTCTTGCTGGTCTTTTTTTTTTTAGGGGGGAAGAAGAGAGGGAAACCCTGCTGAGTCTGTTTGCAGTGGTCTCTATTAGATATGCAACAAATCTGCCATTTCCGGCGTTGCTTCTATCTAATTAGAGATGTATTTAGATGTGACGTGTAAATAAGCGCTGAGCTGCCTGCTGCCCTGGCTGCGTGGACTGCTCGGGAGCATTTCCAATAAGGCTGTACCGCCCGGAACCAGGGCTCAGACAAAGAGGAATGGGAATGGTCTGCGCTGCAGGCGAATCCAACAAAACCAGCTTTTATCTATCACTCTAAAGCCTTAACTGCTTTTAATCTGTACCGCCCAGGCTTGCACGCCACGATCGCATCTCATCCACCGAGGACGTCTCAGTACAAAAGGAAGCACACACGCACGCAGGAGCTGCAAATAACCCCCGACCCACCCGAGCCCCAACGCAGACCCTGCTCTCCGCCTGCCCTTGCGCTTCACGAGGTGTGCGTGCCCCCGTGGGCTCCCAAACACCCCGAGGCAGGTACGCCCGGCTTCTGCGTGCACAGACAGGAGCCGAGGGCTGCCCCGCGCCGTGAGCACACACGCGGCCCCGTGGGGCGGAGGGCACCGAGCTGCCGCGGGAGAAGTTGACGGGACCCGAAGGCGGCCGCGGAAACTCGCTCCCCCCCCGGGGCCGGGAACCTCCGCCGCCGGGTTTCCACTGCAACCCGCGGAAAGGGGGGGCACGGCGGAGCCAGGGGAGGCGGAGAGCCGCCGGGGACGCCCCGCCGCCGGGACTCGCCCGCCCGGCCACCCCCGGGGCCTCGCAGAGCCCGAGGGGCTGCGGCGGCTTCCCCGGCCCCGCGGCCGCCCGACCCCGGCTCCAAGCGCTCCTCGGAGTTTCCAGAGAGGAAACTCCTGGGAACGAAATAATCTGGCGCTCGCCTCGTGAACTCTTTTCCTGTTGTGGGAAACAGCTCTTATAAAGCCATGAGACGGACAGAGCAAGCGCCGGGGCCCGAAGCGCGCTGCCCCGTCCCCCCTTGCTCCGGCAGCATCCCTGCGACCGCCGCTGCTCCCGCATCCTTCCAGGCCGGAGCAGCCGGCCGCGATCCCCTCTCGGCTTTAAGGGTTAACAACCATCGTCACCAAAAAGAAAAAAGGAAAAAAGAAAAAAATATCACGGTGACCTTTTCCTCTCCAACTCCCCCACTCTCCCTTTCAGGCTCCGGTTCCTGAGCTCGCAGGGAGCCTGAGCGGCTGTCTAGACCGATCTATCACAGACGGACAAACAATACCAGGAGAAGCCCCTGCCCAGTCCCTCAGCCTCCGCCACTCACCTTAGAAATGGCGAAGAACAGAAAAGTGACCGCGATACAATCCTCCCCGGTGTATTTATAGCCTTCCACACAGCCCACCTTCATGCCTGACAAATGAGATTTTGTCTGCTCTCTCAGCGTACGCTCCAATAAACACACACACACTTTTTTTTTTTTTTTTTTTTTGGTGCCTGTTTGTTTTTGGTAACATTCCGGGCTCGTCCCTCCGACCCCGGGGCGGGCGAGGGCCCTCCACGCCCGTGCGGGGAGGCAGGTTTGATAGCCGGAACGGCGGGGAGGGGTTTTGGGGGGGGGGAAGGAAGAGGGGACCCGGCCGCTCGTCCACACGCAACCTCCCAACCTGGAAACTTCAATGTCCGTATTCATCACGCCCCTTCGCACCCAGCCCCCCTCACCCGAAGTGCTCCCTGGTCCCTGCCAGCCCTCCGGGTTGTGTATTAAAGAGGTATATACGGGGCGAGGAGCCGGAGGTCCAACGCTGCAAAAGGCTGGGGAATAACTAATGAGCTGTGCAGCCCATTGATCCGGTGCATACTTCCTAATTAACTCTGAGTCACCTATTTGTGACAGCAATTCAAAGAACTGCACCAGGGATAAACTACAACCCCGGCGCGCGAAGGCAACCGGGGGCGGGGGGGAG
>JASVER010000046.1:3429249-3454474 GCA_030449065.1 Oceanodroma leucorhoa | reverse complement strand
CCCTTTAGTCCGCCGGGAAAGCCGCTCTTCCTCACCTTGCCGCTGGGAGACCGGGCTCCGTCTGCTGCACGCTGCGCTCCCCTCGCATCCCCCCTCCCTCTCTCCCTCCTCCTCCTCCTCCTCCTCCAGCCGCCGCCTCCCCTCCCTTCCCCTCCCCCCGGGCAGGCGCTGCACCGAGGGAGCCGCCGCCAGCAGCAGCGGCGGCAGCAGCAGCAGCAGCAGCAGCAGCGGCGGCAGCAGCGCCGCCGCCGCTTTTTCCCTCTGCAAGTTTCCCCCTCCCCTGGCTGCGTTTCCCTGCCCAGGCAGGGCTCGCCCGGCCGCTCGCCCGCTCTCCCCCCGCCTTTGCCCTGACTAATTGATTTGCCCCCCCCCCGCCGCGCCGCCGGCCCCTCGCCTCTCCCGCTCTCCCCGGCTGGCACAGGTCGCTGCCAAGCTGCGGCGCCCCTGGGGGACTCCGCGCTCCCGCGCTCCCCGGCCGGCAGGGAGAGGAAAGCCGTCCCCCCCCGCCCCGCCGATACTCCCCTCGCTCGCTACCCAGAAGGCCAGTGGAGAACCGCAATTACCATAAAGCTCCGCTCACTCCGCTCCACCAAGCTGTCAAAACCCCGGCGGCGGCGGTGGCGCTTCCAGACATCGTTGCGAGGCTCCGCGGCGGGTCGCGCCGCGCTGCCGCCCCCCGCCGCCCCGCTCTCCCCCGGCCCCTCTGCCGTACGCCCCCAGCCCTCCCGCTCCGCTCACCCCAGCGCGCCTCGCCGCGCCCGGGATCCCCCCCGGCGGTGCAGCCCGCGCCCCCACCCAAACCCGCCGGCTCCGGGTTCCCCCCGTCGCGCAAGGGCATCCCCGCCGCCCCAGGACCCGCCGAGGGCTCGCAGCCCTCCTGACCCCCCGCACGGGTCACAGCGCGCACGGACCCTCTCGCTCGCACCCTCCCACCCGTGGAGGGGGTGTCCCCCCTCCGGCCCCTCTCTGGTCCCACACGCCGCCCCCAACTTCGCGTGGTCCGCGGCTCGGCCGCGCTGATCTCCGCTTTCCCCCCGGTCTCCTTCTCTGAGCTCTGAATCGGGATGGAAAAAAAGCCACTCGTTTGTCAACGTCTGCATTGCGCGGGGCGGGGGGGGCGGGGGGGACCTTATTAAAGCGCGTTTTCGCCTGATCCGGCTTTGGCAGCCCTTAACGCGGTTTTTACCGCATGTGAGCGGTGTGGCAACCCGGGGTGGGGTGGTGACTGAAGCGCCGTTTCCCTCGCTGGCATTTCTACGGCTGCTTTAAGATTTCTGCCCGGGTTGAGGAGCCCTTTAATCTCCGGGTTGGTAGTTATCGGCTGCATCTATTTACTTTGGCACGGCAACTTTTGGCTCGGCGAGCTCGACTCATGAATTTCACGTTCGTAACGCCCATCCCCGACGATACTCTCAGGTTTGGTTCCGCGGAGCCCGCGGCGTGGAGGCTCCCGGGACGGCCCCGGCCGCAGGGCCACGCGGGCCCGCAGCCCCGCAGCTCCCCCGCACCACCCGGCGCCTTCCCCGAGAAGCGGGAGTTTTGCCACCTCAGCGCCGCCGGCGCCGCATCGAGCCCTTCTAGCCGCCGCTCCGTGTGGGAGCGACTGCCGGCCAAACGCCAGGCGATTAACGCGGAGAGTTCGCCCCGGGGGGGATTTTTAATCGCTACGTCCAAGACCCTGCGCGAAAAGGCTGCGGAGAGGCTGCGAGCTGCACAAGCTTTCCTCGCCGAGAGCGCACAAGCAGCAAGCAGGGCGATGAGTATTCAGCGGCAGAGCAGGACTGCCGGGGCTGCCTGCCCGCTCTCCGCCGCTGCTGCTTATCTCTGAACATGGAAAAGCACGAGTTCCCGAAAGTTGTCCCTACCAAAGCCCCCCTCAAAAAAAAAAAGAAAAAAAATCCAGTAGTTTTTAATCGAGAATCTAATACACGCCTGGAAAAAACGCGGGGGTCGCCAGATGTTCGGGGCGGGGGATGCGGAGTGCACACACACCACACGCAGCCGGGTCACGGCCAGAGGGTTGGCATTTAATGAAACTGCCATCATGGGGCTTTGGGTTTTCGCTACGTCTCTCTCAAAAAACTCGCCCGTCTCAAAGCAGAAGTGAAATATCCACTGTCTGAAACACGAAACTCCAGCCGCACCGCTCGGCTTCCTCGCAGGGGAGCCCGGGGAGCCGCCGACCGCGGCGGCCGGGCTGCGGTCCCGGGGTGCCGGCCGGCGGGGCGCACGGCCCCGGGCAGCGGCCGGGTTTATTCCCGGCGCAGCGGACCACGCATCTGAAAAGGCTCCCACACGTTTTTTTAATCTCCGATAACAAGCAGAAGGACACCTGGCCTATTACGCTATAAAGCTATTTTTTATAAAGATGTTTTAGGGCTAGACATTAAAAGTTATTAGACTGAACACACGTGAGTTACAGGCACACAGCTGGAGGAAAGGCCTCTGTCGGGTTCCCCCCCACCCCCTCCTTTCCTAGGGAAAACCTCATTAAAATTGCTTCTTTCGGTAGGAAAGCAGAACTAGCGCATCTCCCGGCGAGGTGGCCGCAGCCGCGGCTTCACGCCTGCATTGATCTGGGCTTTGTCTCTCCCCGCAGGTCTGAATCCGCAGCGCCATCGGCCCGCACTTGCATCACAAAAGTCGCCCGCTTCCCTTCCCCCGGGCTGCAAACTCCGGATCACATGTGTGCGCCTACAGCATGGGGCTGGGTGGTTGGGGCTGGGTTGTTTTTTTTCTTTAACTAATGACTTCAAGTTATCTCGGGGTAAACTCGCTCCACTTTTATTTTTAACTGTAGTTGAACTTACTTTCTTTGTGAACGCAGTTTCTTCCGTGGCAGGGAGGAACAGACCCGCGCTTGTTCGCCTCTGTGCCTTTTTTGTTCCCCGGGTCCCCGAGCTTTGCAGCGGGAGGCTGGCGGGCTCGGCGAAGACATTGGGGCTTCAGTTCGCTCCTCCCGCGGCCTGGCTCGGCCCGGCTGCGCGCCGTGCCGCCTTCCCCTGCCGCGGGTGCGGCGGGCACCGCCGAGCTAACCCCGGAAAATTCAGAGCATGCTCTTGCCTTGCGGATTACCGGGCCGTCTCCCCCTAAACACACACACGCCCCGGAGGGAGCTGACCCCCGGGTCAGGCCGCTGCACACTCTTGTCTCCCCGGGAGCGGAGGGGGGGGCTCCGCGCACAGATGCTCGGGCCTCCGCACTGCTGCTGCTGCTGCCGCTGCGGAGCCGGGCGAGGATGCGCTCGCAAAAACGGCTGCTCCGATAATGCTAAGTACTTAACCTCCTCGTAAAGACAAATCCATTGTTAATGGCAGAATGGGCTTCTCGCAGGAGGCTTCCAAGTGGGATGGCTTTACGCCGGCTCTCATTTACCTCCAGCGCCGCCTCTAATTGGAAGCCTCCCCCCGCTCGCCCCTGGCCCACGCACCTCAGAAAGTTGGGGGTTAAACCGCAGGAGCGGCGGGGCCGGGCCCCCGGCCCCCTCCACACCCCACTCCCCTGCCCACCAAACGGCAACCGGAGCACACGGGTCTCCCGGCCAGGGGAAATGAGAGAGAGGGGAGACGGGCGCTGCGAAGGTAAAATGAATTAACGCGAGCGAGGTGCTCAGCCAGCCTGGTGATGAGTGCTAGGAAAAGCCTATAAATAACAGATCACTGTCCTAAGCTCTGAATTGCCCTGCTTGAGTGTGTCTTAAATCAGACCTTTATCATTGCTTATTGTAAGGCTGTTTTTAATGGAAGTGTAGAAATCTGAATAACAAAACAAGACAAGCCTCAATTGGCGTTATACAGGGTCTGCAGCGCTTTCAGACCTGACACGGTGCCAGCATATTGTTACACCGCCATGCAAACTCCCTGTGCAATCAAGGGGGTTTTGCATAGCAGAAGTACTATAATTTTACTTCGTAGTTCAGGGCTACTCTGTTGACAGGAGATCCATTATTTTCTCTCCCTCTTCCCAGCAGAGCCCGAGACGCGCTCGGTTCACGGACTAAGCGCCGCTATCTTTCTTACAAAGGCGAATGACAAATCGTGCTTTGCTCCGCACCCTTTCCCCGCTCCACAGAAGAGTAGAGATGCCCGCGGTCCTCCGGGCCCCGCTTGCCGCTTGAAGCGGACAGCCCGGGAGGGACAGGCAGACAAACACACGCACGTCTCGGCCAGCCTCCAGCCGGGAAGCTCGGCCTGACGCCCGCCGCCCGGGGTCGGCTGCCGGCGCGGCCGGGGGAAGCGCTCGCGGGGCCTGGGCAGAGCTCGGTGGGGACGGCGCAGCGCCGAGCCCACCGGGGCGGCCGCGGGGGGACGGGCTAGAGGCGAGGCCCCTGCCCCAGGCTGGGGAAGGGGGGCGGAAGCCCCGGCAGCCCCGCTGCAGGAGGAGGGCAGTCTGGCTGCGAGCTGCCCCCTCCACCTCTCCTACTTGCATACCTCGGCCATTTTGTCTGCTTGCGGCGCGCCTGTGTGTGTGTGTGTGTCCCCCGCCTCCGCCCTGTCCCCTCGGGCAGAGGGCTGCTGCGGGCCGCTGCCCCGGGCGCAGGGGCCGGGCCCTGCCGGTGGTGGGGCGGGCGGGCCGGCCGGGCAGGAGGAGGTGAAAGGAGGGCCGCCGGCAGCCCCGGCCGCTCCTGCCAGCGGGGAGATGCAGCCGCTAGGCAAGGCCCTGCAGGGGAGGGGGCGTACGCCGCACAAGTCTGGAGAGGAGTAAAAATAGCGCCGGCGAGGTTGTCGCTCTCCTCGCCTCCCCCCAGCCCGGCGGGGGGCAGCGGGCGGCGCGGCGGGGCTCGGCGGGCGGGTGGGCGGCGGGGAGGGCGCCGGGGGAGGACAGGAGCCAAAGCCAGACAAAACCCCGGCCCCGTCCGGAGAGCGGCGCGGACGAGGTTGAGCCTTCGGCTTTGAAGGCGATGCGCGGGAGCCGGGGGCTGCATCCCCTTTTCCCGGTGGCGTCCCTCAGTCCCAGGGGGCGCGGGCTGCGCCCCGGCCCCGTCCCTCAGTGGCCTGGGAGGAGCGGCAGCGAGCGGCGGCTCGGCGGAGGCACGGCAGCCACCACACTCCCGAGTTTAAATATAATACGGCGGCCGCGGGAACCGCCATGGTTTGAAGGTGTGTTTGTGCAGACTACAGCTTGTATGTTAATAATTGGATACAGTCGATGAATCACCTCCGTCCTCCTTCTGGTTTTGTTTTTGTGTTGTGTTTTGTTTCGGAGGGGGTGGGGAGAGAAAGCCAGGAGACGATGCCGTGGCTCGGCGCTGAATACCAATTCCGCGCCCGGGTTCATAAACACTGGGGTTATTCACTCCGCCCCAGAGGTGACAGCGGAGGCCTCCGCCGCCCTCCGCGCCCGCGCCCCGCGGCGCGGCTCCCGGGCTCGCCGGCCTGCGGAGCGGGATTTGCGCCCCGGCTGGAAGCCCGGCAGCGGCGTGTGGCTCGCCGGGGTGCATACATATGAAATGAGAGCCTGCAACATCAAAGCGGCAGCGGAGCGGGGGCAGGGAGGGGCTCTCGATGTGTACACGTGTGTACTTTTCCAGAGAAAAGCCCCTAATTTTTCAAATCGGATCCTTTTTTTTTTTTTCCCCTTCACTCGCATGGCAGACACGCGGAGAGATTCTTTAGTCCTGTACTTAACACTTCACAGTGTTTTTAGCAATTAAGGCGAGAGGGGGGTGGGTATAAAGATAAGCCACTTTTTCGCCCTGCAAGTGTGAAAGATAAGATAACAGTAAGCTGGGGCAAAACGTCTGCTTACAACCTCCCCCCAGCGATTCTGATCGGTCACCTCTTATCGCAGAAAATGTTCATTTCTAAAGCAGCTTCAAAAAAMCAAGGGAAAATAAAAGTATTTTCCCTTCAGAAATGCCATTTAAAACCCCATCTTCACTTCATCTTCCTAAATCGTCCCCCGCCCGCTGCCGCGGTACCCAAACCAGGGCAGCAGCCGCTTCCTAGCGCGCTTCTCGGAAGCCAAATCACGCAAGTAATCAGGGGACTGAAACCTGCCAGGCGCCGCGATTAGCAGCGCGGGCGCCCCGCTCCCCGGCACTCCCCGGCCGTGCCCGCCTGCCGCCCCCAAAGCAGGCGGGGGACGCTGCCCGCCTTACCGGCCCCTCGCTGCCCGTAAAGCGGGCAGGGAGCTGCGCTGGGGAGAGCCCCACGCCGACGCCACACGCGGCGGCGCGTGAGGCAAGAGCGAGAGCCTTTTCCAAGTCGTTTCGCTGCAGCACCCCCGACGGCATCGGGGCGGCGGGGCGGGGGCGGCGATGCTCCCCTCCGGCCTGCCCCCAGCCAAGCTGCAGGATCCGCTGTCGGCGGCCGCGCTCGGCGTCGAGTCGCTTCTGCTTCCCCCCACCCCCCACCCCCGATTCCCCCCGGCTGCTTCCTACCCCGCGGCCGCCTCCGCGCCCCGCCGCCCGGCAGGCACACGCGGAGGCCGCGGGCGGGCACGGCGCCCGACGCACACGAAGGTGGCCGTGCCCTCCGCGGCACCGGGCAAGGCCCCGCCGCGCCGCCCCGGGGCCCGCGGGCAGGATGCGGGCGCCTCTCCTCCCCGGCCGCCGGGCAGCGGGGCTCGGCGCACCCACGCCCGTCGCAGCCATCGCCACGGCCGGGGCTACGCGCTGCTTCCCCGTCCTCGGGAGCCTCCCCCAGGCCCGGAGTTTCCCCCTCCCGTCCTTGAGCCGTCGCCACCTGCGATAAGCCGAGATGCCGAGTAGAAAAGGCTTCCCGACACCTCCCCGAGGGCAAGGCGCGGCCGTGCCGTGTCCTCGCTGCCCTAGGAAACCTCCGCACGGGCCTCCACGCGAGTGTGTGTGTGGCGTGGGCAGGCAGGCGGGCGTCCCCTCGTCCCCCGGCAAAGCAACATCCAGAGCCCCGCACGGGAGCCGGGATAGCGGGGACCCCGCGCAGCTCCGACGTGCTCGGGGCTGGAGCGGAGCCGCTGGGGGGGGGCTTCCGCGGGCTCACCGCATCCCCTGTCTCCTCCCGCCGCCCTTCTCAGAAACCCGTCGGTGCCGTGCTCTCGAAGTGAGTGGGTCAGCAGCTGATGACAAGGGGAAAAAAAGAAGAGAGAGCGAGCGAAAAAAAAAAAAAAACACCCTCCCAAACCCTAGCCTGGCGCGATTACTCATCCCCAGAGTTCCCCTAAGTCAGAGAAACTTGGCGAAGTCCCAAGGCCGAGCCGTTAGCACGGTCTGAGGCTCCCCAGGCACCTTCCGCCGCGGGGCCGGGGCCGAGGGCGCGGGGCACGGCAGGGGCGGAGGGCCGGGGCCGGGGGCCGGGGGCCGGGGCCGGGGCCGGGGCCGGCGGAGAGTGCGCGTCCCCATCCTCGGCGCTCTCCGCGCTCGAATTATTGTCGAGCGTTTTATCTTCACAGTCACATCGGCAGCTAACGAAGCTCGGCGGCTGCAGCCCACACGACTTTGGTTCTCTGCATTTATCCTTCAATAAAAGCCGATTCCTTTATTAGAAACAGGAGACGTGTCTCCTACCGCCCCTATCAAATCCCAACTGGCAAGGCGCAGCCGACACCTCCCCCTCAGCCCCCCCTGCCCGAGAGGGGCAGGCGGCACCACCCCACGGCCTACACCGCCCCCCCCGGGCCCCCCACCGCAAGCATCCCGCTCTCCCCCCTCTCGAGGCCAGCCTCGCCGCTGCGCGCCCCCCGCCCCAAACACCCCGCGCCGACACGGGCAGCTGCTTCCCCCCCCTCCGCCAAATCAATCGCCCCCACCAGGCGCACCCACACGACTTTCGTTCCCCTGCATTTATCGTTCAATAAAAGTCGTTTCCTTTATTAGAAACAGAGGAGATGCTTCTCCCACCGCCCTCACCTCATGCCCCCTCCGCGGGCGCAGCCGGAGGCCCCCCTTCCACATCACCCCCCGCCAAGCGCGGCCCGCCCCACACCCCCTCGCTCCCACCACCGTCCCCCCCCTAAAAATAACAATAACAGTAATAACAATAATAACAGCCGCCGTCCACAGCAGCCGCGGCAGCCAGTCCCCCCCCTCCACCGAGCCCAGCCACCCCCTCCCCTTCCCTCTCAAATCCCCCATCGCTAGGCGCAGCCAACCCCCCCCGCCCGCCCGCCCGCCTTTCCCCAGGCGCAGCCAACGACCCAGCAAATCCCCTCGCCAGGCACCGCTCGGCCCCCGCCCGCCTCGCAGCCCCCCCCCGGGCACCGAGCAGGTCTGCGCGGTGGCTGCTTGTGCGACTCCGATCGGAGCTGCCGCCGCCGCTACCGGGCGGGGAAGGTTTCCCGGGGCGCCGCCGGGAGAGCCGGTGCTCAGAGGATGCCAGCGTGCCGAGCCGTGCCGTGCCGCTCCGTGCCCCTCCTCCGCGCCGCCGCTGCGGGGAGAGCGCCCGGCGGAGATCTCCCCGCCGAGGAGGGGCCGGGACGGAGCGCGTTCTGTATCGCATTAAATTAATCGCCCAGCTCCAGCGGAGGCAGGTGATTCTGCCAAACACAATGAGGGGTTTGAGCGCTGCGGAATAAAGCGCCGTTCATGGGGCCGTGGGCGGCGGTGCCCGGCTCCGCCGCGGGATCGTTGGATCCCGGGGGATCCCGGCGCTGCTCCCCGCCGCCGGCCCCAGCGCGGGGAGCTCCGGCTCGGCGCACCCCACCCCACCCTAGGGATAGATAAMGGGAGGGCGCGGGGGAGGAAGCGGCGAGCAGCGGCCCCCGGTGACGGGAGACCGGGGGGGGGGCCTGCAGCCTGCCCCCCCCCCCCACCACCGCCGTGTGCCCCCGCAGGGGGCGGCCCCGTGGGATGGGGGGGTAAACATCAGCCCCTCGCGGGGAGGCGGGGGCCGAGCGGCGGGGACCGCGCAACCCGTCGGGCAGGGCAGGGCCGGGCAGGGCCGGGCAGGGCGGCGGGRAGCGCGGGGCCCCCGGGCGGCCCCCGGGCGGGCGGTGCGGGGCGGGCGGTGCGGGGCGGGCGGCGCGGCCCGGGTTCAGGCGGTGGCAGGCGTTGTTTTCCTCGGAGAGCGGAGGAGGAGGAGGAAATCTCCGGGTTTTTAATGAGGGGGTGCAGCAGGGCTGAGCGCTGGGATTACACGGCGCGGAGACAGAGCTGCGGGCTGTGTGTGCGCGCAGGGCTGGTAGTCTCCGCCCGTCTGCCTGCTAATCGCACGTTTTCCGCTGTTAAAAAGAAACCGAGACGCTGTGGCCGAGCCCAGCGCTGCCTCTGTGACTGTGACATGAAAAGATGGCGCTCTCTCCCCTCCCCCAGCCTCCCTCTCGGCTTACACTTCCTCCCCAACAGCTTTTGCCTTCCAGTTTTTTAAAGCCCTCTTTTCTCCCTTCCTTCCCCCCCTCTTCCCCGGCCGGATACCACCAGCTTCCGAGCCCATCGGTGGGTCCCTCGGTTGCGACGATATATATATWTTTTTTTTTATCTCTACCTCGCTATTTTCGCCTCTCCCTTTTCTCGGAAACCTCGATCTCCCTCTCTTTATGTCTCGCTCTTTTGTGAACTTCTGCGGCTAATGGGAGGCAGTGTGCGGGGGGGCGGTGGGATGTGAGGAAAAGCGGGGAGGGGGTTACCCAGCCGCTTCTCCCCCCCCCTTCTATATCCTTTCTCTCCCCCGAGGCAGAGGGGGCTGGAAAGCGAACCGGATCGAGGTGTGTGCCTGTCAGGGGGGCAGCAAGGCGGCTCCGGGAGGTGCCTGCCCGACCCGGCGACCTGGTCGCGCTGCGGGCGCTGCCGCCGCCGCGGGAGCGCCCGCAGGGGGGGCCGGGGGGAGCCGCGCTGGGGCAGCGCGGCGGGAGGCATCCCCGTCGGAGTTAACCTGTCTAGAAATGTTTTACGGTGCTGCGCGCACTAAGGTGGTCCCGGCTCCTGGAGCGAGTCCGAGGGACCGGCCGCGGCCCCTCCCCGAGGCAGGAGGGCTGCTCCGCCGCCTTCCACCTCGCTCCCCGCGTTCATCACCAGACCGCTCCATGTGCTAAGTATTTTTTTCCCTTTCTTTTTTTTTTTTTTTTAAGCCTGCAAATTAAATTCAGCGCCGCTCTCTCCTATTTTAGTGTCTGTTATGTTAATTGCACTTAGCGCTGGGGCGCTGCTCGCCAGGGATCCATGAAGGCCTCGGAGATTAACCGCAGGCTCCTGCTCGGACTTTTCTCAGCCAGCAGCGAGTCGCGAGGGGCTGCCGAGGAGTTTGCACGATCCCATGTGCTTTTGGGGCGTGCTGCTGCCGGCCGCCGCTCTGAATCCGGGGCCAGCGACTCGTGGCTGGGAGGTCAGGGTGGCAGCGGCTCCCTGTGCACCCGCAGATCTATTTGCGTAAGGATTTGCATTGCGGGAGGACAGGTATTTTTCCTCCCCGTGAATGGTAAAAATGCAAAATTAGCGCGACTGTTTCTAGGCAGAGACGCCACGATTACGTGATCTCGCTGAACCTGTCGGTTGTGCTTTCTGGAACAGCAGGGAAACCGGACACCTTTATCAATGACTCCTGGAGCCGTTCTCCCAGGCGCTTGCCGTATTTATCACCATCTAACCCCGGGTAGCCCACTAGTGCCGTGTCGCAGCCCCTGCCCCGCCCGGGGATGTCCGTGCGGCCGGCTGCACCCCACAGAATTACCGGGCCTCGCCGCGAAGGAGTGGGCATGTGTGGCCTTCTCAAACACGTCCTTTCTCCAGCGCCTACTTCATCTATTCGTTATCAGGGGACGGCGTGTGGAGTGACTGAGCCTAATAAGTTGTCCACTTGTTCATTTCAGGACCATTGATTTCTGGTTCCAAGGCACTCTGTTCTAGCACTGGCTACAGCTGCGGGGCATTTCGCAGCTGGTCTTTCGCCTAGACAAATATCAGCGAGAATGTGAGCGTTATTAGCCACATAAATAAATCATTAACGTGCACACAAATGTTATTTTAGCATAACTTCCAAGGAGAAAATATCCCGGCGGGGCAGGGCGGAGGGGAGCGTTGCGTTGGACCGGTCCCGGCGCAGCCCGGCCGGCAGCGGCGGGCGGGGGTCGCCGCCACCCCCCCACCCCCCCAGCGCGGTGCCGGGAGGAGAGGCACGGCTCCCCCGCTCCCGATTGAACATTAACAGGGCCGGCCCGCCGTGGCACGGCCGCGGGGCCTTGCCTCGCAGACCTTTGTCTGCTCTCCCGAGGCCGGGCGGGTCGGCGGGCGCTTTTCTCCCCAAACGCGACGGCACTAATGAGATTACCGGCCGGCTGGCCGCAGCTGATGCTGCGAAGCGCCGAGCCCGCGGGCAGAGCCCGGCCCAGCCCCTGCGGCCGGCGGGGGCGAGCGCCCCGCGCCTCGTTAATGCGGAGCCGATGGCAGAAACAGCGTTTTCTTTTGGCCTCCTGCGAAGGGCTGCTGGCTCCCCCCGTGCCCCGGGAGCGGGGAGCGGCAGCCGCCGCCGCCCGGGCCGCGCTCGTCCTGCCCCGTGGAATCCCGCGGGTGCCAGTAAAGCCTTGCCTGGGAGCCCTGCCAAGGCGGTCTCGCTTTGATATTCCGCACCGCGGCCGCTCCTCCGCTTGCTCCTAATCACGCAAATGCGAGCTTGCTCCGGCACTCTCCGTAATAAACACTGAGCGCATTTCGCCGGGCTCCCAAAGTAAATATTGTATCGGAGAAGCAGGGCTGCGCTGGGAAGCTGAAATCTTCCACTTTTTCGCACTTAGCAACCGGCTGAAGCGTTGTGCGCTCCCTCCCCGAGCCGGGCTCGATGTGATTTACTTTCTGGTTGCGATGCAGATATTCACTTGTCAGTTCAAGGGCAGGACAGAAACTGTGCAAGCGGAGTCTTGTGAACGGAAATCTCCCGTTTACGAGGTTCTGCTTCACCACCAAAAGCCACCCTCCAGCACCTTTGTTCTGCATGCAGCTGCTTTTACACCCCACCCCACCCCACCCCCCCCCGCCCCAGCCACATCTCCGGCCGACCCTTCTTCCCACGTCTCCCCTCTCAGATGGATTCCCAGTCTTTTCCCGACTGACCCTGGGGGAGGCGGCGGGGGGAGGGCAAGGGGGAGGGGGACCGGGAGAGGTTGATGATGAATGACAAGGCAAATGATAAGAGCCCAAGCGACAGCAAAAGCAAACAGAAGTGGTCTCTGCTCTCTCGCAGGGCCCAGCCCCGTCCGCAGCCAGGGGAGTTGCGCTTCTGCCATGAAAGCAAGGTTGGCCGCGGCAGGCAGCCCCGCTTCTCCGGGGCCAGATAAACACATTTCGGTCACGTGGCGAGCCTATACGGTGCCATGCTCCTATTTGCCTTCCCCGCTCGCTTTTCACAATAACATGCCATCCGCCAGCCAGCTCCGAGGCTAACCTCACCTCCCTGGCGCCCGGCCAGCCCGCCTGGGCCCGGCCATGCGGGGAGAAGCCGCGGCTTCGCCGGGGAGGCTGCACGCCCTCCTGGGGCTGGCTGCACCCCGAGCTGGGGCTGGGGCAGGGTCCCGCTGCATCCCAGCTTGCGGCCTGGGCGCCGACGGGCTGGACCGAGACTCGCGGCTGGGGCTGCACCCGAGCGGGAGCAGGGGCCGGGGCTGGCGGCATCCCCGGGACGGGGCGCGGGGCGAACACGGAGCCCCCGCTGAGCGGCGGGGTGGGGTTTCGCTCGGGGACCGCAGGTGCGGGGCGTGTGCGGGCGGTGTCGGCTTCGGGGCGGGGGGGAGCCCCGCATCTCCGGCAGCGACAGCCGGGCGCAGAATGGGCTCCGCGGAGAGGAGGGGGGGCCGGGGCACCCGCGGCGAGACGCCAGCTTTGCCGCTCTAAAATGGCTGAAAAAGGTGTCCCCGGGCATCCCCTCCCCGGTAGCAGCAGCGGCGAGCCCCGTCGCCCCGAGCACCGCGGCCGCCTGCGGCAGCCCCGGCTGATTACGGGAACAATGAGCCACCGCGGCCACGGCCGGTGCCTCCCGCTGCCGGAGCCGGCCGGGGGCAGCGCCGCGGGACCGGAGGTGCAGGCGGCAGGGGAGGCGTGGAGGGGGAGCGGGAGGCTGGAGCCGGCCAAGGGCCCCCCCGCCCGGCGGAGCGAGCGTGCCGTTTAATCCCTTTATCCCCGCTCGCTGGTGGCGGTGCGAGCCGCCGGGCCGTGAGCCACCCGCCAGCCGCCCGGGGAGGCGACGCGCTGGCTCCGCGGCGCAGATGTCGCCGGGTGGGAGCAGGGAGCCGATCCCCACCGGCACCACCTTCACAACGGCAGCAGCGGGGGGGGCGGGGGGACGGCCCCCCGGGGACCCGGGCACGGCTTGGCTGCGCATCGGGTGATCCTCCGGAGCCCCCGAGAGCTCCCTGCCGTCGGGCACCGGAGCCATGCCTCACCACCCCGCCCGGGGCCCCGCGACCTCCGTATCCCCGCTCCCGGGGCAGGCCTCGCTGGCTCCCGGCGGGGGCACGGTCTGCAGCCTCCCCTCTCTCCGGGCCTCCCCGGGGCCCCCGGGCGAGGCGAGGAGCAGCTCCCGGTGCGGTGCCCAGGTTGGCCAGCCGCCGCTCGGCTGCCCGTGCTCCGAAATCCGCCAATTATGCAAATGCCCAGAATGCTCTCCCCTTTGATCTGAACTTCCTCGGGGTGATCCCTTCTCATTACGGAGCATGAAAATRCCTCTCGGTCGTGTAAAAGTGAACTACAGAGCTCCTTTCATCCCCTTTTGTTACCCGCACCGGGCTCGTCTCTCCAGCCCCGCATTCCCCAAACGCCGGGAAAGGGGAAGGAAAGGGGCTCCCGGGGGAGGCGGCGGGACGTGGGAGCAGCCCGGGCTGCCGGTTGTCATGGCGAAGCCAAGCGTCTTCCCAAGTTATGTGCGACTAATGGGTTTGTGCCCCGCTCGGCTCCGGGTTCACCTTTCCCCCCGCTGCTCGGCTCCCCGCCGACATCCCCGCCCGCGCCCCGGGAGGCAGCGGCGCCCCCCGCCCCGGSCGCCCCGCCGAGCAGCTCGCCGAGCCCCGCTGCCTCGTCCCTCTGATTGACTGCCTGCATATCAAACGCTGCGGGTTTCGAAGCGCAGGCGGAGGGAGGGGGTGAGGACTCCCGCCGACGGGAGCGCAGTCCCCGAGCGACTTTAAACTCCATCTTTTGTTGCGCTCCTTACCACCTCTTGTTTCAGTTTTGATAACTGAGACTAACGAGGCACTGAATGTATCATAGGCTTAGTACGTCCACGCAACCGTGGATATGATTTTCAAGACTCCCGAGAGCCATGACTGGGTTTTTTTGTTATCGTCTTTTTTTTTCTTCTTTCCCTTCGAAGAGCTATTAAGAAAGTTCGTGCTGTCTTGAAAACTACTCCTCCCGTGTAAGCAAAACATTCTGACCATTTGCTGGAGGCCATTTTATGCAACCTCAAGGAGGTTAATAGCTTGCATAATTTCAGGAATACCAGGTGTCTGCTTAATACCTTTTTCCCTTTCCCTGCCATTCATTCAGACAAGCCAGGAGCTCTGTAGGCCAAGCGCTCCTGTGACAGACAATGGATTCCCACCTATCCGAGGGGCCTGCACTAGAAAACATAATGACTTCTCCCCTGCTCTGCTCACACACCTACGGAGAAAAGCCTGCAATGTATCTGTGAGATGAAGGGATGCATGTGAAGGAGACCACGGGGTAAGGGGGCTACCCAAAGTATGTAGGTTATTTTATTTTGCTGGGATTTAAGATTGTGTCGAGAGAAGCATCACTAGATGTGGCATTAATGAAATTGTGCCGCTGCAAAACAAACCTGAGCATAACAGGAGAAGGAGAGTTAGTTGAACTGTTTAAAAAATGTTGTCATGTTTGTTAACAGATGCTTAACTCTGGTGCCTAACAAGCTCTTGGAAAATAAGTTTTATTAAGGAAAAAAAAAAAGGCAATTCCCCTGCTTGCTTACAATTAAATGATGACAGCTTATAATGCATTCCTTCAAGACCTCCAGTAATATCGGGGCTCAGGGGACTTGAAATACCTAATTCATAGATTTTTTTAAACCAAGAATGGACCATTGTGATCAGCTGGTCTGACCTGCTACATATCATGGGCCAGTGAATTTCAGCCAGACATTCTTGTATCAGACTCATAAATTCTGGCTGAGCTTTTAGCCTGGCATCCAATCTTGCTCTGAAGACTTTTAAGTAACAGAAAACCCATTGCTTGCCTCAGTTGTTCCAGTGGTTATGTCCCCTCACTGTTTTAAAAAAAATGCACCTATTTCTGCTCAGAATTCATAGACCTTCATTTTCCAACATAGGATCTCATTATGCTTTTGTCTGCCACATTAAAGAGATCTCTACTATCAGAAATCTCCCCATAGAGACACTTAGGGCACTTAAAGACTATGATCAAACCAAGTCACAGCCTCCTCTTGGATGAATTAATAGATAGGATTTCTTTAGTCTATTGCAGCAAGATGTGATTCCCAGACCTTGAACCACTCTTGTAGATCTTTTCTGATCCCGTATTAATTTGCCAATGCACTTTTAACACGCAAACACCACAACAGAGCTGGACACAGTATTCCAGCAATGGTCTCATTCATGTCGGAAACGTTAATGGCATCATTAAGTTTACTTGTTTAAAGCCCTATGCAGATTACCTTTATAGATAGCCTTAGCAATACTGACTTTATTAAAAGCCCATTTAAAAAGTCGCCTGTCTTCATGCAGACTAGTGGTGTTCATCAAATTCACAACGCTGAGCATCGCTTGACCAAACTGCAGAGCTAGCTCCGTTTTTCTAGCTGGGACTTTTTCAGTGCTCCCTCAGCCCTAGCCTTCAGGAGGACTTCATATTTTTTTTCTTTTGTCTGTAAGAAGCAACTGCTGCATATTCTCACAATGATACTGGCCCTGGCTGTGCACTAACAGAGAAGCACATACAGAGAGCTCCACTACACCGTTCCCTCTTTTCCCTCTTCCTCTCCTGCAATGCCGAAGCCCCAGTTAAGTACCCGGAAAGGCTCAGGGTAGTTCAGTCCTTTCAGTGGCCATGGTGGGGCTCAGTTTTGAGACACTCCTCCCCAGATAGTTCACAGACAGCTTCCAGGAGGGCTTCTTCAACCACAGCAAATGGTCTGCTTTCACACTCGAGCCCATTCCCCATCCCCCTTCATGGGGGGATGGGGCTCCCCCCTTTATGAAGACATATGAACATCTGATCCAAAGGATGGACAGTAAGCAGGGTAGAGCTGTCTCACTAGATACCAGCTGAAACATGTCCCCTGATAAAGAAAGAGGAGTTGTCCTGGTGATGCCCATCCATTTTTCATTCCATCCATTTTTCATTTTTTATTGCTGTGCAATGGCAGCGTGGAATGGCAGGATCTCGGAAGACCAAGGTCTATGTATTACAGAAGTATTAACTGCATTGCCCCAGTACCTTCCCAATCTCTGATCTTCTTGAGCTACACCAGTAAATACTGCATGTAGAGAGTGCCATCTCACTGGGTGATACAAGCCTGGACTCTGTTCTGTGTGAGGGGTGGCCTGAGTTGTAGCCAAGATGCCCTGGATTATTTGGGTGACAGAGGCTCCCAAAAGCCTCAGCTGTAGCTAGGACTGTGTTGTGCTGGGCCTCATATAACAAAGGTGAAACAGTTTCCACCCCAAAGATCTCTTTCCATATCATTTATCCTCAAAAGCAGAAAATCATATAGGACAGACATGGTCTTGGAAACGGCTGGGCCTCAGCTTCATACACAGTCCCTGTGCTTCCTAGCAGGGCTCGTACCTGAGCGACACTCCTTTATTTATTTTTCTCCCAAATGATAGGTCTTTTTCCATAGTCCCAGTTGGAGACTGATGTTAACCATGACGTCACGGTCATGCATCAGACCAAAGGTGCTTTTCCAGCTAATGGCAATCAGACTGGGCCATGGCATCTTCTAGCTTGCTCAGTTCCCCAGGCTGTTCCCACTGACCTCTCTGCCCTAACAGAGGTCATGGCACATGCTGGAGACCAGATGAGCGTACCTCATGGGCCTGCACCATGGGCACCTTCTAGTGGGAAAGCAGCTACAACCTGCCCAGGAAAGCTGTTCCCCATGTAGGAGTGATTCTCCATTTGCACAGAGCTGATTAAGGGACCAGTGCATCACTTGTTCTGCTACAGCCTCCAGGGACATGGTGCCAATACAGTGTAAAGCCTGTGTAGCTACGCTTTTTGCCCTGAGGTGAACTATGATGAAGTTCACATTATTTTAGAGGACTTTGAAGCTGCTACTGCATCACCTGGAGAGGGCCAGCCTGCATAAACCAACACCAAGAGGAGGGCAGCACAGGATTAGGGATTAAGTTGCTTTTGGGTATATGCCCCACCTCACGTTCTGTGCCACGCAGTCACACCACAACTGCCTCTTTAAGCTTAGATTATCCACAATAAAATTATTTTTCCCATGACACATGGCACAGCCTTCACGTCCTACTAGTAGCAGCCCTCCCTTTGTTTATACTTTCCACGTGCCCTCGTTTTACTATGAGTCAGACACACTCGCCCTCTCTTCCTATGACTTACACTTTCCTACCTCAGAGGACACGTATATCAGAAGATATATCTGATGGCCCAGTTTATGGATATCTTTTCGTACAATTGGCATCACTCCTTTCCAAAACCACTGCTTGATAGCCATCGGGTTCAAATCAAATTCTCCATTAGCCCTGACCATGAAAAAGTGAGTGCATAGAAGTCACCTTTGTTATAACAAAACACCCTTGAGTTGCACTTAATTCAGCGCATTATCTTCACTTGCTGTACCAAAATGCAATTTATAATTTTAAAAAGCAATAGTCATTCAAACCATCAGACCTGCAGCTTTGAGGCACTGCGTACCACAGGATGGGATTGCTTCTATTCTTTCTAATTTACCTGCAAGAGTACAACGCCCAGCTGCTCATGACAACCTGCTCGCTCTTCCTTCCAGGCTGCTGCAGTCAACTGTATTTGGGTCTGAGCGACTGTTTTGGGGTCTGCTCTCCTCTAACTCTCCGAGGGGTTTGTCATTAGTTTTCATGGAGAGCAGAACGAGGCTGTATGTGGAAAACCAATATTGACATTTCCTTGTTTAAATATCATACATCAGAGGGGGGTCACGGGAGCCAAGGCCACCAGAAAGGGTTCCCCCACAAGCTATTATTTCATTTTAAAAAGCACCAGGGACCCAGCAGTCTCCGCTGGGCCTCACACCCGCACGTCTGCTCTTCTCTGCGAGCTGGCTGACTGCTGCCGGTGCCACTTAGCAAATACAGATGTTCAGGTCTTTTTCTTTCACCGCGGGTCTCACTCATCGCTGTGCAGAGGCCTGATACTAAATGAATGCCTCGTTTAAGCCCTCTTTTCAAGGCATGCTCACCTCAGTCTTTGCTTGCAAAAATCTACAGCATTTTCCTATCAAATTTGAAACAAATGGCATTCAAACTTATTTTAAAAATTAATTGAACCAATACATCAACAACTTCCATGTTTTCAGAGCCTGCATGGCCCTCGCCTGGGAAATTAGAACTGCGGGAGGGTAATTTTGCATTTAAATCAATGGAGCTCTCTTTCCCGACAAGATTGCCTTCACACTTTGTAAAGCCAAGCAGTCCTACTGGGGTTCAGAAGAAGAGAGCCTGTTAAGTGTCCTGCACCTATGGCACACCCCATCTTCCTGCTGGGGAGGCTTCCTGGGGGACTGTGGGGGTGTAACCCCCACATTGCACCAGCCAGTGCAATGCCATTGGGGGGTACTTCTACGCCCTACACCCCAGTTCCCTTCTCCTCCCAGTCATCCGAGCAGCACCTCACCTGCGGTGCCTTATTCCTTGCGTTTTCCCTCTGTTCCCCGTGTGAGAGCACTTCACTCTGAGAGTGGTCAGGCTCTCAAGGTGAGATCGGATGCTGAGCTCGGAAAAAGGGTGTTTGGGGACCGCTTTGAAAAAGGACCAGAGAAAGCGACAGAAGACATGCCCTTTCCCTGGGAGGGAATGGCTGCAGGATTTCTCTTTTTATCTAAACCCCTGAACGGATTTGCCACTAAAAGAAAGATAATCCACATTATGTAGAAACAAAATTACATTCACATGAACACACGCATACAAACGCACACTGTTCTCTTCTAACTGCAGGACACGGGCTTTGGAAGCGGTGGCCTCAGAGAGCTGTGGCAAAGGAGCCCGTGGCTGAAGCCGAGAGCTCGCCTGCCTCCCTGCACCACCGGCATTGATCTCCTGGTCATCTGCCTTGTAGTTTTTACAGTTTTGCTTCCCTTTTTTGGGCAGGCAGGAACAATCTGCCTTCTGTGCATATAGAGTGTCCAGCACATTAAAGCTGCTGTCAGGTAACACAATACTTGCAAACCTGGAAAGATAAAATACCACTGAAATTTAGCGTGCGTTGATACTCCCATTTATCTCTACACAACCTGAGCCTTACCCTAGTCCAAAACTTCACCCCCATTTTGTGTTTAGATGATAGCCACAGTGCATTAGACAATGCAAGGCAGCATCATACCCCGAAGAGCTTACAAATCTAAGCAAAGCCCAGACAGGCCGCATAAACGGAGGTTATAAGAATATGAAGACATCGTTTAGGTGGTCATGTATAGGTCTTTAAGAGTTTTTGGCGACAAGACTTTTGAAATAATTTTTCCCCTTCTTGGGAGCGTTCTGGAGGCGGTGAGGTGTTAGAAAGCGGTGAAAAAGACAGACGTTGCAACTTGACAAACTGTTACCGGGCGAACGTCAAAGGTGTAAGCCCGGCTGCAAGAAGGCCTGCAGGCTGGCGGGGATGGGGCGCCTGCAGCCTGCTACCGCTGGCAGGGAAGGGCCGGGGCTATGCAGGGAGCCTGGGCGCGCCTGTGCTCCAAACTGAAGCAGCTTTCATACCTTTCAGTGTCCCTGCCAACTGCTCCAAGCCACGGGGTTTGCCCGTTCTGCTTTAGTGGTGTTCTGCATTGCTTTGTTTCTGAGGCTTAGCCATTGCCACATAAGAGCACTTCCAAGGAGATTTTAAAGTGCCTTTGGGGCAGCGAGGGACAGCAGCAGGAGGACTATCTGAACCACTTTGGTCTGAGACATTTGGACTTAGATCCATCCAGGCGTTAATTCAGTGAAAGCCAGACAGGGTCAGGCTGAAACTGGCATTACGCGCTGTTGGAAACAAATCCAATTCACATAGTTTTAAGCACACGCAAACCATTTTCTATGGGGACCTGGAATGCTTTACAAGAGCGCTCGAGGGACCAGGTGACTTTTAGCGTGGTGAATTTCAGTAGCGTAACCAAGGCTTAACGTTGTGGCCATAGCCCTCCCTGAGGTAGGGATGACTGCAAAGGCCAAGCCAACAAGTTGGAAAGGGTTTTTTTTCCTTTTCCTTTGCCACTGTCTTTTTTTCCGGCTTCTTGTTATGTATACTGCTTGAAGAGAAAAGCGCTGTATCTTATCATCATGACACAAGCCTGTGTTTTTCTCTCCTTGCTAAAATGCTGGAGGTACTTAGCGGGAGAACAGCTCTGTGCAGAACCGACAGGGAGGTGCAGAGACCCTGGGGCCATTTTTGCCTACTGCTCTTCAGGTTGCTCAAAAGTTTTGGTCCTACCTTTAGTCAGTGAACAAGGCCGCAGGGCTAGAAACAGCGATGGCGTATAACACCTATGCAACATCTCTCCTGTCACAAGGCAGGACCCATCAACTACACCCAAACCCCATCAGGCCCCTGGGAAATGGGTTTTAGCATTGGTTTGCCACAAACCTTGCCCAAATACGGAATAAGAACCTTGTCTCAAGCCAACCTGAATCATTTGCGTAGACACACATCTGCTGTTGTCTTGTTCTTGCACTCTTCCTTCAGGTGCTTCCTTGCCATAGGAGGGGGTGACCCCAAACCCTCATTCACATGTACCTATAGGACCGCTTCCCAGCCACACCTTATATTTAGCTTTCCCCAGAGAAGAGTTACTCTGACATCTTCACACATGCACACACATAGGGATCTTTCTGAATGCTGTGTACGTGGTCTTTTGCTCTCCTGCTCCCTGGCAGACCAGGGCTCAGCCTGCCCAGACATGTCCTGCATACCTGGTCCCCATGCTCGGCCCAGGGTCTGTCCCCGTCTCCCACTCCTCCCACAGCTCCGACACCAGCCGTGTCTGCAGCACCAGAGCAACCACTTGAAGTGCAACAAGGGCATACGAGACATTTTCCTCCTAGCCAGCCCTGTCTGCTGTGCTCCAGCGGGAGTGACACAGTGCTCTTGCTCCTCGTTCTTAAGTGGCGCTCAGAGGTACAGGGCGGGTTATAGATTTTTGACTCTCTGGCTTTTGGGCTTAGGAGCAGTGCTTTGTACTCGGCAGGCCTCACTGCCTGCTCGGCTGCACTGGCTGCTGGCTTGCTGCTTTCCCCCTTCGCTTCCCTGCTGTCCCCAATGCATTAAAACATCCTCCGGGCCAAGGGGGGGGGGGGGGGGGGGGCAGAGGGAGCAGGTGGGCTTGGTGGGACATTGGGACTGGGAATTGCCCCAGGGTGATGGTGACGAGCATGAAAGTAGCTGGCCTGCTCTGCAAACCCAGGGCAGTAGGGAGCAAGGGATTGCAGGCGGGGAGGTGTGACTTGCATAACCCAGGATAGGGGCCACCATCGGGTCAGGGGGCAAACCACCCCAGCTGGCTCCTGTCGGGTGCTCGTGGGGCTGGGGCACGGCTCGCTGCAGGGCCAGACATCGCTCCCTGACCCACTCTGTGCTTCATGGCTTCCTCGGGGGACCTGGGCACGTTGCACCGGGACGTCTCCCGGTCCCGCAGTCCTCCCAGCAAGCTGGCCCCATGGGACACCCGGGGCAGCCCTGACCCGCTGCTGTCTCCCCCGGCCCCAGCCCCAGTCCCGACGGCACGGCACGGCCYGGCCTGCCTCCCCCAGGGGTGCGAGGTGGTGCTGGCTCCGGGTAGCGGGTTCCCTGGGCTGCAGGGTATGGCCTAAATCGGCCCCAGTCACATCCCCCGGCGGCGCACGTCAACCCTGTCGTGGGGAGAGCCCGCAATGTCCCGCCTGACTGAGGATAGGGGGGGCTCCAGAAAATAACGAGTGCGTGCTTGGACTGCATCAAAGGTATTTATTTTGATTGTCCCTTGTCTATAACTTCCACCATTCCCCTTTGTTTTATAGCTCCTCAAGTTTACTTGCAGAATTAAGACAGATTTTGGGGGGAGGGGGAGGAAGGGGGTAGGAAGCCTTTGTTCTCCGGAGTGTGCTTGTCTTACTTTTGCATCATGTGGCCTAAGCGGCACCCCCCCCCCCCCCCCCGCCCCGACCGTATTTACTCTATCTCGAGTTAGTCCTTTGAAGGAGAGGGCAGAGTCGTCGTTAACCCCCTGCGTGCCTGCTGGGCCCTCCGCCGTCAGAGCCTGCCTTCGGCGGAGACGCAGCGGATCCTGAATCCCACAGCAGCGGCTGTCGCTTTGACGGACGGCATCGGTGTCCCCTCCCAAAAAAAAACTGCGCAGCACCCATCCCCCGGCCGGTCTCCGCGCCAGCCGTGCGCACGGGGAGCCGGCGGCGGTGGGCCTCTCGAGAGAGCCCGGGGATACCCCCTTGATCACTAGCAGGCTAGCCTGCTTAACACGAGGTTGGAGATGCCTACAAACTCGAAACAGCTGCCGGGCTTTGCTCTGGCCTGCCTGCTAAAATACGCCGATCTCCTTTTAATCTGTTTCATATTCACAAATTAAGCACTTAGCCTAGGTAATAAATCATGAGGCAGTTTACGAGGCTAGCAGGAGACAAACAAGTGGAAAGGGAAAACAATCGCCTAAAAGTGCATCCAATATAACTGGAAAGACGCGCTCGGAAAACCCAGCCCGTGCTCCCCTGGGCGGCGGCAGCACCCCGCGGCCCCGGCCGAGCCCGGCCGCCGGCGGGGGGGCCGCGCCGAGCCCGGCCGAGCCGGCAGCGCCCGCACTTGTCCGCGCCGCGGGGCTCCGGAGGCAGCCCGGGCTCCCGCCTTTGTCTCCCCGGGTACCGGCCGCCCGCACCGGCTCCACCTGGGAGAGACTCTCCCGGCAGCCGGCCTGGAAGTAATAACTCGGGCTGGCCATAACCTCGTCTCGCACACACACACCGGCTGGGTCTCGGCTGGGGCGGGAGGGGAGGAAGGGGATGCTGGAAAAAATAAAATGCGGGCTCGCCTCATGCCGGAGCAGCTCGCCAGCGCCCGCGGGGGACGTGGCGCTCCCCGGTGTCCCGGGGGGAGGCAGCCCGGAGAGGTGCCAGGGGCTGGGGAGCGCACATGCCTGGCCGCTTCGTCCCGGTGCTGCCGGGCGCAGGGGGGCGGATGGAAACTAGCGCTTTAGATACCGGAGTTGCTCCCCCGGCCCCCTTTCCGGGATGGCCGGTGGAGGAGAGCACCCCGGCTGGCGAGGGACCCCCCGCTGGGCCACTGTCACGCTCACCACGCGAAGGGGCGGCGCGGGCAGGACGGGGCTCCGGAGAGCAGGGCTCACCCCGAGCCCCTCGGCTCCTGCGGCGGGAGAGGGGAACCGGGAGACGGGCGAGCCTGCAGGACTGCCGGCCGGGCTCTGGTAGCGGGGCGGCCGGGGCGCTGCTGCCCGCGGCGGCAGCCCGGGACGCCCCGGCGCTTTCCCCGGAGGCTCTTCCCGGGAGAGCCGCCAGCCACCCCGGGGGACGCGGGCGAAGGCCCCAAGACAAAAGACCCGGCGCTAAGACCCCTCCTGGCAAAGGCGCAGCCTGCCGAAAGTATTTCAGCAGAGACTTTTCTCCCCCCCCCCGCCGGGGCTCCGCGCCGGGTCGGGGGCTCCGCGCCGCGCCGAGCCGTAGCAGCGGGGCCGCAGCCGGCTGCGGGAGGGGGAGCGCGCAGGGGGGGGGGAAGGTCGGCAGCATCCCCCGGGAGAGGTGAGGGGGAGAGCGGTGATTTAAAGGGACTCCCGCCAAAGGGAGCGACACAGACCTGCGGCCGTCCGCCGAGTGCAATCTGCCGAGCTGTGGGTGAGAAGAGGCGCTGTCAGGGACTATTTATCTCTCGCCGGAGCGGCGGCTCCGGTCCCCGCATCGCCCGCCGGTAACAATGGCAGCGGCCGGCGGCTCTCCACGCGCCTGGGCGGCGGAATGGATGGCGGAAGATGCCGCCGCGCTCCGCTCAGACGGGCTCGCTCATGCATCCCTCTTGGCCAGAGCCTCTCGCTACTGCCGCTCCGCCGAGAGCTCTGGCCTGCTCCCCCCCCCCCCCTCCCCCCCCCCCCCCACCGCCCGCCCTTCCCCAATTTTCCATTTTCAGGACTTTGGCGCGGAGCCAGAAATGTCAGGAGGGGATGAAACTTGACACAGAGATCTCAACCCAGAGCGATTTCCTCCCGCCCCCCCTCCCCAACCTCCCCCGCCTCCGTCCCCAGCCCCTAAGTTAACTTGAAGATAGTTTGGCCATATTTCAGTTTGAAAAGAAGGGGAAATTGCAGGTCACTGGTGCATGGTCGGGCCGGGTGCATTTTTTTAATTTAAAACGGTAGACACCGAGGCCTGAGAAGCATCTGCAGCCCGTGCACTTTAACTGCTCCTCCCGGCCGCGGCGCGGTTAACCCCTGTGTGCCTCGGCCGCCAGCCCAGCGCCGGCAGCATCCCCTGCCTGGGGGAATTCGGCCCCGTCCGGGCAACGAGCCCGCCGCAGAGCCACGCTGGGCGTCCGGGGCGGCGGAGCCGGGCGCTGCACCAGCCCGGCTCCCCCCCGCTTTGCCACCAAACTTCGGGGCTTGGCCGTACCCGCCAGCAGGATGAGGCCCCCGGCGCGGAAGGGTGGCCGAGCGACGAGCAGCTCGTTGAGGGGAGCCCCCCCCCAGTGCTCCCCGCTCCCGCCATCTCGGCCCACGGGCAGCGCTCCCCGGGGGCCCCCTGCAGCGCCGGCGGGGCAGCGCCGGGGACTCGGGCACACGGAGGGATGCTCGGCTGCTCCCTCCGCCCCCGGCCCCCCCGGAGGGCTCCCCTCGCCCCCGGCCAGCTGGCCGTGGTGATAAGGGCGGGCAATGGGCGGAGGGGGGGAGGCCGGAGCCGGGGTGCGGGAGGAAAAGCTCCTGAAACGAGAAGGGCACGGAGCGGAGCCCGAGCTAACTCCGGGGAGGATGCCTCAGCACTTTCTCTATTATGCATTTCCAGCACAAGGAAAGCTAATTCCTCCGCTGAGGGCCTCAATCAGGCATTTATTTGACACTCATGATGCATGAACGGCTGAACACTAGTCTAAGCGGAGGATCAGCCGCTAGTTTATAGCTCGCGAGGTTTTTTTGATGCAGGTGAATTATGTTGATCTCTGAATGCC
>JASVER010000046.1:3106296-3423148 GCA_030449065.1 Oceanodroma leucorhoa | reverse complement strand
CCCCCCCGCCTTTCCCTCTCTTTAAATAGATTTCAAGGCGCTGCCTGTTGGAGAGCAGCTCTCCAGAGAGAGCGAGCTATTGCTTCCCTGCCGATAGCCTCCCCCCTTCTCCGGTTTCCAAACAGAAAACAATCCCCGTCCCGAGGAACCTGTGCTGGGGCTGCAGGAAGGAGTTAAACCGGCCGCGAAGAGCGAGATACGGAGGCAGCTCCCTGCACCATCTCTTTCGAGCCTTGTGTAAAAAAAGAAAAGAAAGAAAAAAATAAAAAGAAAAATAAAGAAAAATGCAAATCGGGGCTCCCCGTCGTGCACAATCACGTGGGGAAGGGGCAGTTTGTCCCGGGCCAGCGCTCGACCTGGCTGCTGGCCCCGGCAGGAGCTGCCCCGAGCCCTGGGCTGGCCGGCGCGGCTCGGAGCGGGCGGGCGGACGGCTGGGAGGCGGCTGGCGGCGCGGAGCGAAAGGGTTAAGCCTCCCCTCCACCGCCCTCCCCTCTCGCCAGAGAATAAGCGCTCGCACGAAGCGTTTCTGGGGAGGCAGGCTGCGAGCAGGCCTTTCGCCGTGGATCCATGGCTACCTCGCTGTCTGTCACTGCAATGGTGACCCTCCCCTGGTGCCCCGTGCGGTCAGTACGGACTGTTAACAGGCACTTGCAATCAGTTTTTCGAAAGGTTAGCCAAGGTCCCCGGCTCTTGCAGACGGGAGGCATTACGAAACCGCCTTCATATCTGCATGCACTTACATAAAAAAAAGGCGAGGAGGAGGCGAGGGAGAGAGAGCACTCCCCGGGCGAGGAGCGAGCCGGGGCGGCGGGCTGGGGGCTCTCCCCGGGCCTCGAGACCCCCACGGGCATCGCCTTCCGCGGAGGCACCGCGCCGCCCGGCAGGCGGCTCGCCCGCGGAAGAGCTGGGGTGGCCCTCGCCACGGCCCCCAGCCCTGCCCGGTGCCCGCCCGGTGCCCGCCCGGTGCTGGAGAGAGCCAGCCGGCGGCGGGACTGCCGAGGCGAAAATGGAGTGGGAGGAGGGAAAAGTGCTACGCGGAGAGCTGTTGTGACAGATGCTAAGCTTTGCCCTACGCGTGCTGGTGAGAGAAGGAGTTAAAAGCAAGCTGCTTTTTCGATCGAGCTGCTTCCCCGAGCGTCGGAAGGAGCGGCTTGCTAGAAAGCCGTCCATCAGCAACCAGTCCAACCTGCCCGTGATAATATGCGATCAACACCAAATCACCCCCGCTAGGCACGATCCATCATAGCTACGATGCAATGGGCCCTTGTATGGATGTGTCTACACGGGGGGCGGGCGGGGAGAGAAGGGGAGGGAGCGGAAAAGAGGGAGGGAGAGCGTGTGTGGATGTGTGTGCAGGGGGGGGGGAGGGGGGCGCATCATCCACCGGAATGGGAATCGCCGCCTCCCCCGGCTCTCGGCGAGCGGAGCTGCCCGAGCCAGCGGAGCCGAAAGTTGCTGGGCCGGGGCTGAGCGGGGAGCCTGGCACACGGCCCCGCCGCCGCCTCCGACTGACATCAGCCTCCCCTCCCCCCCTCCTCCTGGGCAAGCTTGACTGGCGTAAAATTAATAATTAATAGGGTGAAATTGATTATAGGGCTGGGCGCGCAATGGGGGAGCTCGGAGAACCCTTCCCCTTCTCGGCCGCTTCGCATCCGCCTCCCCGCCGGCAGCGGCCCGGGAGCGGGGACTGGCCGCCGCCGCCGAGCCGGGGGAGCTCCGGGGCAGCCCAGCCCGAGCAGGAAGGAAAAGGGCGGCGGGGACCGGGGAGGGGGAGGAAGGCGGCGGCTGCAGCAGCAAACCCCGCTGGGTGGCTGACTGTAACCGAGATCGGCCGCGCTACCAGCAGCGGCGGCGGCGGCGGCAGGCGGGGGCTGGCCCCGGGGCTGGCTCGGCTCGGCTCGGCGCAGCTGGGTGTGTGCGTGTGTGTCCGTGTGTGTGTGTACAAAGCCGGGTCCCGGGAGCTGCCCGAGGGCGGTGCTCGGCACCACAAGGCCAGCCTCTCTTCCCTCCCCCCCCCCTTTTCCCCTACCGCGATCAGTCTCTGCCACGGAGGGAGTGGGGAACCGCAGGGGACGCGGCCGGGCCAGCGCACGCCTCAGCCTCCAGCCCCGCGGAGGTGGGAAAGGGTTAAACGTTGGAGGGGGACGGGGGGGAGGACGGGGGATGGGGAGCGAGGGGAGGGGGGCTGCCGAGCACAGCGCTGAGCGCAGGGAAACCACAGCGCACCTGGGCTCGGCTCGGGAGCCGGAACGAGCCGCCGCCTCCTCCTCCCTCTTTCCCTCCCTCCCTCCCGCCCTTCCTCCAGCTCGGTGCCTGCCTGGCCCGTATCGCGGCTCTATCTCTGCAGCAGCGGGAGCTCAGCTCCTCTGTTCCTATCAGCTGCTCCCTCTAACCCCAGTGACCCAGATAAGCGCGGCGGCCTCCCCTCCACCCCCGCCCGCCAGCGCGCCGGGGGCCCCGGCCCGGCTTCCCACCAGCCCTCCCTGCCCGCCGCGCCGCCTCCCGCTGCCTCCCCGCGGGGCTGCGGGGCCGCCTCCCGGCCGCCCCCGGCCCGGCCCGGCCCGGCGCCTGCAGCCCCAGCGGGCTCCTCCCGGCCCCGCGGCCCCGGCCCCGACCTCCGGCGGGGGCACCAAACCTGGCCCCGCGCCAGCCCCCTCGCTGGGCTCTTTCCCCCCCCGGCTGGGGCGGCGCTGCCCCCCCGGTGCCCCTCTCGGACGGCTTGGGGTCATTGTTTGCCTGCGCTGCGTCAGCCCGCCGTCAAAATAATAATTAAAAGCAAAACAAACACCCCGATCCGGTCTTTCCTGGACACGCGGGTGGGAGCCACCGCAGCCCGAGTGTTGTTATTCCCGGGCTGGAAATAGCCCTGGCTCCGCCCTGGACAATCGCCTGTCAGAGGCCTCTTCTCTCCCCTCCCTGGAGGCCCTTCCCTGCCCTGCTTTATTTACTTTTGAAGTGTCTAGATTGATGGAGAACTGCGGACGGCACTTTCTTCCCCTGGCTCCCTCCTGCACCAGGGCTCCGCCGGAGCCTCTTACCGCACCCGGCGCTCCGCGCCAGCTCCGCATGACCCAAGATAACCCGGCCCCGGGGAGGCCGGGACGAGCGGGGGAGGGCGCTTAACCAAACCAAACAGATCGATCCGTCCCCAGCCGGGACTGCGGGAACCCGGGGCGGGGGGCGGGGGGGTCGGGGCGCCCTCGCAGCGGCGCCCGGGCGGTCGAGGGCGGGGGTGGAGAGCCGCGATCCCCGCCGCCTCGGAGCGGCCCGCCCCCCCCTCCCCACCCCCCCGCTCTCCCGCCGGGGAGGGGGGGCGGAAGGGAGATCGCGGCCGGGCCCGTAACGACACAAGGGATAAACACCAAAGTTATCACCAGCCGTGACCAAAATAAATGCCTGTGATAAAAAAGCACTGACAGGATGATCCATTACGCGGGTGTCACTGCCTACAACGAGGTTCAATCAGATACGCCGGTTGCCGTGGACAACGGGGGAAGCGGCGGTACCGGGCTGACGACTTTTCTCGAGAGGCGGGTGGTGGTTGCCATCAAGGAGGTGACACGACGCGATCTGCACGAGGGTGGCCCGGCGTCGCGGGAGGGGACAGACCGCAGCCGTCCCCCGGCCGCTTCTCCCGCGGCCGCCGCTCGCCCCGCGGCCCCTCCGACCGGTTGCCCGCCCGGCAGGCGACCCCCAGTCACCGGCACATCTTCGGGGGAGAGGAGCGTCCTCCCCAGAGGCGGCCCCGGGGGACGTGCGCTGTGCGCCCAGGGGAGCACACCCTCCCATCTGGGATGCCGTCGGGTACGCCCCCGGTGCGGGGCCGGGAGCGCAGCTCGGCACGGCTCGGCTCCCCGCGGCTGCCCGCTCCCCGGGCGCCCCGCGTCCCTCCGCAGCCCGGCGGTGGAAATCAATGAGCGTTTGTTCCGTGCTGCGCGACCGTCTTCTGAGCGATGCCCTGTTATTAGCGGGGAAAGGGGAGGGAGGAAAGGCTCTCTGCGGGCTCGGTGCTGCACGTCCTCGCCTCCGGCGGAGCCGCCTGCAGGTGCCGGAGCGGGGGCAGCGGGGGCCGGGCTGGCTGGCAGCGCCGCCGGGGAGAGCCGTACCCCGGGGCATCGGGCTAATCGCATGGCAGCTCAGCTCGGCGGGACGCCCGGGCCCCGGGCGGTGCGATTAATGAAGGCTCGGAGGCAGCGGGGACGAGCTGCGGACCGGTCCCCCTGTGCCACATTCCTCCGGATCGGGCCGGGCCAGAACTCGCCCCTCCCCGGGAACGGGGTGGGGGCGACGGGCACGATGTCCCCGAATCAGGCGAGGGACCGCACGCCTCGTCCCTAGGGAGCAAGCAGCCTTTGAGAACGGCCGTGCTCGAGGTGGGGGGCGGCGGGGCACAGGGGACGGCCACCCCCCCGCCCGCGGGAGGAGCGATGCCGGGGCCGTCCCCGCCAGTGCCCCGGTGCGTGACACGCCAGCCCCGTGCCTCTTCGGGATGACAAACTTCCCGGCTGCTAGCGACGGGTGGCTGCGCCGCCGCAACGCATCCTCCGGTCCCGAGCTTTCCCCCCTGAGCGTAAACGCACCCCCCCCATCCCCCATCCCCGCTGCCGCCCCCTTCCCGTCACGATTTAATGCTTTTCATGTTCTTCGGCAACTGCGTTTCCGCAGAGAAACCCCGGCGCGCTCCCAGCTCGGCGGCTCAGCTGTATTGTGGCGAGCTCAGGCACAGCCGGAGTGAATCCATTACGCCTCGATCCTACAATACAGGTTTATGCGGATACCCTCTGATTTACATTTAAAACAGCGCACGGGCATTGTCTGCTAGCCTGAAAAGAAAACACAGCCCCATAACTTCAAATGACCTTCAAAGCAATGCAATTAACTCTCGTTATTATCAGTACACGCCTTTTAGAAAAAGACACAGGTGCTCGCCTCGGTGCTGTTCCACTTGGTTAAGCAGCCTCGTCCTACCAGGGAATGACACCCCCGCCCCCCGCCCCCACCTTTGCAATCCCCAAATCTGGGACTCGCTCCGCCGTTCCTACATTTCGAAATCTCCCTTCATCCTCCCCTTCCCCCGCCCGCCGCCTGGGCTGAGGGACAGCTTGCTGAGCGCGGCGAGGCTTTGTCACACCGCCACACACACCACCACGTCGCTGGCTGGTGCCGGCGGCGGGCGGCGTGTTTGCTTTCCCGGCTCCCACAAAGCGCTCCCCTCCCGCCGGCCCCCGGACCGCAGGCCACGCAGAGCCGAAATTTAGGTTAATAGGATGGGCTTTGATCCGTGGTCCCCTTCGCCCTCCCCTCACCCCGAACGACATCGATCCGCTGCATTTACTCCCGCGCCGATCGGCCCCCGGCGCTCCCACAGTCACGCTCTGCGCGACCGGAGAGAATAAATAAATATCCCCGAAATACCCAGCCGGTGGCGGCCCCCGACCCTGCCTCCCCCGGCCCCACGGAGGTGCGCACGAGTGGCCGGTCCCCGGCGGCGGAATGTGCAGCGTCATGATGGCTCCCACGGCCCGCGGGACCCGCGGGCAGCACCGGGAGCGGCACCGGGGGCGGCGGGGAGGCGGGCAGCTCGGGGAGGGGGGCTGCCAGCCCCGCAGGAGCCGCTGCCCCCCTCCCCTTCTCCCCTCTTTTGCACACACACACGCACGCACACACAAAATAAATAAATAACGAGGCGGCTGGAGCCATCTGGGGTTGGATGGCTTCTCATCTCATTACAGAGCATTAGGAGAAACAGGCAAATATACAGCTATTAAAATTAATCGCCTCGCGCTGTCAGCTGAACATAATGGAAATTATTTATAGGCTGCCTACGATGCCTTTCTCGTCACGGAGGCTTGGTGCGGAGAGGCGCACTCGCGGCTCCCAGCACGGAGAGGCGTGCGGGGCCGGGCGGGGGGCGCCGGGCTTGGCTCGGCACGGCCCCGGCCAGCGAAGTTTGGGAGCTCGGGGCGGCGAGGGAGGGGTAAAGGGAAAGGAAAAGCAAGCGGTGTAGAGAGTTAGGGTGGCTGGTTTTCAGGTGACGGGAGGGGAAGCGGCGGAAGCGCAAATAGGGCAAAGCGGMGTGCCGAGGCCTCCCCGGGCTGCTCTGGCGGAGCGTCCCGGGGCGGTGCCAGGCAGGGTCGGGGGCAGCGGGTCGTGTCCTCCAGAAAGAACCCCCCCACTCGGAAAAAGGCGCTGAGTGCTTAGCAGCCACCGTGCGATGCGGCGATGGCACGCCGCGGGAGGGGGGCGATGCGCTTCCCGAGCGATCTGCCTGCACATCTCCGCTACCAGATGAAATGTTAATTGTCAGCCCTTCCGCTTCTGCCTCTCGAGCGGGCTTTCGGAGCTGTTTGCTTCTGCTCCGTGGGAGACGGGAGTCTCTCCCGCTTGGGGAAGAAAACACTAAACCAAATCGGCTATGCCAAGCAGAGCGGGCCTGTTTTTCCGACCGAGAAAGAGAGCGCGTTTGGGAAGCGGGGAAACGCTGCCAGTGCATTTCCCCGCGCCGTCCGGGGCTGTTCTGGCCAAGAGAGCCGCTCCCGGCTCGGCCGGGGCGAGCCGCTTTTCCCCCGCAGCTGTGGGGCTTACCGCGGTGCTCTGCTGGCGTCGGGACTGGAAGCCTCCTCCGCAGGGGCCGGAGGAGGCAAAGTACGGCTGCCACAGGCAGCGGGAGCCGCCGGAGCAGCCCGGGTGGCACCGGCTGGGGTGGGGGGAAGGTGCGAGAAAGCCCGAGCGAGAGGCTGGAAGCGCTGCTCCGGCAGGCTTGAGAGGTTAATAAATACACCCGTCCGCTCTCCCCAGCCCGCCTGAGGCTAAGACTCGCAGCTCAGCGGGTAATTGACAGTCTCAATCCAAAATTGAAACATGTGTTAACAACAACGCCACGCATCCTAGGAGCTACCCGGGAGATCGCCACCTCACGGTCTTTATATATTATTTGAATCCACCGGAGGAAAGTGTCACGAGGTTTTCCGAGCACGTTTCACCCCTACCTGTAAATCAGCTCTTATCACTGCTGGCTGCTCAGGCAGAGCCAGCCTCTGCTTTATAGCGCAGGAGGAGGAGAGCCATCGCTCCCTTGCAGCGCTGTTCCCGTGCCGCCTCCAGGCACCCCCCCGCCCGACCCGACCGCTTCCCCAGGGACCCCCCGGACTCCCGGGGTGAGCCTAGCGGCGGGGCAGCGCCGGCTCGCCCGTGTCCGGGAGCGGGCGAGGACGGGCGGATCCGAGACCCAGACGCTGCCGGGGCTGCCCGGCTCCTCGGCGCTCCCGCACGGCGCTGGCGGCGGGGACGTGGCTCTCGGGGAGCGCGGCCGCACCACGCCCCGGCCTGCGGCCCGCATCCCGCATCTCGCACCCGCCGCCKCCAAGGCAGCCCCCCTTCCCTGCCAGGGCAAGCAGGACCCGTGTTGGTGTCCGCCCCCGCCGCCACCCCATCGGGCGAGGGTCACACAGCCGCAAGCGGGGACCGGCGGCCGCACCGGCGCAGCATCTTTCCCATGGAGGAGCCCGTGTCTCTGGGATCCAGGGGAGCAGAAGCAGACCCCCGCGCCGAGCTGAGGGCCTTTCTCCCGGCAGTGCTCCAGCAGCCGCAGCAGGGTCGCCTACTCCCTCCGGAGCAGGGAAGCTGGGGATCCCCCACCCCGAAACCCCTTTAACTGAAACCCCTTTAAGGGCCTATGCTGTCCCCGGCAGGAGGGATCGGGCCGGGGCAGGGAAAGAGCAAACTTTTGCCGAAGTAGTTGGACGTGCAGAGGCAGGACAACACTGGCACGGTTCCCCGGGAAGGGCAGGTCTCYAGGGCCTCCCACCGCCAGCTCCATCCCTTCCCCCCGCCGTTGCCATCGTCCCTTTTTCACACTGGCAGCATGTACGAAGAGCAGCCTCCTCCGCCGGGGAGGCGGCGGCAGCTCCCGCTGCCCCTGCAGCCCGACCCCGCTCGGGAGGGCTGGTGCCTGCGAGCCCTTCGCGGAGGTTACGGCCAGCGGAGCAGGCAGATGGAAAATCCCAGTTCCTGCCGCACATAAACAAGGTGGGGACGGGCAGAACGGCCCTCCGCGCTGCGCGGGAGGGGAAGGGCGTGGGGTCCCTCCTCCATGGCCCGCTGCCCGCCCAGCCACGGCTCTTGCCCCGGGAGCTCCCTCCCTCGGCGGGCGCCGGCCGCGCTGCAGTGCGCGGAGGCKGAGGGGCCCGGGGGCTCCGTGCGGCGGAGGGACGGGGCCGCCGGCGCTCCGCGGGCGGCCCCGGGAGCGGGGGCCGCCCGGGCAGCGGGGCAGTGTTTCTGCCCGGGGTCTTCGGCCCCGCGGCGCGCCCGCCCCCCGCGCCACTCGGCGGCTCTCGCCCACGCGTGCACTCACACGCACGCACAGTGAGTCACACGGGCACGCCGCCTCTCGCGCACCGTGTCACGCAGACGCTCCGWGTGGCACACACACTGCCTCTTCTCGCGCGCGCCGTGTCACACGCACATTGATTCCCACGCACGCTCGCTGCCTCTCTCGCACGGGCACTGCCTCCCCCGGGGATGCACGCCAGCTCTCACACATTCGCCGCCTCTCTCACCCGGGACACACGCCGAGGAGCTCGCACACAGCCACACGTTCCCTCTCTCACACCCGGGCTCTGCCACACAGCCACACACACTCACACCGACCCGCACACGCCATCGCACACGCTCAGGATTTCCCACGCAGGCACACGCCCGCMGCCTCCCTCGCAGCGCGCGTCGCCTCGCAGGCATTCGCCGCCGCAGACTTCCACACACGGAGCCGCACGCCGTCCCCGGCTGCTCCCCGGTGCCTGGGGAGCCACCCGCACACGCCCACACACACGCGCGCACACACACACAGCCTCCGCCGCTCACGCCCGGGGCCCGGGCGGCCCCGCGGGGGCGGCCCCAGCTCCGTGCCCGGGCGGCAGCGTGTGTGCGCTTGCGGGAAACCCGAGGACCTTCCCTGCGGCCCCTTTGGCAGCGCTCCGCCGCCACCGCCGGGCCAGCTGCGCGGCCCCGGTCCGGAACAGCTTGTGTTTGTTCCCTCCCACCTCCCCGACGGCCGGCCGGGGGGAGGAAGGGTCAGCCGGCCCCGCGCCGCGCAGCCCGGGGCAGGGGGCACCGCGGAGCTCGAGGGGCGCGGGGCAGCGGCGGGGGCTCCACCTGCCGCCGGGCATCCCCACCTCGGGGACACCCCCACCSCGGGGACACCCCCGCCCCGCTCTTCCTTCGCTGCCACGCTTTATTCCACCCCTGCCCCCCATCCCTTCGTCCCCGGCTGAGGCAGCGGCTGCGCTTGGATCCCGGGCGGGTGGCCCAGGCGGAGGCAGCTCCGTGCGCCCGGCGGCTGCGATGTGCGTGCTGCCAGAGCCAGCCGGGGAAAGGCCAACAGCGCCCGAGGCGCGGGCAGAGGTAGCGGCTGATCTCTTGGCAGATCTGAGAGCGATTTGGCCGCCACAGCCGGGAGGCCGGCCCGGATTATTCATCACGGGCGGACGAACACAATCCCTCACCCCCTCCCCCTCCGCCAGCCCTGGATATTTTGTCCCGGCCGTGCAAACAATATTCAACTTGTATCCTCTTCCGTGAAGGCACCGGGAAGCCGGCGGCTGCCAGGAACAGGCTCCCGTGCAGCGCACGGCAGCGGGATCCTGTTTCCCTCCCAGCCGGCGGAGAGCGGCAGCTCCGCGGGAAGCGGGCGCTTTCCGCCCCCGCCCGGCGCACGGCGGCGGCCCCCGGGCCCTGCCAAGCGTCGCCGGGGGGGCTGGCCGCCGCCCGGGCTCCCGCCCGCAGGCGAGGGCCCCCGGCGTGCAGCCGCTGCTTTGCAAACCGCACGATCGCAGCTCTGGGAGGGCGGCGCGGCGCTGGCAGCCGGCGCTGCCTGCCCGTGCCAAGCCGCGGGCACAGCGGGGCTCGGCGGCCCCGGGCGCAGTGCTCCGCTCGCCAGGCAAAGCCGAAATAAAAGCCAGCTCCGCAAACGCCCCCGGGGTTTGCCGGGCGCCGCTTTCCCCTTTTCCTCTCCGCAGCCGCCGGGGAAGGGCGGGCCTCTCCCTAGCGGGAGCCGCCGRCGGCGGGGGGGCGGGAGGGGGGGCGGGTAGACGAGCTCCCCCCGCGCCCCCTCGCCGACCCCGCTCCCGCGGGGGCTCCCAGCGCGGCCGCGGAGCCGGGCGGCAGCCGGGCTTCCCTCGCCCCCTGTTGGAAGCCGCCGCGCAGTGCGGGGCCGCGGCGGCGGGGGGGGGCTCCCCTACACCCCCCCTCCGAGCGGGCCGCCTCCGGGCGCAGGAAACGTCCCCGCCGCGCTCAGCAGCGAGCAGCGGGGACGGCACAGCCCGAGTGGGGCCCGGGGGCCGCGGGCGTCCTTCCCTTCCTCTTCCTTCCCCTTTTTCCATCCCTTCCCTTCCCATTTCCCTTTCCCCTTCCCGTCCGCAGCCCCCCCTCAGGGGCCACCCCGAGAGCGCACTCAGCCGAGCGCATCTTGCTCTTAAATCAAGCCTGGATATTTAAAGCTTAACTCCCAGTTTATTTTCGTCCTAGACCAAAGGCGCTCGCTGCTTATTCGGGAAGCTATTTAAATACCTCCTCCGACCTCCCCTCGGGGTTATGAACGTTTGCTGCTGGAGAATTTCACAAGGGTATTTGGTACCGTCGCCTCGGCCCACCAGGACCCGCCGCGGGAGCCGGGCAGCTTTGTTAAAGGCGAAGGGGGGGGCGTTGGGAAGGGATGTGTTTTGGGGCGCTGAAGGGAAAAGACCTCTTTTCAGCCAGGGAATCGCAGTAGTTCACACTCACTTCGTGGTTTATTACTACAGGAGGAATCTGTTTATAGTCAAACCGTATTACATTGGGCCGTATCGATTTTCCAGCAGTACTCCCCACCGATTTAATTGTTTTTAGGAATGTCAATTGCAGCTCTCATGTTCCCTGAATTCAGCAGTGTTCAAATGATAAACCTCATCATCGCTCTAAATCATACGGCAATTTGCTCGTTACTTGCTGCGTGTGTCGCGTCCCCCCCCGGCCCCCCAGCCGCACACACCGACCGGACTTTACGTGTCTCAGGGTGTATTAAACTTCATGCAGAGCCCCAGCCGTGCCCCCACCTCTCTCCGATTCATAGCCCCTCCACTCCATCTTTTAAGTTTTACTGTCTTAAAATGAATGCACTGAAGAAATACACCCCTAAATTAGTCACGGTTCCTGGTTTCGGGTTCTACAGCTCAAAATCCCCATTGCAGCGCAGAGCAGACAAAAACAGAGAAAAAACCCCAACCAACCAACAACAAAAAAAACCACCCCACACAGAGAATTCATCGAGTCTTTAAAAAATAATTAGGAAGAAAAACAAGCTGAAACTGCGGACAAGGCGCTGGAAACTCCACGCTGCTGCTGCTCGTGGCTGCGCTAATCCCTGCAGGCGAGAGCACATAAATGCCGTGCCCGCCGCCCGGCCCTCTGACTCCGCACCCGGCCGCCCCGCCTGACGGCGTGCACACGCGTGGGCAGCGCGGGGGATCCCGCCAGYCCCCGGCCAAGGTCGCCGGGCAACTCGTGGTTCCCAGCAGCGCTGCGGTTGCTCCAGGGCCACCGGATGGCGGAGGAGGGGCAGGGGTGGGGTGGGGGGGGGCGGCTGGACACGCAGTGTGACCCTCCCGCGGCAGGGATGGGCTCCCGAGGGGCAGCGTGYGGACCGTCTCGGGAGGGCGAGCGCAGCCTGCGCTGCCCACGGGAGGCGAGGGTCGCTGCCAGTCCCCGCGGGAGGAGACGGGTGTCGCCGAGMGCCGCTTAGCGCAGTTATTTCGGCAGCTTTCCCTGCTGCTGCTGCGGCTGCTCGGGAACCACTTTTCCCCGTAGCAACAYGCCCCGCGGGCAAGCTCAGCCCACACGGCGGTTTCCCTCCGTGGCAACCTTTAAGCGGGCTCCTTCCCTAATGCAGTCGGCGCGCTAGTTCCCAGAAATATAGTGAAGCGCCTTAATGGCGAGCAGTTTAATTTGTGCTACAAAGTTAGCTRCTATCGGTTGGTGCGGCTGCGGAGGGGTGAGTTGTGTGTGTGTGTTGCATGGCTGGGAAATTATGTGGGAGATGCGAGGCCGGCTGCGRGCCCCACGGCGCCCGTATTTAGTGTGATCGGGGCTTAGCGGGCGGCCCGCGGGCAGGAGACAGCTTCTCCCCGCGGTGAGTTTGGGATCCTCTAGGAAGTTTAAGGCGGTGGCAACGACCGCCCTGAAGGCACGAGTTACCCTGCAAACTCAGGGAGGACCCCCCTTCCCCCCCAGACTAATAAAATGTGCTGGCAGCGCTGCCCGTTATCCCTCCGCGCAGCGAGGGGACCCAAGCACTCTAAAACACCATCCGCACGTAGCGCCGGGGGAAAGCCCAGGGTCTGACCCTTCGCTCCGCTCAGGAGCCCCAGGACTTGACTTGATCCCGCTTTTGCTTTCTGCCATTCTCTTTGCACGGCATCCCCCCGCTCCTCCTCCGGGGGAAGGGCAGGGAAAAGCCTTGCCACCGGCTCGGCGCGGCTTCGCAGCCCTGCCGGCTGCAGCCCGCCGGGAGGGCTGCGAAGCCGCGCGGAGCCGGGAGCAACTTGCGCCCCCGCGGTGTGCCAAGCGCGGGGAAGCGAGGTACCGGGATGCACAGGGGCATTTCGCACCTCGCTCCCTCCGGGGCCGGAGGGTGACGACCGGGGAAAGWCGCTATGTGCTGCACGACGAGCATCCTGCACCTTGCTCTGCCGTCTCCCGTGGGCAGCCCTCGGCTGCTGTTTATTTTGTTATCAAATCAATTAAGCTGCCGCTCTCGTATAAAACGGGGGCAGGAGGGGAAGGAGGAGGAGGGGGTTTGGAGTAAAACTGTGGCCACTCCTTTGACATCGTCTCACCAAAGCAAAGAGCTCCTCCTGTTGGAGAAATGTTTTCCTGCCGGGTGGGAACCCCCCCCCAGCACGCAAGCGATTTCATTTTATTATTTTGCGTTCCGTGGCTTTATGTTATACTATGTCATTGCTTTATTTTACTTTATTTTATTTTACTTTATTTTATTTTACTTTATCTGTCAGTGGTTCCTGCACCAGCAACCACGCCAGGCACCTGGTTCAAATGCTCTCGTGTGGTCTACTTCTCTATCGCCATCACGTCTGGCCCCCCGATGCAATTGGGAGGCCTGGTCAAACACTGACCCCAAAACGGTGGAGCCTTCCTGTGGCGTGTGTAGGGGCCCAGCCCCGGTAACACCAATGGTGCCCTCACAATACTTGGCACCTTGTAAGCAACATTTAGCAGATGTAGGATTTCTTGGCTTGATCCAAAGTCTCTTGCAATCTGCAGAAATCAGTGTCCTGATCACTGGAAAGATTCATGTTGGCTCTCAGAGGCTATCAAATCAGCTCTTACACAGGGTAATTTCTAACCTGTGCACTAAGTTCATGCCCAGGATTACCTTAAAGTTCTTTTAAGCTTAGGGTTTCTGTTAAGTGAGCTAAGCTGAACTGGGTAGCCAGTATAATCACAACTGGTATCTTTTGGGGAAACCTTGGCAGAAAAAGCCAAGTATTTGATGAGCAAAGAGATTCTCTCGGAGCCTTGTGTTTTGCTGGGAAGCGCTCCTCTGAACGTGGCGTCTGGCTGGAAGCATTGATCTGGCTGCCAGAGGAGAGCGCCTGGCCAGCCCGCCCTGCAAAGAGCAGGGCTGCTGGATTTCAAGCAGGSGCTTTTGCTCCTTATGTTTAAGTGAGTTCTGCTCTTTACCTCTCTAGTTGCTGCCAATGATTTAAGACTGTACCCTACTAAATAGAGAAATATCATATTTGATTCTTTTACAGTAGTGCAAAGAGGATCATGATCTTCCCAGTCACAGAATGCTATGGGTGGAAGAGGAGGTACTTACCCATTTCGCTCTCTCCTAGCTGATGTCATCTCACCAGGCCGACCAAGCCCTGTAAGTGGGCTACTTTAATCCCAAGGTATATTGCAAGGTGGAGCCTGGCTTCTCTCCCTACCCTGCCTTTCCCCAAGGTATAGGACTGCTTACCCTAACAACCTCCCCTGCTTCTTTCACTCATTCGCTTCCTGGGAGCCACAGACACTGAGTCTCTTGGGGATCCCTTCTGCTTTGGCATGCCACTGGGGGAAGGAAGAGTTGTCTGGAGGGTGCAGAGCTCCTGCAGCTCCCTGKTATTCAGATGGGGAACGTATCCTGCGGCTCTGAGGAAAAGAGTGGGATCGTGGTGGGGGGAGTTTGGGGAAGGCTGAGGGGAGGTGGAGGTGCAGCAAGGCTGGGCATTGCAGAGCACGGCGAGGCGACGGGGCAGCTCCCAGCGGGCGTAAGATGGGTATCACTCATGCCTGTATCGCAGCAACCGGCACCTAGTCAGCAGGGGTCGTGCACATTTTGAACTGTGATACGACTGGGATAGCAATGCTCATTACAGATACTGACATCAGGAGAAAAATGGTGCTCTTGCTCCCTCCCCATGTTGTAAGTACTCTGAAGACAGGGTCTAGTGCACTGGGTAGGTATCTTATGGGAGACGCTTTCAGAAATAGCCATTGATTATGAAAGCCTTAATTTCTGGGCACTCAGCTACATGCCGTATGCAAAAGCTGGTGCACTTGCAGTCAGCAGCTATTAAAAAAAAATATCCTAGCTTAATTCTGTTTGGCCAAAAATGGATAAAAATGCTGAGACATGCAGGCTAGGTGCAGTAGTGTTGGAGGATGGTGAAAACTGTGAGTAGAAGGTGCACTTTAAGATACTTTCTACTGCTTCTGCACGATGAGTTTACCCATTTTAGAATAATTTACTTTGCTACCTTTGCTAAGTATAGTTGATTTCTGTTGTTTAACCAACGACTGCACTCTCTCAGGCCATCTGCTCCTCCTAGCCAATCCTGCAGCAGCCCGGAGCTTCGTGAGGTGCTAGGGCCATGTCCTAGCCAACGCACAGCGTAATGGCAAAAAAGCACTCTTATGTATTCACACCAACATGGGGAGAGAAGTGGGAGGGGGAAAAACTTAGTGAAGCCAATAGTTGTGACCTTAAGGTGTCAACAGAACAACAATTTGGAAAAAATGACAACAAAATATTATTTTGTTATGTTTTCATGGTCACTCCTTACTGCCACTCTTGTCTTCTCTCAAAATTTACTGAAAAGAGAAAAAAAAAATGTCTCACCCATACCAGGCACTACCAGAGCCATATAAATAATCAATGACATTGCCAGTGTAGTCCTCAGCCAGCTCTCGCAATCTGCGAGCGTGATTTCACCTTCTCCACATTACGTCAGCCACATCCACCACCCACAACCTACAGGCCTCCTCCCTCCATCCCCACACAAGCTGCGTAACCGTAAACTCAAGCCATCCGGCATGGTTTGCAAGAGGAGCAATTGTGTGGATTGGCAATGTCCTGTGAAGCAGCTGGGGTTCAGAGTATATGCTCTTAGCAGCTGGTGGAAGGGTGCTATGTAAGAGGATCGTGGATGATGAAAATCTTTTCTTTGCTTGTAAGCGGGAATCGATTGTAGGAGAGTTCATGGTTTTGAGAAGCTCTCACCTGCTCCCAGTGCTAGTGTGTGAGTTAGACGGTGCACCGAGGAAGTACGGTGTTGCATTTTGTTTTCTTGGCAGGAGAGGTTTGCACACAGGGTTCAGGTTAAAGGTTTCGAGTGGGAAGGGAGGGAGGAAGCCTGCGGGTTCTAGAAGCTGGTGGGGTGACGTGCCGAAGGTGAAACTGTGGTTAAGGGCTTCAAAACATGAGCGAAGGCTTGGCTAGGGACTTCACGGCTTTCTAATGTTTTTGTTGGTGGGATGTGCCATGAGCAACTTTAACGGATTTTTAACAATATTTTTGGTTTGGTGGGATTTCTGTGCAAACATTGACAGATGGCATGGGTAGCTCATGTATTTTCATCTCTGTTCCTCCTGTAGTGTCTTGCAAAGCCCTAAATCTTCASATATCACCTCACTTTCTGTATGACCTCTTTACTTGACTTCCCTTCTCTGCCTCCTTTTCCAGACCACGTCCTGGATTCATTCTATATTCTGTTGTTCCTAGAGCCCAGACAAACCCTTTTCTTCTGTTTTCTGACTCTTTGGCCAGCTCTTTCACTGCTCATTTATACAGAATTATATGGAGATAGCCATATGAGTTGATATGTATGGGCACTATGAAAAAAATAAAGGAGGCAAGGGAGAAGGGAAGGAGAAAGGGGATATGTATGGGATGGTAAAGAGGGGCAGCATGAGGAGGGGTGGTAAAGGTATTGAAATGTAGGTGGGGGCTTGTCTGTAATGAGCTCTGTGTGTTTGCAGGACTGACAAGCTCCAAGGGGGAGGGAGATGTGAGAAAAGCGGCTCCATAGCCAGCCTGGACCAGAGCAGGGAGAAACAGAGGAACTGTGTGCTGACAAAGCCTGGGCAGCCCCTCTCCCCTGAACATCTCTCATTTCAGCTCTTCCTTCCTTTCCATGCTGCCCCACACAACCCCACCGTTGCATCCCCTCTGTCCTTGCCAGCTGAGCTGACCCTGGTGCAGCTCACCAGTATACTGGGGGGAGAGACCGAGGGAGCAGAAACAGGGCTGGGTTCCTGGGGAGGGGGTAAAAGCCCAGGAGCCTGTACCCCCACAGGGGCAGCCCTCAGAGGGAGCCCCTCGCTCTTGCCTCAGTTTTGTGGTGCAGTCAGGGCTGGTGCGCGCTGGCACAGAGGTGCAGTTCCCTTGGCACGAGCTGAGCGCAGGGGAGTGGAAGGTGACACGGGCGAGACATCCGCCAGGAGAGCTGCTCAAGCGCTGCTGATCTGGTGGAGCACCTCAGGGCCCAGGGCCAGGCTTAGTCCTTTCCTCCTCTACTGCAGGGACGCTGGAGCACTTGGGGCTTAGCAGGGCTTAACCACTTACAGACATCCAGTGCTCGTCACACCATGTGCGCACGCATGCACGCATATCCCACTCATCTCACTCCCCTGTTACCTTCAAAATCCACCTCCATAATTTCTATTATCGGGTGAGCAATGCAAGAGGCCGGGGGCTTTTAACCCCACGTTGCTGGCAAACCCAACCAGTCCCGTTGGCTAAACTCAGCATAACTCGCATATACCGCCTGGAGCAGGAGGAATGATTTGCGGTGCCTGAGATTTCCAAGGGACAAAGTGACAGAAACCTTGAGGTGCCGTCATATCTTCCATCTGTAAAGTTTGGTATTTACAATTATTTGGAAATAAATGTGAAAGAAAATGAGCAATGCAGAGAAATTAGTAGATACGCCAGAAAGCAATGTGTTAACCCCTCCCTGCCTTATGCAAGAGCTAGTCTTTAAAATCTAGAGATTAAATTAAATCATGAAAGTTTGATACAGAGGGATTTGATTCCTGTTTTGGCTGCAAATTCCAAACCAGCTTTAACYATGGCCTCAATACTGACATCCTCCCTTTTATTAGATTGAACACAGTTTATTTTAGCTGGTATGCACACCAGCTTCCCCTGATATGAATCCCTGCCATGAGAAATCACTGACATCCCTTTGAAACACCACAGAAAGTGTTTGGTCACCGCTTGAGAGCAGAGAAGGTATTTCAAATGGAGAATACGACTGAAAATTGGATGTGGAAAAGGAAGGCTTTAATATTTAAACCAGGATCTGAATCCCCCCTATTACAGAAGCACCGGGAGCAAGATTCAGCCCTTGCTTTGCACTGTCATATGGACCTCTGGAATTACCGTGACTTTTTTGGTGTGCAAGCCAGAAGAGGGACTGATCCAAGCTTTTGAGCAACAGGCTGTACGTTACCAGCATCACAGGGTGGCTGGTTTGTTTATACAGCTCCTAATGGAGGTGATGGATTAGCCACTCTTTTTGCATCCTACTGATGCTAAAAATGTTTCTGGCCTCACCTTAAAGGAAGAAACTGTGTATTTGCCTCCATCTTCAGTGTTTTGAATCACATGGCCAGAGTCAAACAAAACACAGGTGTAAGCCAAATTACAATAACGGAAACATTTATGACAAATCATTGGGGTAACCTTTTTGCCTTTCTCTTGACAGCTTAATGTTGCTATAGACCTTAGCCTGTATGGGACAGGTAAGAAGGCCGGCAGGGCTTAGTTAAGCATAATTTTAAATGCCAGATTTAAAAAAAAAGTGAAATTTYACCAGGTTGTGGGAGATTGGGCTCTCCTTTGGCAGTGATTCTTACTGAAGACAAACTTTAATGCTATTCATRTCTAAAAATACTTCAAAACCTGCTTCTTGGGGAAGAATATAGACTCCAGGCACCTGACCACAACAGTAAATTGCTGCCAGTGACACCGCCTATGCATATTTAGGGGACCCAGCTTTGCCCTCTCCTTGACAGGATAGTGGGTTGCCTTGGGGTTCAACTGCTCATATCACTGTCATCTGTCATGACATATTCATATGGGACCCAGCTGCTGAAGCTTACACTAAGAAAGAAAAAAAGTAAAAATAATTGGTTGATGTTTATGTGGTTCTTTAGGCTACACTTGCACAGTCCTTTTCGGGGCTCACTATTCAAAGAATCATTAACCTTACATATATATGCTGTCCTATATCTTAAGTAATATGCCCTTCTACTGTTAACCTTTAAATAATGCAAGTGCAGAAAAAGCCTTGTCACTACTGAGCACCTCCCAATAAAGTTTGGCTGCAGTTTTATGTCAATACTAAAAGCATCATAACATTTTAGTAAACTTGTTTCTGAGGTGAGATTGATTCTTTTAGATTTGCTGGGAGATTAGCAATCTTTTCAACTTGAGACTTTTAGAAATGCTTATGGTTGGAGCCAGCAGTCTGAAGATGATGAAAGCTTTCGTACCGGGGCCGAGCTTGTTCTGGGCCTGCTGCAAACTAACCAAGACAAAAGAAAGTCAAATTGTGTCGCACCACAGGCATCTGCCTCAGACTCACTCCCTGCAATAGGGGCATTTGGGATCTCCCGGCAATGCAGCCGTTGTCCTGATGGGCCCTGCCTCCTCCAGTGCTGGGGGAGGAGATGATACCCCAGTCCTGCCCCAGCTCCCCGTGAAGGAGCAGTCTAAGGGCTCAGACCTCAGCAAGGAGCAGTGAGGATGTTGGTACTGCACCATGTATAGGACTCATCGTGGAGAAGAGAGGGGAGCACGGACTAGGTAAAGCATACAGCAGTGGCCGCTTCCCTCCGAAGCGGTCTCCCAAAAGGATTCTGGAACGATGCCGGATCATTGCGGTAACAGCAATAACAAAGCAATGATCGTTGATTTGAGTATCCCCAACACAGCGCTGGGTCTTAAAATATTATCATTAACCTGGCTGATACAGTTAGAGGGAAAATGAAGTGTGTACCCACCATCTTTCATTTAAGAGATTGATTAAATGGGTAGCTATGGAAATAGGTAGAAGAGGATGCCTGTATGTATGATAGGTAAGAGAAACCACATGGACAGCTTCAGGAAAGTTGGCAAGCAAGCAGTAAGCATAGCACCACTCGTAGCCAGACTGAGAAAATGCTCAGAGAAAGTGCTCTGGGGTTAAAAWGCTTCCAGAAAAAAGTTGAAGCTGAAGTTAAATTGTCTCCTCTTGCTTGATTCCTCCTGCATTCTAGGAATCAAGTGTTTGCAAATAAATAGGGCTGCACCAAAGAAATAACTTTCCAATTTCTAATAGAAATGAATGCTACATTTTAGCCATGCCATCCATCAAAAAAGGCAACTATGCATTGAAAAAGGTGCAAAAATGTAAACACATTTTCAAGGAATGAAAATTGTCCGTGTTCCTTTTTGATGACTCCTGACCTGTGTTTTTTGTGATACCTCACATCTGGTTCTGCGAGGAAAGAGCAGTAGAAAAATCTTGCAGGTTAGCTATATAGCAAAATGCCCTTATTTACGGTCTTTGAGCAAACGCTGAGCCCTGTCTATTCTAGAGAAGCGGCCTCGGAGTACTGCTAACGCCGGGTCCCCGTGAGCCAGCATAAGCTTCTGTGCACGCAGGGCTCTGGCTGCTGCTGGCTCTGCTCAGCACTGCCTTGGCTCCCTTTGCTCCCAGTGGAGTTAGCACTGTCAGCGGCGTTGGCAGAGCCTCAGCTTGGGTTATGTGCTTAGGTGATATGCTCGGTATGTAGTAATATACTATATGTATGGTATTTGCTTAGGTGGTACGTTACTAGTATGGGGAAAGGTTTAGGGTGGGGAGGGAAAAAGCACGGTCCCTTAAYGCACGAGACTCACCCACCAAAGGCTCTATAAAGGAAATCCCCATATTCCCGAAACACAATTTCAGATCTATTGTTAGAGAGTAGAAAGGCAGTAATTACGATTGGAGACCAATTGCGCTCTCTTGCCAGGGAAGATAATTCTCATCACAGATATACAGCTAGCTCTATTTTTATTCTATCATTTCCTTTTTCAGCAYGCTGAAAAACTCAGAGAAGAACAAGTGACAAACAGAATTCAGAGGTGTCCAAGTAAAGTTACTTTTGAGCAAAATGTAATCCATCAGGATACCATTTACAGTGTCTATTTTAGTAAAAGTCCACAAACTACAGTTCTTTGGAATTAAAATAAATATTGATATAATGCATAATATAGGCAGCTGGTTTCTGGATTGTACTGTGCTACCATCTATCACCATAAGTAGATTTTAATGTAAAAATGAAATATACGTTCTGCTGCAGCTACTTATGTTTTGTACCAGGTTGTTTGTTTGTTTTTAACCATATTGTGCTAGATGGGGAACATGAATTGACTGTCAAAGGGCGATGTTGCATATACGTCTTTTAYAACCACTAGCCTGAGCAACTCCTGGTGTGAAATTGTATTAGATCAGACCGTGCTGTGCTTGGTGCATGTCATCAGCACCTACAAAACCAGGGCAGGCCATTGCCGGGCACCAGGACCTGCTGAGGTGTGGTGCCAGAGCCCGCAGGGGTGACACGGCCATTCAGGGGTCCTGACCCGTTCATTGCTGCACATGGACCAGGCAGCTCCAGTCCAGTGCCTGCCTGATTGCCACACCAGTTCAGCGACATGCTCAAGTTCCGTTGCGTTTGTTACCCCAGCTCATGCATTAGTAGGCTCTCTGATTTACCTCGGCATACCTAGATTGAAACAAAATGCAGAATAGGGTCACCCTAAACATATCCAAACATTATTTTTGGCCCAAGTGAAAATGCTCAGTGTACAAAAAAGAAGCATCACAATGCAGAAAAGCTTAAGATGAACTAGAAATATACTTGTTGCATGAGCTGAAACTTGTGTTTGTGTCATCCAAGCTATCATTTGTTTTAGAATATTATAACCCATGATCCCAGCCCAGAAATAAAGAACATCAAAGTTTGTCCTCTCCACAAGTCTGTTTCTGTATATCCTGGCTGCKACCTGTAGCTTCCTATAGTGGAGCAGAGAAGACAAAAGACTTGTTCAGAGGGAGCCCTGGTTTCCTCCAGCATCAGCATCTGGAGGGTACAGCGAGAGCAAGCCACGTCAGGGCCAGCACTGGTGAGGCTCAATGGCATCTTCAGAGAGATGGGGGAGCYGCTTCAGAGAGCTGCACAATCAGCAGGACACCTACAGAAAACTTTCCAAAACTGCATGTGACAGACCCTGGAGGCAGGTTTAGGTGGCTGGGGATACCCAGGAACTGACAAGCATCTTGAAGGAGTCATCTGTGCCACGGTGAACATTTGGGAAACAAGCTTTCTTCAGTGTTTAGGACAGTAACTGCAAGGACACCTTCACAAACCCATGAAGATTGCTTTGCTTCTCTGGGTTAGAAAACTAACATCACTCTTATTTCACTGGATTTTTTTTTAAGAGAAGTGGAACATGTTTCTTCCTTTCCTGACTGGTACAGAAAGACCATTTTCTCTTCTAATCACCATTTGACACAAAAATGGAAGAGCAAATGACCTATGTTTTTCCACTGTGATGTTCTTTGCTTCCTTTTATACCTTTCTCTCTGAAAAGCATACATATCCCCCTGCCTCCTATTTCCCAAGGTTTTCCTGGTGATCGTGTGTTATTGTGGGGATTAATGCAAGGGAAACTTGAAAGCAGCAAAAGAAGCCTGCAGGATCTGTCGSATATGAGGGATGGGCTGTTATCCCTCACACCTCCTTGTTGCAAATCCCATTTGGTGGTGTGCTAGTGAAAAGAAAACCTGCCCTTTGCAAGTGTTTGAATCAGTCAGGGGAGAAAAGAGCCTGTGTCAGGGTTGGTTTTAGGGGACTGACTTTGCTCCCACACTGGGCAGCCCCCTCCTCCTGAGAGCCCTTGCTGCAGCTTTGTCCCGCTCCAGGCTTGGCTTTCCTATCCACAGCATCTTTCATGCCAGGGAAAGAGCCTGGGCTGGGCACCCTGTTCCCACCCCTCGGTCCTGCTGCCTGGTGAGGTGGGAGCTGCGGGAGAGCAAGGTCTCAGCAGAGCCAGCTGGACCCAGGCTGAAAACTTGAATGCTGCAGAGAAGGAAACAGGCAGCTATCCTCTTACTGTGAAAAATCTGCCCGTTGGGTCCCATCCTGCCTCTGCCAGCATCAGTGGGAGCTTGGCCTTTGATTTGGATGAGCCAACAATTTTCTGAGCTCCTTCAATTAAGTTCAGGCTAGTTAGGAATAGTCCGATCCATTGTAATAGTCCGTCCCTGCTCACAGACTCCGCAGGAGCAGGTCTCCCTTTGTACAGGCTTGTGATTTACAATTCTTCAAGGCAACTTAGTACCAATGCTCTTTAGCAAATTAATTTTTTTCCACAAGCCGGTTGCTAAGGGCATTTACTACTTGCTATTCACACCGTATGGTTGGTCACTGTATCCCAAGGTATTGTCCCTGTTCCAGGACTGGCCCCACCTCAGCTCTGTAAACYGGAACCCCCTCTCCGCCCGCAGATTGTCCACAAACATATCGAATTGTTCCTTGGATCCATTGTGCTCACCAGGAAAAAAAAGAAGGGAGATTTCCAAAACAGTTGCAGAGCTGCTTCCAATACAAAGGCTCTCATGGGCACGGGGTCATGCCAGTGCATTTTATTTCCTACAAACACTCTGGGGAATAAAAAATTGATGTACCTGGGCACTGGTGAATAATACATAAATCACTAATAAATATAATAATAATAAGAATATAAAATAAGTAAATATAAAATAAAAGAGATGGCAAATAGCACCAAAACTAATGAGGAGGCTGATTCCTGGGACTGAAGTGAAAGCTTTTCTGTAGCATTCACCTTGCTGACATAGATAGGACTGGAGAGTAATGCTTGAAACCAAACCTCCTTCCCAGCCAGCACAAACAGCTTAATAGTAAGTTACGTAGACTTCCTGAAATAGCTGCCCCCTGATTCCTCAGCCGCGCTCGGGGAGGAGGTGGGAGGGAGTATATATGGATGGTAAATGCCACCGCAGGCTCCCCTACGCAGGCACCCCCATCGATGCCAATTTTTGATTCAGCAACACAGGGTGGATTAGCAGCGGAAGATTAATTCCTTCCTGTCATCTCCCTGGGGAGGCTAAATGATCTCAGGAGCAATTTCTCTTGCTAGGAACACTGTAATCCCAAAGCAGACTGCTAACTGCTACAGTTTATGTGGGGCTTTAATGATGGCAAGGAGGTTCCAAGTTTGGAGAAGGGTCGTTGGCCAAAGAGGTGTTTGTTTAATTAAATGGTGATTTCTTGCAACCCTTCTCTCGTGTGAAACCTGTAGCTTGGAGGAACCGTTTGAGTCATTTTTAAAATGTCTGAAGGAGAAAAAAAATTAATTAGTTAAAAAGGGAGTCCTACCGAGTATGAGCAGTTGAACATGGTCCATGGACTTGGCCTTAGCCATGCATGCTACCCATCCGCGTCCTTGCCCCACTTACCCAGTACAGCTACTTGAAAATGAAACTCTGGTTTAAACTTTTTGGCTCGGTTGTACAGTCTCTCTGCACCCACAGCTTCCCGTCAATATGCTCCTCTGTAGCCTGCCACACCAAACTGCTCTGAGCCTGGTCTCCAACCCGTGCTAGAAGATGGCCCAGAGGAGAGCAGAGCAACTGAGACTTGCAGGCAGCTGTGTGACACCTCTGCTCCTGTTGTCCCTTACTCTCGACGTAGGAGGCTGCCTCACTGGCRGGAAGAAGATATGGGAGTATTCCCGACTGCAGAATCAGGGGTAATAGTTAAAAATTCATCACGGCGCTGTCCTGTCTGCCTTCAAACGATGAGGCGTTCTTTTCTCCAGGCCACTTCTGCGCGGCGAGGAGCATGCCGTCACATCATTTCTGCAGCGCAGTGAGTACACGTGGGGCTTCCCTGCCCCAGAGCATGCASTCGCAGACAAAAATAAAATGCGGAACAAGAAGCGAATAGTAAGGAAGAGCTGAAGAGAGACGAGATGAGAGGAAGGCTTCTGGTAATCACGGGTTTGAAAGCGAGTCTCAAATAGAGATGGTTCTTGGCAGCAGGAAACAGAAGACAGCTCTAAGCRGGGAGAGCCGCGTGAGTGACATACAAATGGGAGCGTGGGAGCAGCCAGCCCCTGCGGCTGGAGCCGCAGCGGGAAGGGGAGGGGGAGCTGCAGGAAGGGCGAGCGGATTGTGGGTGGACTTCKGATACGCCTGGCGTTGGAGGAAGGAAAGAAGGTGGTGAACTGGGGCCTGTGGGCACTTTTATCACAAGATGTACCAGCGTGTGGATCTACAGCACATCAGCCAGTCTAGTACAATGTCTGTGTGCCTGCTCTCACCCTGGAGAAGTGCAAAGCAGAGGTGGCAGAGACACTGGGTGCATTGCATTCACTGCAGGTACCACTGGCTAAGGGCATTTGCAAGCAGCAAATTACCCCGACACAGCTGATGCTCAGTAGCTCATTACTCYCCAGCAACCTGTTCCTCTGTTGGAGTTCTTATTTGAGGGCCCATCTTCAATTTAAACCTGTTTTGTAGGGGTTTAATGTGCACCTGCAAATTACTGGCTATTTAAGACTTGTCCTTACACAGAATTTGTATCACTTTAAATCAGATGAAACAAACCAGTGGAGACCTCTCCTTAGGTACAGAATTCAAGTAGATCCCAGGGGTTTATTTTGCCCTGTATGTTTTCAGGTGTAGCATGAACTTGCATACATACTTCAACCTGTATGTGCCTATTTGTGGAAATGGACTGTTYTTACCGAACTGCCTCGCCATCCTGCCTTTGGAGAAATCGTGGCAGGGAACATCAGAACAATAAGGACGGAGGAGGGGGAGGCAGGCAAGGATATTTTGAAGTGAAAAGCAGAACGAGAGATGGGATGGGGATTACAGAGATGAAAAGCAGACCATTAAAACCAGGGGTCTGATCCCGTCCCCTGCTAAGAATTAATAGCAATAGTTATATGTGTAGTGTGTGTGGGTATGGAACTGAGTCTGCATTGCAAAGGATGAATTTGGGCAAGATAACCAGCAGCAAAGACAATAGCTGAAAGAACTTCTTTGCTTTCTTCAGTTCCAGTCACTTTATGCACTAATCCAGCAAAGCAGTCTAATACATGCTTAGTTGTAAGCACGTGAGTAGTTTCACTGATTGCGAAGGCACTACTCAGTTGTTTTAAAGGTAAGTGTAAGCGTGAGTGCTTTGCTTGCTTCATCAGGCTTTATAAGAGCTGGATACGCAGCCTCTAAATCAGCACCTGAAATGATACCCTGACACTGAAATACAGTCACTGAAAATTAGAATAGAAGGAAATCAGAGACATGCAGGATGGATGCTTTTTAAATAAACTGTATAGGCCAACGATGAACTCCCTATGTATTAACACTTTATTGCAACATTTTACGTGTGGATTGCTCCTGTAAAGTTGCAAGATTGCTGCTATTCTGTTAACATAACAAAACACTAGTGGCACCCAGTGGCTAGAAGGGTTAATCAAAAATTTACCTTTGTCCCTCATGATTCCCCTCACACAAAAGTTAGCATTTAAATGCAAACACCACTGTTTTGGTATTACACGTATTAAATTTAAACATAGCTATTCTTGAGCGAGGTTTCAGCTGAAAGGTATCTGCTGAGTAATGATTGCAATTTCTGTTCACAGAGGCATTTAGCCTGCAAAGTAAAATGCTTAGGCTTCTAGTACAGCACACGGCAGGCTACAAACCCACTGCATTTTGGCGCGGTTGTGGGATAGTTAATGCTTATTTATTCTGTGAAAGCACTAAACCTGCACGAATGAAAATTATGCCTGTTGTAAGAGTTCCAAGACTTTCCTCCAGAGAACACTTTCCAAAATTTGCTGACTTTCAGTACTTATGGAATTTCAAGAGCCAAGTGATCCATAGAAAAGTTAAAACCCAGCTAGTAAATGAAACGAGCTATTAACCAAACTGATGAGAGGGAACGCCAAAACTCCATAGCCGTAGTTTCTGGATCTTTAGCCTCTACTTGGTGCATATATAATGAAAAAATGTGACTTCTAAAAGACAAGTAAAAATGACCTGATTTATTACTGAATGATATATTAAATGGGCTTAAAGTACATGCCTGATCCTGCAGGCTGCGGTAGTGATTTCAGTAGGATGAATYGTGTGACTTGAGTTTGTAGGGGTTTATCCATTCCAAGGCTAGATTGCAGTCTGTTATCCCCATTTGCCCTGCGGGCTGTGCCGAGGTAAGAGCCCCTTCACGCTGTGTTGTGTTCTTCTGCCACCCTCTCCTCCAGCCAGTGTCTTGCAGCAGGTCAGAGCCACCTTGTCCCCACCTGATGCTTCTGCTATCAGGCTGATGATGATTTCTATCAAAACTCACARCTCTATCTGTACACCATTTTCTATTCCCCCGTCTCCCTGTTTGTCAAAAGCTGGCGTAGCAAGAGAGGGAGAAGATGCTAATCTCATCCCTGCTCCATTTTAGAGACAGGAATCCTSTGTGTGGTAGGAGGATAATGCCAGGAGCCTCAATTATTGGATTTGCTGTGGCTCCCTGCGGTGCTGCAGGAGCAGAGAGGGGCAGCGAAGCCACTTCACCAGGGTCTTCAGGAATGGGGCGGCTGAGCAGGAATCACATCCTCATACCCTGCCAAGCTCCCCTGCGGCATCCGAACAAGGTCCATGGCGGGGAATAATGGGCCATGGCCAGAAGGTTGCTGCAGCCTTGTTATTCCCAGCCACCAGGGCAGCCTTTCGAGGTGAGGGACAGTCGCACCCAAGCCCGAGCGGTCCTGCGGCAGCAACTTTTCAGAAGTCAACTACCAAATACAAGATGGAGATCAACGCTGCCTTCCTCCTGACACTGGACAGCTGGTTTCTGCTGGGATCTCCTGGGTCAGTAACAGCTGGTTTTGCCTGTGGCATGATGTTGTGTGGGCTGTTATGTCTTCAGGGAAGCATAGATTTAATTCCCCATGCTGTCCATACAGGATGCCTCTGGAAAGCTTTATTTGTGGCATTCAGACCTTGCTGGGCCAGGACTAATAGGGTAGTAGCAGTCTTCATTTCCGTTTCAGCCATTTTGTACATTCCCTGCCATCACAAGGACCCAGATCACCAGTCATGCCCTTTCCAGCTCCTTTTTATGGAATATAACACTTGTGGCGGCAGGTCATTTACTACAATTTGTGATGGGTTGCAGGGAAGTGTTGGTGACCCTGGTGCATGGGGTGGATATTTTGCAGATGCTTCATATGTCTCTATTCTTGGCTTTTCTAATATTGCAAATAATAAGTAGAAGTGTAAGTCTTCAGGCAAGAACCTCCTGACCATCAAGGTCAGATCTCAGATCACCTGCAATCACAGGTGTTATCTGTCTTTCCCTAATGTAAGTTGATTTCTCCTTGCAGAAACTGGCTAACCTCTCTGTGCCTCAGTGTCCCTGCCCATAAAACAGGTACGTTGTCAGACAGGAGTTTGGTAATGGGAGGGCAGTGCTGTGGGATTACATCGCTTGCCAAGAACTTCACGCTTCTCCATCAGGATGTACCAGGGAAACGCGTGTTAGCTTTTAAAACTTACATACCCTTCCAAACAGACTCCTTGAAAAGTTTTTATGTACCGTCATCGCTCTCATCTCTCAGCACATTCCTTATCCAAACTGCTCGGTGTTGCCTTCATTCATCCCCTTGTCTCCCCCGCCCTTCCCTGCCTTCTCCCAAGGTGGGTGTGAAGTTTGTGTGCAGCAGAGTGCTCTGCCATGGTTCATTGCTTTCTCTTGTTGGTTGCTTTCTTTTCTTTGGTTGCTTTCTTTTCTTTCTCCCCAAAGAAAGAAGTGAGTGGAAATGCAATAGGCGATGTAAAATTTGCAAGCCAAAGAGAGCGTACATTCATTCCCATGTGCGCCGCTTAACAGGAGGCTGAAAACTGTTCACTGGCTCTTCTTGTCCGTGCAAGAAGAGCTCCTTGCCCGGCTGGTGAGTACAGAGTCGAACCCATGTGGGCATACTGGTATAACAGGGTTCAAATGTCCTTTCTGGCATGTCAGCATGTCCTAACTCAGCCTCAATTGTATACTTTCCAGCTTTTCATTAAGAAGTCACAGTTCTGTGTGATGTCTTGTGTTTGGAGGTGGCTACAAAAACCTGTCGGGCGTTGGCTGTTTTCTTAATACAGTAATCAAACGCAGAARTGCTAAACCATTAATTCTAGAGAGAATTTTTTTTTTTTTTTTTAAACCCCAAGAGTATAAAATCCAAAGACGACTTAATACAATTATTCCTAGGGGATGGTGTTCGTAAGTGCTGTGACCATCTGGGCATACAGCTGGCTAAACATAGCTTCTACTGCCATCTCCTCCAGGAGGGATCCTTAGAAGGGGCAGAAAAGGGCTAAAACATTACAAAAGCCGACCTCTTTTCAGTAACAGCATCCTCCCTGTTTTGGAAGTGTTGATCGTTTGGCCTCCCCCAGCCACTGAGACTGCTTTATTATGTATTTATTACCCAGATGAGAGCTGGAGCCAGGGTTCCTTGGCCCATTTATAAAGTAATTTAAATGAGACGGCTGCTCTGGGCGGCAGTGCTCGGGACCAGGCTGAGCCGCCGCAGCAGGCGTGCCAGCGGGAACTGCCCTCAGCCTTAGGAGTGGGGATTTACGGTTCACGTGCAGTTCAAGCACGGCTCCCGCCCTGGGATTATGTACGTGGCCAGCGCCAGGGCATGCAAGACGGGCTGCTGGGCAGTCCCGAATCCCGCAGCCAGGGAGGGAGGGGGGCTGCTGGCACCAGGCTCCTGCATGCTCAGGGACCTCGCTGCCCACACTGCTGGGCTCTGGGGCAGCAGGTACTGCTCCATCTCCCTGGCCCTCGCTCTCCGTGCTCCATCCCTGCGCGCTGCCCAGGCTGGCAGGGCTGACCGGCCCCCGGCAGCCTGGGCGGGGAGGGAGTGCTCTTTCGGAAGAGGGCTGCGGCTCATTAGCCAAACGGCATGAAGGGACTTGCACCCTCCTCAATGATGCTGCTCTTGCGCCAGAGACAACCGGGCGATGCCAGCTTTTTGGGCAGCCGCCTCTAACCCCGGGGTTTCACCACTGCAGCATGCAGCGTCGCAGGTGGGGCAGAAGCCCCGACGGGACCGGTGCTAGCCCTCCTCCCCACCATCCTGGCCCAGCACAGCCCCAGGACCAGGCAGGGAGGTGCTCCATCCCACCTACCCACGCCAAACTGTGCGATCGCCTCATCTCAGCTGCGGTGTTTCGGGGAGGAGCCTTTGGCCTCCGGCTGCGGCTGCGTGAAAAATGGCTGTATTCCAGCAAATCCCGAGCTCAGCATGGCCCTGGGGGGAAGTATAACTTGAGCCATAAACAAGTTAGTGAGGAACAAAACGATATGTGAATGGACCATTGGTGGGTCTAAATCATCAGCTGAGACTAATTTACACCACAGAAAGATTGACATATATGTTCAAGCCAGGAAAGCCCAATTATTTWAAAAAAAAAATCCAATCTGTTCCTGCTTACAGAAACACCTTTCTTATCAGGGTAATCCTTCAAAATCTAGCAATCACCAGCAAAACCTGAATTCACTATCGATCCGCCTTCAGCTCTCACATACCTTCTACACCGATATCAAGCTGCCTTCAAAGCCCCCAGACCTCCTCTTCCCCAGCCTTGCTTCCAGTATCTGCAGCCTGGCGTGAAGCCCAACCTCCCGGTCACTCTGATCTCCGCCGGCACGGCCACGCAGGCAGCCTCCCGGCACGCGGGGCTGCAGCGGTACCGTCACCTCTGTTTTTCCCAGGTAGGAGCTTAGGAAGTTTCACAGCTTTCCAATGCAATTAAAAAGTACTGGGCAGGCACTTGTGTGCCGTAATATGCCCAAACAGAGAGGGACTAGGTTTTACAGAGAACATACCAGAAAACACGACCTGCTGTGTCAGGTCAGATAAAAGATCCATCTGCATTGGTCAGGCAGTTGGACTAGATGATCATTGTAGGTCACTTACAACTGAAATTATTCTATTCTATTCTAWTCTATTTTATTCTATCCCATCATCTTGTCTTCAAGCAGCTGGCCACAGCTGCACAGGGAGGAGTATAAGCACGGGACACGCACGTAGTGATCCCACTCTCAGAAATATCCTCTTAGCTTCAGCAAACTTTGGTTCAACGGCTCTGGCCCTACAGGTATTGTCTTGGCATGTCTGACTTTCGACTCCAGAAGAGAGGGGTGTCGTTGCAAATGGGAGATGAGGGTCAGGGACTGTTACAGAACAAAAAGGTCAGATTTGTCTTAAACAGAGGAGTCCAATGGTAGCTAACCTCCCCTCCACTGCAGAGGCCACTGCTAAGGATGCCAGCCCCGTGGTGCTGCCAGAGCACAGTGGGCCATGGTTACAGGTCAGAGGAGTCTTCCTTTCCTGGGTGTGCTGCCACRCCCAGGGTTTTGGGCCATTTAGGCCAAGATTAGTTTCAGAAGCTCTCCACACCTTGGCTCCATGTGCAGAAGGTGGCTTTCATATCCTTTTGTAATAAAGCCTTGTTACTCTCGCCATTCATTAGAGCCCTCTTTTCTTGTTCTTCCTTCTTCTTCCTTTTCCCTTCTTCTTCCCTTCCCTTCCCTTCCCTTCCCACTATGTTAATAGAGTCATTAGACCCAAGCAATTAACTCGCAAACTTTAAGCCAGGAAATGCAAGAGTTAAGGCTCTAGGACAATGTTGTCTTGGCCATGGGCACATCTGTAGTGCTTTCCCATTTACACCTTTCGGATCTGAAGCTCTCAGGACCAGTTAGACTGCCTGAGCATCTCTCTGAGCTCCTGCACAAGGCAGGGCAGAGAGCAGCACCCCATGGGTGCTGTTTGCCTTTAAGAACACCCCAACTTCCACACATTTCTGTTGATATTGGTAACAGAAAAGACATACAACACCCCAATCAATGTTTCTTTCATTTTATATATAGCCTAACCTTTTAAAACTATGCCACCTCAAAATTTCAGTTTAGGACCTTTATTTTGTTGCTTGTTTTTTTTGTGCCAGAGGGAGAAAAGGGGGGCAAAAATCCCCTTTATTTCTTGAGGAGAGTTATTGTGGGAGCCGCTGAAYGTTGCCATGTGGGTCCTACCTGGCAGGGAGTGGCCAGGGGGAAGTGTCACTGTTCCTTCACACCCCTCACAGCTCTCCTGTTTGTCCAGCAACCTCTCTGCAGCACTGGGTTAGCAGGGCATTGGCATCCCCGTCTGCAACGAAACAGCTCAACTCTTCCTGTGGAACAAGACAAAAACCCTACCCACATTTTTTCTTATTAAAAAGAAGGAAGGAAAAAGCTTCRAGCTCAGAGAATATCTACAAACAATGTTGACAGACCCACACATAAAGGATTTTTTTTCCTTCTGCATACATTTTTTTCCTTTCCCTGGGAAGGAAATAGTCTTATTTGCTTTTTTTTCCCCTTCCCTTCCCCTGAGGCAGCATGGACCAGGGAGAGTCACAGAAGTTTCTTACTTTGTTTGGCTGAGAGAATTGCAGTGCCTCCCAGGTAAATTGTCTCATCATCAGTCAGGCTGAGCAGAGGAGTTTGTTATTAACACAAAAATGTGGGGAAAGTAATTTTTCATTTTTACTGAACCTATAAGTGGTTGAACAAGATCTCTTCCTATTTTTCCTTTCAAACTTTGCTGAAACACAATGTTTAAACACCAGCATAAAAGTGCCATGCTGAAGAAAGTTAGGCACGCTGGAAGAGAATAGCTATAATGGAAATAGCAGCGTGAACAGTCATGACAAGCAGGATAAATCTTTGAGTCCTTGGATGATTTGTTAAGCATTTTGCAAATATATATACATATTGCAGATATATGTTATGTGTGTGTGTGTGTGTGTATAATCAATAAAGTGTGTGTACGACAGATGGACGGATTAGACATATAACTATATGATTGCGGGTCTCCCGTTATATTTATGTTCACCCATTAAAGCCACTTGTGAGTTATCCCTTCTCTCCTCGCTCCTGGAGATAAAGGTCATTAATGCCAGCAGCCTTCAGGTACGCTTCACTCCCAGCACAGCCACAGAGGCAGCAAGCCGGAGACCTGACACCTGCTTTGGCAGCACGGCGCAGCTCAGTCCCCTTCATTTTTGAGGAAAATGTAAGCTGGGAAAAAAAGCTCAATTTTTTCCCTGTCTACTGCAGTGGGCTGAAGGTGGGATAGTAATTAGTTGTGCTATCTGAGGAAGCGGAAAGGTGTCTGCATCAACCAGAGGGTGACCTGGTGTAGAGAGGCAGGGTGCACGCCTGCTCCGGGTGTGTTAAAGGCACGGCTGGGCTGTGCCGGTGGGTACGGAGCCGCGGCTCCCAGGGCTGCACCGCCTGCGGGCACGCAGCCCGGGGTGAAGCCAGGAGCTGCTCTGCCTCTGCTGGTGGCCTCAGCCCAGCAAACGCCGGGGGGTCCTTGCTGGACTTGGCTGGAAAGCCTGGAGAAGGCACCAGAAACCCCCTGTGACGTGTCAGCCTGCCAGGGGACTGGCTGCCTCACCGCATCCCGGCCGCACGCCAGCCTCCTCGGAGCCCGCCCGACTCACCGGGGAAGAGGATTTTGGTCCACACCCATTTAGTCATTGGCGTCTGACTTGGAAGTCTCTGACTGTAATTAGGGGTTGGATGTAATGTAACCTAGACAGGTTGCACTCCTGCCACCCCAGTCTTCCCYGCACAAATACCTCGAGTCCCCGCAGCAGGCTGAGGGTCCAGATGGGGACAACCCACTCTGGGTCTAAGCCAGGACTGCAGACAATATCCTGGCCCCTACCTACACCAGCCGGCCACATTGCTCCAGCTGGCTTCCCCTACATGGCTCACCTGGGACAGAGGGGATGGAGGGGAAGCCCTCCCTGTCCCCAGGGTCAGTGTCACCAGCTCCCTGCCACCAGCTCCCTGCCCCTGGCAGCTCAGGCCTTTCTGGACAGGCACAGGGCACTAAGAAAGAGTGAATAGGGACCAGCAAGCCTCAGCGTTGCACTGATCCCTTGGCGTCACTCTTTAACACTTTAACACTCTTTAACCCCATTTAACACTTCATTTTGACCCTTGTAAGCCATTTCTGGATCCGGCTCAGCCCCTGCCTGACCTCAGATTAAGGGAAGCAGAAATGGAGCACAGAGCAATGTTTTCTGAATTCTAGAGAGGACCTTACTTCTGGAAAAAAAAAAAATCATGGACTGCCTTGTTTCCTATTTTGCCAACAGAGAGAGCAAGGAGGATAACTCCAGTACTCAGCACTGCGGTAAATAAACTGGTGAGGTGGGCCCTGGCCCCCTGTCTCCAACCCAAAGGTCTCCAGCGGACTTGCCTTGCTGGAATGCAAGTCTAGATTTTAGATGTAGACGAGGCTTTAGATTTCTAACCAATGGGGTTTGAGTTCAAATATTGAAAATAAAATATGTGACCTCAAGCTCACATCCTGCTACACCACCAGCGGGAAGAGAGGGATTTGGGAATCAACGGTTGTCTTGCTGGCCGCAGTCTTATGAATCCATGCGCAACAGATGAAACAACATTGGCCAAAGTCATTTTACCTCCTGCCTCTCTGCAAGCTGCAGCTCAGCTGGGCCCATGGGTATACCCCCCTGCATCCCGTCCCCCAAAGAAAATACAAAGATTGGTGATCTCTCTGCCCTTGGTCTATTGATGGACACAAATTACCAGTTTAACACTTTAATTTCCACACATGGAATAGAGGGATTAAAATGCCCCTATCTCCTGATTGTAATGCTTTTTATGCAGGCCCTAAGTAAACACTAGAATAGTCAACAAACCACTGTTAATAAAAATTGCTAATTAAAAGAGGGCCAGTGGCTTGCTTTATTGACATAAGTATTTATAGGCTTTTTCTGCTTTCTTGTATTTTCCAAGGCTCTGTATGTTTTGCATTTGTTTTTGCTCTCTGCTCCAGCTTGTCCTTCTAATTATTGCTTTATAGTTTTTTTTTGTTGTTGTTTTTTTAACCACCCTGAGTCAAGCATAAGGATCTGCCTTACATGAAGCCCATTCTTTGCTTGGAAGAGCTTCTCTAACACAACGCAAAACAACACGCACAACACAAGACAATATTTTGGAGTTTGTAAAGAATACCATACATTTCTTAAATCTGTCTTTTGCAGTGTGTTACTAGCCAGGATAGCTTATACTTTGGTATAAGACTTGGCTTTTTAGTACGCATTTGCCCAGCTCCTTGAGAAATGGGGCCTTAAACCCTGATTGAAAGGAATTTTTATTCAGCTGAGCTTATCCGTGTTAATTCAGGATATGCAGTTGACTACCAGATAAAGAAAGRCACCCAAACTGCAGCTCAGCAAGGGACTCCAATGTATTCAGTCATTCTTCTGCAGAACACGCAGGCTATCATCCTTTAATTATTAGCATGTGCTATTAATTCTGTGGAAACCCACACTGGACACGGCTCACGGGACTGAAATGGCACACAAAAGCAGAAGGGTGATGATGTCAACTGGAGTGCCACACTGCTTTATCCCTCAGAAGACTCCTGTGCGATAGTGAGGTCTGAGCATCACGTCAGCAGAAGAAGATTCCTTGACAGAACATACCCCAAGGACATGACACTGCTGCTGGTTGCCGTGGAAGCTAGACTYGCACTAAATCAACTTCTCCAGGTCTCCCCTATGCAGTGTGCTATCCAGCGTGCCTTTCTGATCAGATACATTGGGAGGCTGACACGTACTGTGGCTTCTGCCTGTGCAARGTTTTATTCTAGAAGGCACCAAAGCTGGTTACCACCTTCATATCATGGCCCTTTGTGGACTACAAATGGGAAACCCAAGTTGTCATTGGAAGATGTGCTTTGCAGACTGATCTTGAGTAAGCACTGGATGGGAATACAGGGATATTGTTGAGCCAACACTGTTGAGAACATAAACAAAATTGAATGGAAGTGAATATGATGTAGAGCTTGTGTCCTTGAAAGCTGATTTAAGCTGTCTTGGCTCTGGTTAAGTTTTAAACATTTCTGGTGGGATGAGGGAGACAAGCAGCTGCAATACAAAAGATAAGGGCTGAAGCCTGATTAATATTGGTGTTTTGAAGGAAGAGTTTTCACAGCTCATCTGGGAGTGATTTATCCCCACTCAGAGATACCACAAAACACAGAGCCATTCCAGAAATGAGCAGCCCCAAAACTGATAGTCCTCAAACTGGAGCGAAGAGAGGGGCATGTACTAAGGATATTCTGAAATAATCACTCCAGTCAGCAGGTGAATAACAAGAAATGTCAGTTAATAAAAAATAGCAGGAACTGCAATTCTAACCGTATTCTTAAAAATAAATGACAATAAAAGGGCATTAAAAAGAGGTAAACAGCATCTGAGTGCTAGGCAGAAAGCCCGGCACACTTCAAAACATTGGAGGGCACCTTTCAGTCCCAAGGGAGATCGCAGGTTTGAACACATGAAGAACTTACTRCTGGGTAACAAATTATCAGGTGTCTGCTGATCCATGGCAACTGTCCCTGCTGATTTGCACGGTGACATATGTAGGATAATTTGAGATCTCTGCATCCTCTGTGGAAGATGAGAGAGGTCTATGCTAATATGAATGATCTCACATTTGCTGCAGCCTAAGAGTAGTCATGTAGACAGTCGTCTTCTGCCAGTTGACTGGTGGCAACTGGTTCTTCTGTGGTTTCTTGTTTCTGTGGCTGAGCCTGGACATCTTTGAGTGTGTCATTGCCTGTATTTTGGCCATATAGGCTTTTCTTACTGCGATGCAATTCTTTCCTGCCTCCTCAGGTAACCAAGTCACTGAGCCCAGCGTTGCTCYCCAAAGGGATAAGCAGACCGTCCTGTGGTGAAAGTGATTTGGGGACCTTCTGATAAGTAACCACCATGGTTTTGACATTACTATGGCATCCTTCTAAAATGTAGGTCCCATATGGCCACTGATTTACCTTCTATCTAAGGCTCTACTTGGTCTGTAGGGCCTGAGCACATCTCTTTATTGGAAACAAGGCGGTGAAGAACATTTGTTATAAAAACAGGAACTGCACAAAACTAAGATGAATTTAGATTTCATTACAAACATGGAACCTGGCAAAGATTAATTGAAACATTTGCCAAGGGCCAATCTAAAGTTCGATGAAATCAAAGGGGGACTTTAGACTGACTTTAATGGTCTTGGGGTCAGGTTGTAAGGCAAATTGGACAAGTTTCAAGGTCCYTAGGTCAATGGATTTTTTTTAAAATCAAAACCATGCCACGCTATTAGTTTAAAAGACATTTCAACCATCCACCACAGAAATCACTTGGTACCAGTTCAGCAGGAACTGGATCAGCTCCTGCAGACCATGGAGTGCAGTCTGTAATGCCTGGCTCCTTGGGCATTATATCGCCCTGGTGGAAAATGCCTGTCTTGCTGGCAAGGGGGTAAGGGAGAAGGCAGGCACTGCTGGGTCTGAGAGCCCCAGACCTCACCTGGGGTGACCATGGCAGGGTGCTCTCAAGAAATGGCCTGTTTAGATGGAGCTGTCCACTGAAGAAGAAGGCAGCCTGTAGACCTACAGGGCACAACACAAAGACGGTCATCTCTTCCCCTATGTATCTGCTTGAGRGAATGGGTAGGTGGGTTGTTTATCTTGTAGGGAGGAACCTTTTCCTTTTGACTGTTGGAAAAAAAGGAACCGCATTGTGTATGTTTACTGAAAGTTTGATGTGTTCCTTGAAACATGAAGATAGGGCACATCCTTATAAATCAGGGTGGAGAAAAAATAAATACAGAAAGAAATGGGCTGGGAGAGCTGCAGAGACAGTGTGTGTGTGCACTCAGCCAGCAAGAGGAATGACACTGACACTGTTTCAAAGGAAGGTCATCRTGTAGACCATAAATCTCAAACACTTAGGATTTGCTTCATTTGTCTTCGTTAACTCTTTTTTACAAGAAGTTCAGCAACTATCAGAAAATTTTGAAATTATTATTTATTTATGTGGCCCTGCAGCTGTTCATGGCTGGTGATTTAAAGTCTGATGTGGCCAAACACAGCATRAACATCCTGATCCTACCCATGAGGGACCTGTCCTGTCCTTAGCAGGGTTGCCACTGCCTGCAGCGGTTGTGCGAATAAGGGCCGGGGTGCCCAGGTGAATGGTACGGGCAGGTGCAATATGAACGCCCAGGGGCAGCACTGGTGTGAGCGTTCCTTTTGCCTGGGCATAGCCAGACGCCAGCAGCAGGCAGAGAGGGAGAAGAGCCTTCTGGGGAGGGAGCAGACCTTTGCCATGTTCTTATACTCACCTCCAGGCCTCCCCTTTTGAGTGCTCTGGGGGAAATGGACTTCTGCTTTGAGGTGGTGGAGCCCTTCTTACGTCTGCTGCTGGTCTAGCTGTGCTGCTTTGACTCTTCCAGTTAGCTTTGGGCCCATGAGGTTTGCTGAGCACCAGACATGGTTCATGAGTCAAGTTCTCCAAAACTCTTCTGTGCAGAGAAGAGGGGAAGGGGAGAGTTTTCTCTAATTGATCACAATTAATGTAATTAGTATTTTGCAGTTTTTCTTACCCACGTCTCTTTACCTTCGAGACCTTCATTCATCTTAAGAACTATTGCGATTCTTAATTACTTTCAATGAGCCCACAGCAAAGAACAGATATGTCATTCTCTCTTGTGATCGGCTGCATGAAAATATTAGAGAGAGACAAACTGACCAGACTGAGCATTTAGTCAAATCCCAGCTCTGCCATTAACTTGTGTGGTGRCCATGGAAAGTCATTTCACTTTGCTCTGGGGTGTTTTATTCATATAGAAAATGGAAATAGCAAACTGATCCATACTGAAGGTCTAATCCAGCCCCAACCAAGATAATAGAAGCTTGGCTTTGCTTAGCTTTGCTTGGCGTGGTAAGTCTTTTTGGAAATGTAAGCCTTATTGTTTTGAAAAATCCCTGTTAATTGCACAGGGAAAATCTATTGTGTTGTTTAAATAAGCAAACTAAACTGAGGAAAATAACTGCAGCCTCCTCAACAATTGAGAAGCAAATTCTGTAGGTCCATGTTTATAACATGCAGAGCATCCTGATCTCAGTGTGCATTCCACCACTGCCTCTGTATCCACCAGAGCACTAGACCGCTTCCTTCAGAAAGTCCAGGTCCAGCAGAGGTCAGAGAGGACCTTGATTTATAAGGAGTTTAGTTTGCGGTCCAAGAGCTCCTTCCCAAGCAGTTGGACGCTTTATATCAGCCCTTGCTTGCTAACTAGGAGGATTAACGAACACTTTCCAATTCCATCTTCGACTACCAACCACTGACCGTCATGCTTGACTGCCTCCTTTTCCAAGACCAAGGGGCTAGAGACATCTAATGGTAACTGCATGCATAGCAGAACATCTTCTCCCACTGTAGCAGGCTGTCCTGTAAGATACTGGTTCCAATATTTAACTCCTTCAGTACCTCAGAAGCGTATRTGCTCAGTGAAATGACAATGGCTGTGTGGGTGTATGACATCATGGCATCCCACTAGAAGGAAAAATAAGTGATGCAGATGACTCTGGCACAGAAAATGGATAGTAGTCAGTGAATGCATTCAAAATTTGTTCAGGTACTTGCATGTTGCTGGGCTCCATCTTGGCTCTGTTCTCCTCTTCCTTGAAGGGTGGAAGAAGGATTTAAGACAGGAGAGGTGCATGAATGAGTTACTATAGCATYCTTGACACTGGAAAAACACCACACCGAATGAAACATATGGTCTTCCATGGAAGAGAAGGGGAATAAAAGAACAAAGCCCTGGAGATTAAGAAAGGGAAAACAGACTTGATTGAATGGACAAATGCCCTTTGTTCTGCCTTCAGGGTRCCCCGTGCCCTGAGTGAAACAGATCTGTGACATGAAAGCTGCAAATTCCTGAGTGTACGCTCAGAAGACATAATATTTCCCAACTGCTTTTGCTGAACAGAGAGAAATAGGTGCTTTTGAGCAGTTCAGGTAAAACGCACAGTAACAAGTATACCTCCAAGAAGGTGCTCAGTAGCTGGGTGGTTTACTGCCCTGCCTAGCAGGACCCCTCAGGAATGACACAGTTGATGACTCAGGCAGCATAAGAAATTCAGCACGGGACTTAGAGGAGAGCCTTTGCTTAGCAAAGCCAGTGAATTATATACTGGCACAACATATATGTCCAGAAGCCTCATTTTTGTGCAAAAAAACCCCAAACAACTTCAAAACAGGCTAGATAAACGGTGATCAAATAGGGATACAATTCTGAAGTACTGAAGGCCCCTACCTTTTACAAAGAAACCCCCTTATTTGTATAGACTGAAGTCCTGACATTCAGTGAGCATGTGAAGTGCCTGGGGATTTCCAGGCATGCTGCAAGTGCTCAGCTCTTCTCTGGACATGGCCCCTCACTAGCAGAGGTGGGACAGGAGCTGGAACAGGGCACTGCAGAGTCTGCTCCTGATCGCGACACTGGTCCCTTTCGCTGCAACATTCCCGTTCGTAAGACCAGAACAGCGATACCCCATGTAGTCCCCAACGGTGCTGTGAGACTCACCACGGCCATTGACAGGCAAGCCATGGAGAATCTYGCTCAGCATTGGAAACTACTGCCGTCTGTCCCTTCCCCTCCCAGGGTCGCTCTCATCTCAGAGACTTCAGTGTGGGCAGAGACAACTCAGCTCCTTGCATGAAAGAGCCAAAGACTTAAACTGACTGCCACAGTGGAAAGCTGTAGGCAGTTACTTCGTAAACCACTGCAGCAGGAGTCACCAAGGATTGCCTCTTAGCCTCCCAAGTAATTAGTGTCCTAGGACACTATATCATATGCAGCTGAAAGGCGGAGGAGCAAAGTCCAGGAGCAGCTGTAGAGTACACTACAAGTAAAAAAAACAACCCCCAAACTACCCTAAACCCTAAAGTTTTTAAACTACAAGTAGGGTCACCATAATCCCAGCCTGGCAGAAGCATCCAGCTATGCCTTCCAGCTTGCAAAGGGTGGCTAAGGGGGATCCCAGGGAGCACAGTGGGAGGGCAGCCTCCCTGCTTGTCAGAAGGTTGCCCTCAGCCCTTCCTCACCAGCTCTGCTCCTCTGACTGCTGCGAGGCACCGTCCTTTCCCTCCCTATGTGTCTAGTGGTGGTGTCCTTGCTTGCTGAGAACACAAGGACTGAATGCATGGTTTCCTCCAGAGAAGGTATTTAAGAGAGTTGTAACTGCCATAGCTAGCCATGACAGTTAAATAACTACTACCCAGCACTACACTGCTAATCTGGATTAGCAGTGTAGTTACAGCCCAGGTCTTCCTGACAGCTAACACAGAGTGTGTTCCTCTGGGGCTGCTCAGAAACCAAGTGGCAAAACAGTAGTGTGATGAAACACAAGAACATACTTGGTTTTGATGATATCATTTGCAATGACTTATGTTTGTTTATATTTTGTTTCTGATATCCACTTATATGCTATCTGCAGGAAGTTTCGTGGCTTGTCCAAGGCCCATTTAATTCAGTGGCTTTGTGTCAACTTCATTGAGTGCTGGATCCTGCTTGGGCTGTGAATTGGTCCTTTAATAGCTACAGCTGTAAAAACATATTAGCTACTTCTCTGTAGGCCTGTTTTTCCTGTAAAAAAAAAAATAGCGTATTTGCAGAAGAATGGAGTTTCAGATCAAAGGAAGCCATTTTCCATTTCAGGCTGAATTTGAGAAATAGGTATGACCTAATTAAAAAAAAGAAGAGAGAATGTTGAAATTTTGATATATCCAAGCCATCTTGTTTTTTCGGGGGGGAGTGGCCTTTTGGGGGAGTGGTCCATGGTGGCACAAGGGATAAAGCACAATCCCAGAGTGTGGGATGCTTAGGTATACAAGCCTTATCTGCTTATTTTGGAATAAAAATCACAACCAGGCTTTTGTCCCTGCCAGGAGCAGCTCCTAGACACCAAGCAGTCCAGAGGCATGTGCTCCCCATGTCCTGGCAGAGTTACTGCATTCAGTAGAAAGAGACACTTGGACATTCATTGAACGAGAGGAAGAAAAGGACTTTCTAGGTCAGTAACTAAGACACTCACTTGTTGGTCGAAGTGCTGGAGAGCTCAAACATCGACTCAGTACTCTGTAGGCTACTGTGGATAGTGCTCATAGGGTTTGAATCAGGAGACAGACAAATGGCTTTCTGCAGTGCGGGTGATGAGACTAAGGTGAAGGGAGAAGGACAGTTTCTTTTCTGTAGTTTTATGAGCAGTGCCTAAGCTAATGTCTAAGACTTGTGATCTAGTCTTTTGTTTCTAACCTCCTCCATTCTTACTTAAAATGCCCCAAAAGAATTTTTTGTTCTCTAAAAAAATTGACTAGGTCAACCTTGAGCATTTCTCCTTCAATTTTTGAGCTCTAACACCACACTGAAAAAATGACTTTTGTTGGAAGCCGAGTCCCATGTTTTCCTGCTAAGAGGTTAGCAGGAAAGTATTGAAGCAGTATCTGCTTCAATACTAAGCTGTCAAATTCCATGGGACCCTACCAACCTCTGCTTACCTCCTATTGATTTTGAAGCTYGGAACTTCTGTATGAAACTGATAGGCTGACTGTGTGTTAGCTTGGGTCTTGAGGCAATTCAAGGGTAAAATGATCTAATGCAACAATATGCGAGAACTCAGCATTCAGGGTATTACCATTCTTGACTAATTGCCAGTGCCATGAAACTGGCCTTCTGTGGATCACAGCCAAGGAGAAGGCTGACATGGTATCTCAATGCACACACAACTACCTAATCTGTAGCTTGCAGTGGACTTAATGACCATAAAGAAGATATCAGAAAGAAAAAACAAGGCAATGTCTATGAAAAAAAGATAGATAATAGCTGATTCAACCAGGCTTCAATAGTGGAGAAAGATGGCTAGCCATGGGATGAAAAGGGGCTCTGATATTTTCTTGAGCTGGAGTCCTTTTATCTTAAGCATGTCTTGAGATTTTTGGGTTGCTTTCTTAATCTTAAAATTATTTAAAAAAAAATCCTTTTTAGAAACAGGCTGCCCCAGTCTGTGCCCTACTTCCTGCACCTGGACACTGGACAAAGATGTTACGGCTTTCAGGAAACAGCACATTTGTCAGCGTGCAGCCCCTGGCCGAACAAAGGGCTGGATTCATGAATGCAGTACCAGCCATGGAAATGTTCCACCCCTGCCCCTCCCCAGCTTCTGACTCAATCTGTTGAAACAAAAAATGAATTGTCATTGGATTTTGCAGCCTTTGAGGTTCCTCAGCAGATCAATACGTCTTGGACATGTTGATGGCCCCTAATTTGAATGAAACAAGAATCACAAGAATTTGAGCTTAGATTGTGAGTCATTTTTGGGGGGGTTGTTTCTAATAAGGAGAAGTAATACAAAACTGCTACCAAAGAAGAGATGAGAGGCAGTCTCAGCAGCAAGGAAAGGTAAGTGTGTAGTGAATTACAGTCAGTTCTGACTTCGCTCCCACACAGCAGCACCACTTCAAAATTTCCCTCGCCCTGGAGAAGCAGGGTACCCTTTTGACAGGAACTTGGTGTTCATTAACGGTGTTTGCTCTGCCTGACATGACATTTAAAAGCTCTAGATCTGTACCACATTTATTCAACATTGTCATATTCAGCAAAACATTTAAGCAGTTATTCAGCTTGAAGCACCTAAGTAGTCCCACTGTCAACAGCAGGACTTCTCAAATACTTAAATTTATCCACTTGTTGAAGTACCTCGCTGAATCAGGGCTTCAAACCCTAATAGCCGGCTGAACCAGAGTGATCATTCCACTCTTTACCCCCAGAGCCTTACAAACACCCCTGGCAAGCAACATATAAAACTAGTTTTAGTTAATTGAATAAAATTGTATATGTACGCTCAGTGATCTCTGAGAGTTTTGAAAACTAATCATGCCAGTGTCACCCTGCATACCCATTTCTATGATTAGTCACACCCACCTATAGGAAACGTGGCACTGTCATCTGATATGCTCTGTGATCTGTCCTAAAGGCTGGCACATCTCCAGCGCCGGGTGGGTTTCCCACACAGTGCGGTGTAGCTACCTGTGATAACTGATGAGCAGACAGACATCTTTTGCACTGCCATTTTTAATGTGTTGCGCTACATACCCCTTTCAAAGACTAATAATTTCCGCTAGGCAAGAATACTGTCAGCCTGGCATCAGATAAGTTCTCAGGCAGAGCACTGTACCCTGCATTGCCTATTTTATCTAATAAAGACTTTTCCATCTCTGGTCTACTGCTTATAATTTAGCCTTCATAACTTGACTTGACAACACAGTCTATTGGACAGAAAAAAAGTAAGATGCTGGTGTATCTTCAGAATCCTTTCAGCTGACGTAAAACACCCATTGTCAAAATAGGGTAAGTAGAGGGGAAAACATTTTCACAATTAGAAACTGAATTTCAATTTACCATCCTCCTGCCCTTCTAGTACTCTGACAAGAAGTGATACTTTGGTCATTCACATGCTGACACAAGATAACATTTTGAGGCTGGAGCTGAAATGAAGTTTGAGTTTAACTTTTTTTTTTCCCAGGATGGGAGTAACTGCTCAACCTTACCTAACCAAAAACTTTAAACTAAAACAGGGCTGTGAACAGCACAGGTAGCATCAGAAGTATCATCATCTGTTTCCTCACATGTAAGAACAGCTTTTCAAAAGTGCTTATTCCCCCTCCGCTTTGCTCCTTTCTTCAGCTAAGGTTGATACCACATGGCTTGGTCCCTACTCTTGACGGAGCCACCAGTGCCTTCCCAGGCAGGCTGCAGCAGCCACGGCTGTGCATGGAGGCTGCCCGTGCACAGCTGCCAGGGTAAAATGGTCCCCAGGTGTTTGAAGAGTACATAGTGAACGTCCCCCCTGCAGACAATATCGGCAGCAAATATCGGGAGGTAACTGGGCATGTCTGAAAGTCTCTTGCACCCGCTGCACGGCTGGGTGCAGGCAGGGAGGGCAGGAACAGACCTGCACAGTTGGCAGCCTGATGCCCACGTGCAGTTTCCATTTTCCACATTGCCTTAGTTCAAAGGAGCATTAATACACACCTTGCTATGAGATAAAGCGGCCAGCTGCCTGCTGTGCTGGCTTAGGGAACGAGCACGGCTTTTACCACTCTGGCTCTCCTAGTGCTGAGCTATGGGGACATCCATCTCAGCACACACAGCCCCATGGATAGGCTTGCTCCTCTTCTGCCCCTTGTCCTCACCTGCCGGTGCACCTGAGGCAAGCGGTGCTTTCCCTCTGTCAGACCACCATGCACCACAGCCCAAATCCTGCAGACACTTAGGCACACACAAGAGACYCCACAGAGGAAAGCTGGCAGGGTCCTGGGAACGAAGGCGTTCATAGACATGTCTGCATGACTGGGACCCACAGTTCTTGTAATTTGGGAAAAATAAGCACCGGCTCCTTGCTGTGCAATAAAAGTGCATTGTACCCTCATCCTGCTATATGTATTAATCATGCTTTGATAATTGTCTCTAAAATTAAATTTAATAACAACTAAAATGTTTAAAGAGTTTCCTTAGCAGCAGAGTTTATAGAAGGTGCTACCTAGGCATGATGAAAAGAAAATAAAATTATTCCATCAAACCTGTGGGAGAAATAACAGCTTGGATTTGTTAATTTTGAACAAAGTCTAAATTATTCTGCTGGCACAGTTTTAAACCACAGTCCTATAATGCATGTCCTCATACTTTTACAGCAGTGATAAGAAAACTGGCTAAAAAACAATAATGCCCCTTTTGGATCTTAATGAATCTTTTGAGTCTCACTTGTTTAGTTAAATGAAAAAATAAAGTTAGCATGACCATATTGCAGTCCCAGGAACAATATCCTGTGTTGGGATAATGAACGCATGACATCGGGGCAGGCAGAGTGCCTCCATGGCAGGGCAGAACCAACAGCCGCTCAACAGCCCTCAGCAACGTGCGGCTCTTCCCAGCTTCTCCCCATTTAGGATAAAACAAAGATGCAAACATGATTGGAGCTGGGTCCTGAGGACCTCCCCYGGTGGCCTGAGGGGTGCCATGGGACACGGACCATGCAGGGATCACCAGGACAGGTGTGCAGGCCCGTACATTCGAGGCCAGCACACCTGCAGGTGGCTCTTCCCACCTCCTTAATTCTTGCCACACTGGGAAGCCAAAGGCTGAATACAGACTGTTTTACAGAATTTTGTAGCCACTGGAAAACAACTTTTAACCCAACAGCTTTGAGGGGTTAAACTGATAGCTGAATTGGAATTTCTACAGCACATAGCACAGGCAGCAGAGAAAGTAGAGATGTTCAGATGAAAGTAAATAAATACTTTTTGTTTCTTAATCATAGCATGTTCGCCAGGTATTTGACAACTGGATTGAGCCTTTAAAGTCATAACATGTTACCTGAAGATGTGGCTTGATTACAGCCTAGACACGAATGTATAATACTGGTTTTCAAGGAGCCAATTAGATTCAGTATTTCACGTAGCTGTTCCACGAAGAGTGAAATTATGCCAGTGTATATTGTATATTGATCATTTTGGTTTTTAGAAGCTATTTCTTAGTCCAATGACAGTAGCTTTAAGAGGTAAGAATGCTATCTGCAGAGACTGCCCCCAACTTGGGGTACGGCTAAATCCTGAAAGCTGTACTGATTTAATTACAACTATTCAAAGAGAGTGAAAGATTTTATTCAGACTTTCCTGAGGTGGAAAAGAAGGGGGTAATGGAAATTCTTTTATCATCCCAACTGCAGGGGTTGTGACTGAGAGCACACTCTCATTTACTGTCTATACAGCTGTAATTAAATCACTCCAGCTTTCAGAATTTTACCCATACCCCAAGTTGGGATAAAAATTCACAGTGAAAGAGATAACACCATATGAAAGCAGTCTATACAAATAACTAGATGCAGTGGCAAGAAAGTTTACTTTCTTCCAGAGAATTCAAGAGCAAAGCAGGACACAAGGTAAGCTGCGCCATGCCGGCGCTGCCGGCATAGATCCAGCCGGACCATACAGCCACCCACAGCAACGCTGTCTAGAGGATCACGGTGCTACTGCCGTGTCCCACCAGTCGCATCTGCTGGCTAATAAAATAGAAGYCCAATGCGATCTGTGGCCAAAACCTGAGAAAAGAGTTTGGAAAAGCTCCATTTTCCCGGGGAATCTAGAAATCTTTCTTGCTGAGTGCCCGAAGAACTTGTTTTAATTGAAAAAACCACCCCACAATGGCAGGAAATCAGCAAACTAGTTATGGAAATTAAAAAAAAAAAAGTGAAGCTAAACCTCAGAACAGGGCTTTGCTATAAATGGATGCATTGATCAAGTCCTGTACATGTTTGGAGACAGATTCATTGCAGCTGTTACCTGCTGTGCTCCTGGCCAAGAATGCACCCAGGCTGCTGGGGAATTAGGTGTGGTTTTGGGCAGGATGACAGCGATAGCGGCAGTATGAGAGGTGTCTCCTGATTCAGCAGCACCTGGTCAAGCAGGCTCTGTGCATCCCAAAGAGGGGTGACCTACCCAAGGTAGGATGTCAGAACAGAGAAGTGCAGGGTCCTGGCCCCACTGCAATGAACCAGTAGCCTAGCTCCTGCCCCACCAGGAGCCCAGGTGGGCTCAGCTTTGGGTTGAGCACAGCTTCTTTCCCAGCCTATGAACCTTGGACACCCCCAGCTTCCCTGCCTCACACAGCAGCACGGTGCTGCAGTTCTGGAGTCCTTGGTGGATGTTCAAGGCTTGGGGGCAGAGAATGCTGTTGTTGCTGTCACCATCCCCATAAAAGGCATAAAACATGATGCCTCAGCAGGTGGGAGAACAGAGTGAAGAGGCGAAGCAGGTGTTCAGAAAGAGGGGAGCATCCTCAGGGATATAGAGTTTGGCTAGCAGTGAAATTGGCTCCATGGCTCCATGGGTCATGGACAAGTGGAAGATGAGAGGAGTTGGCCTGGGAAAGGATCTGACCCAGGATATTGACACATTTTGCCTTGCTTGAGGCTAACCACTGTTTGGTAGATATGTTGTAGCCTGCCCTCCCACCCCATCCTGTGCACCTCCATGATGACAGGTACCACGCAATCCTGCACACGTCCTGTTACTGCTTTGCAGCAAACCCATCAATATACTTAGGCAAGGAGAAAAGCACCTAAACACAATCTGTGATAACAACAGAGAGAGTAAATGCTCCCAGCATTATTGCATCCTTAAAGCCCCACTTGGGGAGTTCCTCCCTGAGCATTCATGTTTACTCTAAATTGCTAGAGGCTGACTCTTCCAACACAAGGAGAAACACCATAGAGGCATGATACAGCATAATGTATAAGATATAGGATATGGCAGGGTTATGAAGCATAGGTATATGAGAATAAATAAAATATCCACAGCACGTGGCCTCCAGGGTAAAGGTAGCCCTACCTATCTCTCTTTACAGGGCGGCATCTTAACTGTAATATCAGGCCCCTGTTAGAGCTGGACATACCTCTGAATCCCAGGTAGCGTTGGCCTGTGTCATTTCAGATGCTTGATCCTGCTGTTCTTGAGCAAAACTCCCATTCAACCGCATGGGCATTTTGCCTGATTCACAGCCATTGGTTGGACCTYTTGGAGGTGGGTTTGAGAAACAATGGGGAAGAAAGCAAGGTGTTGTGGTTTAACCCCAGCCGGCAACTAAACACCACGCAGCCCCCCGCCCACCTCCGCTCCCCGCCTCCAATAGGATGGGGGAGAGAATCGGGAGGGCACACGGAGGAAAACCTATGGGTTGAGATAAAAACAGTTTAATAATGGAAATAAAACAAAGTAGAACAGTGATAACAACAATGATAACAACAACAATAACAGAATATACAAAGCAGGCGGTGCACAATGCAACTGCTCACCCACTGTGCGTCCTGGACGAAACCACGTGTCCCAAACGAACTCGCGTGTCCCGAACACACTCGCGTGTCCCGAACACCAGAGCTCCCCCCCAACCCCCCCGTTTTATACTGAGCATGMTGTCATGTGGTATAGAATACCCCATTGGCCAGCTGGGTTCACTGCCCCGCCTATGCTCCCCCCAGCTCCTCCTGCACCTGGCAGAGCATGGGAGGCTGAAAAGTCCTGGTGCAAGCACCACCCAGCAACAACCAAAGCATCGATGGGTCATCAAAGTTCCTTTCCTTACCAAACCCGAAATACAGCACCCCCTCCAGCTACTGGGAGGAAAGTTAACTCTATCCCAGCCAGAACGAGGACACAAGGGTAGCACTCTGAAGCTGCTAACGCACCGGATCCTCTCAGTTCTACAGCCTGGCAGAGCTTAATCTCTGCTTTGTGAAAGTGACAGTCAAAACCCCGTGATTGATAGATCATATAATTATTAATTCTGTTCTCAGATGATATGCACAATTTGAAATTTTCTGAATGCAAGGTAGTAAGATAACTTTTCAGGGAAAAAAAACGAAAAACCCCCAAATTTTCAGTTCACTAAAATTTCAGAGGTAAACAATAAAAGTTACAGCAAAAAGGTGCTGCACAGACCAAAAGATTCCTCACTGCAGGTTAGTCGATGGCCTGTTGTACAGAGACCAAATACAAACTGATGCAGACAAAGACTAATTAAAAAGTGTTGCATCTGTTTGTACCCTACGTAACCAGTCTGGCTTGTAATTGTTGAAGTTTAAACTGCAAATAGTTTAATTTCTCTCTTTGTACGAAAAGCTCCCCACTTTTCAGAGGTTCAGCTTTCTGGCTGACATTATCCATGCTCAGAAGATAAGTGATTTTAGGGAGTTGTCCAGAGCAATGTCACTCAAATGACTTTCTACTGGTTAGCTATTCTGCAGCTAAACTGAAAAGCACGACACTTTTCTTATCGTTATAAAAGTGGTCTAATGACCTATTTCCAAACTGGTTTCTGAAGGCTGGGTGAACTTTAGCAGAAATTTGGCATAAAGGCGTAGGACTAGTCATATGCTGCAGTTTGGGAGGTGGTGAGAATTCAAAGATATGTGACAGGAAGAAATCCCCTGCTGAGCATGTTCACTGGGGATCACTTTCTACCCTTTCTATGGCAAAATCAGCAAAAGTGATTAAAGGAAGGGAAAAAACTTCTCCATGAATTTGCATGAGCCCTTGCAAGGCTTGTGTTTTCCACCAATGTTTTGGCAAACGAGTGGTATTAGTTGTGCAAATGCTGGTGAAAAACAACTATAGGCAAATCTTAGGGTTTTCTCTGAATGAATGTTCACAAATAATGTTTTGGAGAGCTCTTGGCTGGAACATAATCTATTTAGTCAGAATTTCCAGCACAGCTAGGAACACTAGACTAAAACAGAGTTGGAAAAAACACACCCTACATACAGAAATGTCATGGGGACCTTCCATGACCCTCCCAGTGATAACGTAGCAGAAATAACTAAGCACATAAACCCGTAAACTTACGTACTGGGAATTCTCTCTCCTTGAGCTCTTTCTTAAAAGCGTGTGCATAGGATATTGCTGTAAACTGGGCAGCAGTAATGCATTCATTGATCAGACAGGATGTATTCACTTAGTACTGCAGTGCGGGCTTTCCATTGGTTTACACTTTCCTACGTTTCAGTGGCATTTTCATTTTAAGCAAATTTCAGCATAATCACCGTATTTGCTTAAACCTGCGCATGTGCGACAAAGCTCTTTCTAGCCCATCTGCTCTGGCAGCCTCTGTCATGTAAAATGGACACCCATCCGTCCGAGGTGTTGGAAGCAGAAGGAGGGATCCCCCGTCACACGTGCAACCGAGGACAGAGGGGCAGGGGGCAGATGCACTGGGGAATTGTTATCGCCAGGCACTAAGAGGCATGTGTTTTAGACCCCTCACATGTGCATATGTATTTTACCTCATTATTGGCTTCAGCTGTACTTATTGTTACCAATTTGTGTCCCGATGCTATTTTTCTAGGCAGCCTCAGTGGGAGAGACTTGTGTGCCGAGCAGTATTTGCATTTCTGCAAGCCTTTACGGGTATACATATTGTTAATACGCATATAAACAGGATGCCATTCATATTTAAACAGTGCTTTCGGAGTCGAATGGTATCACAGCTGAGGGAATGGAAACATTCTGATTTGTATCACTTATCTCAGTGGAGGTTGCTTCTTTCACATATTCTGACTTCTGCAGAGCCGCTGTAATAAGGTAGTTATATTCACATAGGATGAGACACTAGACATTCAATAACCCCCGCTTCCTCCCCCAAAAGCCTAATAAGCTTGCTTTGCCAGTTGATCCTTACAGTCACTTGCCCCTCCGTTTTTTCCAGACTACTGTGCTTCCTTTATACTTCAGGTCTTTTTTTCATTTTCATTTGCATAGATTCAAGGCCCTAAAGAAAAACAGCTCTGCATTAAAAGCCTATTACAGAAATATATGCTATTTAAGTAACAATAGAATATGTTTTTCATTGGGAGGAAAAAAAAAAGAGGATATTTTAGTTCCAAATAAGATTTAAAAGGATGCCACATAATGTTCAGTGTACTTTGGCTCACAGAATTTGTCCTGCAGTTTGTTGAGGCTTTAGTCAGTTCCTTTCTTTTGCAGAAATAGGACTGTAACAGGACTGTGTGTATTCAGACATGCCACCTCCCTCTTCATCCGAGGCTTTCCCCAAGCTCAGAGGACCCGATGCTTCACTGCACTGCACCCTCTACCTCTATTTGCTCTTGCGCTAAGGGGGTGTAAAGCCAGGCTGCTCACGCCGGGCAGCATTTCACACTGCCTTCAGCAGGCTGCAGGGAGCCAGGCTCAGCAGGGCTCATCCAGGCAGCAGTTCCAAAAGCTTTTCGTTCCTAGAAGTGACGGCTGTGTCAGGCGGGATGCTTCTCCACTGCCTTTATGAGACAAAGTGCCAAAAGGGTATGCATTTGCAAAAACATATGGTGAAAAAATTTTGGTTACACAAACCACACCCCCAACCTCGTGGGTGCTGATGTGTGTGCCTGGGGGTCTGTCTCATTGCCCCCGGTGGGTTTAATGCCCAGGACTGAGGCAGTTCTTGTCCCAGCTGTCTGCCGTGGCCTTCTGCTGGCAGTCATCGTCACTCAGGGGAACTCTCCGAGTAGCCTGGGTGTCCTCTCCACAACTTTCTCAAGGCACAGCCCTGCCGTTGGACCTCAGATCACATTCCCACCTGAAAGGATGATCCTGCTTTCCTCCAGCCCAGCTGTGTGTTCCCAGTGCCCCCGCTGCTGGCACTGCTGACCCTGCAGCCGCACAGGGAGTGGGAGCTGGGTGCTGACGGAGCTGAAAGCTCACGCGGCAAAAAGAGAAAAAGATCTTTTTTCACCAGGTCAGCAAGGTGACCTGTCCCACCCTGCAATGAGATGGCAGGAGCACATGGTTAGGAGTGTGCTGACATTAGTCCATTAGTCATTAATTCAGCTAAACTGACAGCAAAGTCGCATTTTGAGTTTACAACCTTAGCACTAATTTAAGCTGCTGTCAATTTTTGGTTCACCATAGCACCTGGGGCTGGCAGTGCTGCAGCTGCAGAGACTTGCCAGTGCCTCAGCTAGGGGACAAGACACTCCACCAGAGAGAGAGAAGGGCAGGGACAGCAGTAGTATCTTCACCTGCTGCAAATCCGTCTTCTCGCTCCTTTCTTTGGGAGTGCTATTTTTAACGGGATCATCATGGTGACCCAAGACGTCAAAGTGCAGCTTCACAAACAGTTGTGTCACTGCAAACAAGGTGGAAGCAAGCTGTGAGGACATGGGGACAGGGAAGTCCCCTTAGGCCAGCCTCACCACAGAAGCCACCGTGCCGTGAGGACCACCGACAACACGGAGGCTCTGGAGATGTTCAGGAGGGAAGAGGCTTCCCTCTCACATTTTGGTGTATAAATGTGGTGTTACCCGTGCCCTTCAAGACTCAAGCTGGTTTTCAGGCAGGAGCTTTGCCTTTGCCTAGGCTCTGTGAAGGATTGAGCAGGATACATGAAAAATCCTAACATTTTCCCTAGTGGCAGAAGAGCTAATGCTCTAAGAGGAAGGACAGTTTCGCTCTATTTTCAGCATGTATTTTTTTGCCCGTGAGTGAAGAGGTGGCTGCTTTATAGGTATGAAAATGAGAGGCAAAGGACAAGAAGCTCTTGCTTCCATCCCTGTATTTTAGAAAGCTGTAGACAAACCAGGCGGTTTTTGAATGCAGGACAAAAGGTCCTCCGAACAGAAATATGCAGGGTCGTGACTCTTCAGTGTTATTCTCATGAGGGAACAGAGAGGATTAAAAAAAGAAACCCTAAAACCCCAGTGACATATTTACTAATTTTGTGTGTGAATAGCAGAAACAACTAATTTCTCCACTTTTATCCAAGGATTTCCATTGCCCATTTTTACCGGGTATCCAGGGCAGACTTACGAATAACCGCACTTCATCATTCCACCAGGAAACTCATTCAGACTGAAAGTTGGACTATTGGTTTTTAATTTTAACGCAATTTTTCATTTTGATAGCTCTTCTACCTGACACGGAATTGCCACGGTGTAAATTGAATACAATAAAATTGCTAATCAGCCCATTAGAATATGTTGATGGTATAACATCTATTAGTTGTTGAATAATGTCTTTCTCCAATGTATTTTGAATTAAGTCCGCATGATAACAAAATTAATCCAGATATGTGTACCTACCCATAAACACAGCGTGCACATGCATGTGCAGCCGTCTCTTGGAAATCCATACAACTTTTTAACATGGTGACAATCCCATGCAAATACCAGTGAAAGAAAATGTATCTTCAAATAGTGAAATAAGCAATTAAATGAAAAGAAATTATCCGTAAAGTAAGACAGGCTACAGCCATTTGCTCTGATCATGTGTCTTTCATGGGAACATAAAACCTATTACAGGCTCCAATTCCACATCGTAGTGAGTTTTTCTGACTTCAAGTGCTTCTTAGCCCAGGAATACCTCCCACATTTTACCTCCCCAACAGTTAAAACAAATCACTCTCCTGCATCAACACCTTCTTACCCCGTTTTCTTCTGCTTTTTTCCAAGCTCTTGCCTGACAATTTCTTAGGTCCTTAATTCTGAGGCCACAATTTTTCTCAGCACCCCAAGAAGAAGGGCCCTTAGCCTGTTTCTTTTAAGGTCTCATTTAATTTCTCTGCCCCAGTGCAAGTCTTTCCTTGCTCTACTATTGCAAAGACCCACAAACTTCTTTTATTGGCTGCCTCTTCTTGGGAAAGATAATTTCCTACACTGGCAATTTCCCCTGTCAGCATCCTCTGGTGCTCCATCCCGCATGGCTGAAAGCTGCCATGCCAAGAATGCCTTTGTCTGAAGCTGAAAATAGATAGAAAGTAGCAGCAAATCCAAAATTTCTCTTATATTTTTAACATGCTCTGTTAAAAGCTCCTAATCATTATAAAATAAGAATTGTTGAAGTTGTTAAGGGGAAATTTGTCCCTGCCCACAAACACAAGTTCTTTATATTCAGCAGAATCAACCTTTATGGTAATCTTCTAAAAGAAACATAGCAGTCCTATTGTAAAGCCCTATAATTTGGGGGAGTTTGTTTTCTGATAGGAATCTTGGGATCTTAAATGGGTCAAAATCCAGACTTATCCAGTAAAGCATAATAAGAATATAATATTATAGAAACTTTCTCATAAAAGGGTACAGCCCACTAGGACAGCAACTGTGGTCAGAATCTTACTGACAGTTTGATTTTCATATATTGGAAATAATAGTCCAGGAGGATTTGTAACCCCGGGCATTTGCAGGCATCTCTGCATCTTTATGCATCTAAATACCTTCAAGGATCAGGTTTTCAATGCACCTGAAGCTCGTACAAACCAACATCTTTGTCACTTAAGGCACAGGTTTGAGAGTAATCTACTTGCAAGAAGCATTAGGACTCTACCATAGACAGATAAAAAGAGGAACAATACAGTTGAAATGGGCAAAGATGATTCAGTTCAATCTGAGGAGAGCTGCTTTGTATTCCCAGTCAGTTTAACAATCCTTTCATCTTCAAGGAAATTATAACTGTGATTCATTGGGACAAAGTTAGCAACTTCTCTTTTTATCTAAGTCCTATTATTGGTGCTTGTCACAGCCATTCAAGGACCTCCTGGGAATCAAAATGGACAATTGCATCCTCCTCTCTCTGCCAGCAAGAGGCTGGGTATCATTAACAATGCTTAAATTAATAGCGAATTTTGGAGGGAGTAAATGTATCCCTGCAGGAAACCACGGATGAAGAGACAGGATATACATTTCAGTTCAAAGTCCTGCCCGTGAGTGGAGGTCTGTGACATTTTCCCGTTCAAAATTAGACATTCATAAGTTCATTGCAGCAAGGTGCGCATTATTGTTTTGGTCTATGGAATCAATAGCTGTGAGGGAGGGGGTGGAAGGTGGCTTTTTGAAAGAGGGAGTGTTTTTCACAATGGAGAGAAATCCATAATGTGTAATAAGTGGCTGTAGGTGGTTCCCTGCCCTTGCTCTTTTTGTGCAATACAGGTCTCAGGGCTCTGAAAGGAACTGGAACACAGGGTGAGGTCTTTTATCAAACTTTGTGTTACTGTGGATAACATAGCATCCACATTTTGCCAGATTATGTGAGCAGAGGAGACATGCAGAAGCAAAATAGCCTGAGCTTAGTATAGGTGAGGTCAAAGTGGGGCTGGTAGGCAGAGGGGAAGCCTGGCTTATGGCCAGCTGCAGCCCACCAAACCTTTGTGTGCAGCCAGGCAGAGGGATTTCATATCTGCGGCCGAGAGCCAGCTGATCTTGGAGGCTGCAGTGATTCTGCCTGGCAGCAGCAGATGAGCGGCTACACTGGGATGAGTGTCCTGGCACTCCAGGGTTGGAGCAATAAGCCGGTTTGAGCTGAACGCAGCCTGCACCCCTGGAGTTACGAGAACTCGGAGCACTCTGCAGCAGTGTGTTCCTGCTCCTGCTCCTCACTGCTCCTCCATCAGCCTGGGTACATTTTACCTGGCAGCGAGAAACTGTTGCAGGGCTTGCCTCATGGGTGCCACACCACTGAGGCTTAGAGGACTCTGTGCTTTCACAGGAGATGGGAGGAGTGGGAGATGTACAGCCTGACAGCCCCTTCTCAGGGGTCCAAGGGGCTAAATTGTCCCAAGGGCTGGGGGATCTGGTGGTCTCGGCTTTTCCTGCAAGCTGCAGCATATGTCAGACTGAGGTAGTGCTCACCCCCAGGCTGAACTCTGACCCAGAATAAGCACAGAAAATTTCTGAATTTATGCTGTTGCCACTGCGTGAGATAGATGCAGAAGTACTTACTGCACTACCAATGACTTTTGTTACGTGATTCCCCACTGTGATGCTCCATCTACTAAAGAAACAAACCTCTGGGAACCATTGATCTTGGGGCAAGTGCCAAGGTTATCCCTGCACCTCTTTGAAAGGATGTACATCCAGTCTGGGGTACGATGGTAGCATCAAACAGACCCCACCACCGCTACGGGACTGAAGGCAGCAGTAGCAGTATTTAATGCCTTATCTCACTTAAGGCTGGTCAAAGTTGCTATATTCATTCCTTTCTAAAGTGGACCAGACGTATCATGTACAGCTTTGTAATTTGGAGGCTATGTAACTGTAATACAGTCTGTCTAGTTTCAAGATCATAAACTGAGATAAAAGAGAGCATTGGATAATCTCCTCCATCTTCTGTCCCTTGCAGCATCTTTCCCTCTTAAGTCCCACTAGTGCTTTGTTGTATGTTTTAAGTGTCCGAAATGACGGAACTCCTACTCTTCAGAGACCATCTTGAAACTCAGCAGGGAGGGAATTTTYTTCTGTTGTTGCTAGTTAGTTTTACATTTTGTCTCCTTAGAATTAACTCCACAGTTCCTGTTTCACCCTAAAACATACTGTATTTTGACCTTGGTTCCTTTCACCACAACCAATGAATTCTTATTAGCACCTTCAGAAGAAGCTGTGAGTGACCTCAGCCACAATGAGTCTAAGAATGGAGTGTAGGAATGGGCATTGCTATAAGTAACTGCCCCATCCCTTCTTGCCCCATCTAGCTTCTAGATGCTAGAAAGCACCTAGCGCAGCCTGGTGCTGCTGCAAGCAAGCAAGCTGGCTGAACATTAACAATACTGGCGAAACCCTGGCGAATTATTACTCTTTTAAGTAAACTCACAATGAACGCTTTGAGCACATACCTGAATGAAACTGATTGCCAGGCTTCAGAATCTGGAATGGCAATGATCCATCCAGTTTGTGACTACCTGAGCAGCAGCAAACCCCCTCCCACCCAGACCCACTCATCTGCCGCCTCAGTGGCACCAGGAGGACGCACCTGCTAGTAAACCGGTACTTTTCTAGTTCCTCTCTGTTATCCTTCACTAGAGCATCTTGCACCACGCCAGATTCACCTCTTTCCAGTGGTATTTACATACTTCAGAAGCATGTTGTTGGTTATTTTGTCACCCTCCTAGCTGTCACTTTGTTGAAATTTACATTTTTCTATTGTCTCCTAAGTCAGTTCCTCCAGTCCTAGCTGAACCGAGCTCAATTTGAGTGACCTTCAGCAGATATAATTATAATTATAGCCTTCTCCTCCTGACCCTCTTTTCACACATTCTAATCTCAGACTAACAACATTTACCCTTTCTTTAGCAGCTGAACAAGCTGTTAAGCTCAAAGTGTAAAAACAGAGGGTCTTCTCAGTGTACCTCAGCAAGAGGGGGTCTTGGAGGTAATAAGAAGGATGTAGTGTATGGCTTTGCCCCCTCTCTGAAGAAAAAGCTAATTGAAAAACAGTTATTTTCATGCTGTCAAAGAAAGTCTATCAGTAACAGGCAAGAAATAATCCTCTTATATAACAGGTCAAATAACAATATATCATCAAGGTGCTTTTAACTTCATTAAAATTTGTCCCTTGATAAGTGACATTTTAATTATGTGATCAGGTAATAAAATAATACATGCCTGAAAACTTATGTCCAACCCATGCATCATTAATAGTCCTAAATTAACCCTGGATGATAGGGTAGAACTTAATCTTAGATAGAAAATACTCTACTGGACATTTTTCACATGCCTGTTTTGGAGTTTTGAACTGACGGTTCAATTTGGCAAAATAACTGACATAGTGAAATTAATCTAGCCCATAAAATAAACAATAAAGGTAACAAATGTTTTTTAATCTACACTGTAATGGTGCCATAATCCAACAAAATGTCAGGAATTTGAGGATTAGACTTTTATATTGCTTTAGCACAAGTATTCCCCCAAGAGTCTTGGCAGTTCATCTAGATCTCTAGCTGCGAGGTGGGTCCCAAAATGGTGTATGTCTCTCATGAACCGAATAAGACAGCCACTCCTCTGAACCAAAGCACCCTTCTTTCAAGACTGGATGAATTTGTCTATATGATTCTGGTTTCTGGTCCAAAGCTAGCCAGGCAGCTATTTCTCTCTTATTGTCATTGAAGAAAAGACATCGTGTTTGCTATTTTTTGAACCACAGTCTTGTGCTGCAGTTTCTCCCTTACCACTGCCCGGTAACCACATGTGGTTCCTTGGAAATCACTGTGCAGCTCACACTGAGTGCCCTGCATGCCTTTGGCAGTGCGCTCTGCACCGCGGTGAACCTGGAGCACGGCAGCCCCCGCGCCGCGCTGCGTGTGGAGAGCAGCAATACCCAACTGATAAACCTTTGCTGTTGGAGAAGATGCTATAAAACCAGGGGAGCTGATTCCCTAGGGGAGAGTCTAATGCAAAAGGAAGACACTCACTTCCCAGTAAAGATGAAGCTACGGTTGGCATGGGGGTTGACCCAGAAACAAGGCCTTAAAATCCAGAGCCAAGACCTATTAGCAGAGCTGATTAGGTCTATGAGAGAGCAAAGCCAACCTGGGGTGTGTGAATGCTTTGCTCGGGGAAAACTACAGCTGCAGCAGTTTCTCTCCTTGCAAGACTAGTGCTCACCTGGCTCTTCTTTCCTCTTTTGGTAGTCTGGCATAGGGGGATCTCAGATATAAGAACTTTTATAAAAGAGTGAAGCCTGGGTTTGGTTGGAGAGGGCCTTGTTTCACCTCTGCCAAGCCTGACGCATCACTGACTGGAAGGTTTTTCTCCCCGTGGGAGAAAAGGTACAAAATGTCCTCAGGGAGGTAGCAAACACCATTTTAATCTTGGGTACAGTTGGATGAGAACTGGCCTGAAGAGCATGTTTCAAAGGTCTGGACTTCAGTATAAGCTTGCTGCTAATCTGTGAAAAAACAAATCTGGAGTGTGTTTTCAAGCATTGCTATGAAACAGAGATGTAGATTATATAGGTTTAGGCATGAAGAGGCTGATCCAAAGACGTTGCTTTTGTACTTTAACTTGTGTATCAAATATTTGAATATGCCTGTCCAATAGGAAAGTGATCTTCGTTGATTTGAATTTTTATTTAGTGATAATAGAAATAAATTTTTTTTTTTAGAAATAAAAAAAGGATTTAAGAAATAAAAACAATCTGTGCAACAAAATCTTAATCGGTGAACTTTTAAGACTGCTTGCATTTAGAGCTATTTGTTGGAGCAAAATCCCTTAAAAAATAATAAAGTGTGCTGGTCAGAAAACTCAGTAAAAGTCATAAACTCCAAAGGCATAGCTCCAGAATTCAACCACTGGACCCTAAACAACACGAGTCTAATCTAGTGTATAAATGTCTCCAAAGCATTTATCACTGTAGTATCTGGGCCATGCCCATAGATTTCGGAAAATAGTGGGATCTGTCCAGGAGAGATGATCAATTTCCCATTCATCTGCTGTGCTGCCCTTTGGCTTCACCGTTACATTTAAAATAATGGAAGCTACTCTGTGATCACAAGGATGTAATTCACAAATGTGGTGTCCTGACATGATTTTGATGCCAGCATTCAGGTAAGATTTACCGGGGTTTAGATTTGMTTTTCTGCAGCTCCCCAAACATTTCCCAAGAGTAAAACCTCTGGTTATGTTGATCCATTCACATCCTGCTACTCCCAAACATAAAATCAGAGTATCATCAACCCCAGGAGTAAAAACGAACTGGGAAGACAAAGGTGTGCTGTTTCAAAGATGTCCATGTGCATCTGTCACCTCTTTTATCCTGGAGAATGGGAAGCTATTGGGGAGCTTTGATGTTCTGTGGGGGGACATAGACCAGACAGGGACTGGCCTGGCCTGGCCTGGGGAATTGTTCTATTTTATGCCTAAAGCGAGTATAAAATTCTCCACATCACCCAGGAACCTGATCTTCCAGCTTCCCCAACCCCTGGTATTTTCTCTAATGGCCTGTCTCTGATGCTGGGTGTGTAAGCAAATGCAGTGTCCAAATACTGTAAGATATGGAAGTTACCCCAAAATGTACTGTCCACCCCCAACTGGTAATCTGCAGGTACAAGACGACGTGGGTAAATTAATGCATTAGAAAGACAGGTGCCCAAGTGCAACTCTTGTGGTGGTGTTCCTTCAAAAATAAAGCAAGCAAGCAGTAAGAATCAGAATGGTTCTGAATCACATAATAAAAAATGTTATTTTAAATATCTTATAATTATTAACTATATTGTAATTTAAAATACATTATAAATAGCGCTGCTGGAAACTCCCTGGGAACCGTATCTGCCAGTAGTGATATCTGCATGTCAATCCAACTCCCTCTTTTTATTCTGTAGCAAAAAAGCTGCATTACTGCTCTTGCCACTGTGATCCCCTCTCAGGCTGCTCTAATACATCCCTCCTTTTTGGATAAATCCCCTCCCATGCCATCTGTCTTATGCCCTGGTTCATCCTCAGCCCACCCCACTGCTTCCCACACACAGCCTGAACCAGAGGCTCTTGCACCCTGCCCGAGCCCACAGCAATAAAACCTGTGCTGAGGGAGGTTTTGGAGGTCACCAATGCTTCTGTTGGCCCAGAGGACCTAAGTGATGTGGCTGAGATAGTGAGGGACACTGATGGAGCGTGTCTGCATCATCCCTGTGGGCTCAGGCTTTGCCAAACGTAAGAGTACATCGCGTGTTTCCTCTTCCCCATGCAGAGCTTGCCCGGCCAGGACAGTGCGCTCATGAACACTGGCATGGGATGCATCAGGAGGGTGTCAGGCAATGACAGGACCTGGTGTTTACTTCACACTGTACCCTGCATTTGCCCTCTGCTGTTTTTGAGGATGCTGCCCGCCGGTGAGCTAATGAGACCACCTCAGAGGACTGGCAGAGAGCAGCTGCAGAGCGGTGGCTTGTTTGGCAGGACAAAGGAACATGGTACTGTCTCCAAAACCATTTGGATGCCCACACAGCTAAAGCAACCAAGGTTATGGGGTAGCATCTTGTCAAAACCCTTACAAGAGGGCAGATAGAGTAGGATTTGCCATATTTCCAATTAGCATCATCTAGCTGCTGTTAGGCCAACCTTGTCTCCAGCTTATCCCCTGTGCTTGAAGTTTTTTACTAGACAGCCTCTTCCAGGTGCTCTGATCCAGACACTGGCTTTGAACGCATTTCCTCAAATTGTTTCGCACTAGACTCTCCCCAGATATTAACTAGCAATCTGGTGTGCTCCTGCGGCCAACGGGCAGCGCAGGGGAAAAGGAGCTTCCATCAAAGCCTGCGTGATGAGAGCTGGATGCCATGCAAAAGGAGCAGGCCTCATGGAAAGCAGGCTCAGGGCATCTCCAACGTGCAAAAGTCAGCAGGTAGCTCCCAGCACGCTGGATGCACGTAGGAAGTATGAGCCTGGGCCAGTGCGATACGACACCAGAGAACAGTGATAATTGCAAACGCTGCCCAGGTTTGGGTAGCAGGATCCTGTGGGTGAGGGGCACAATGCAAATGAAAGTGTGTTTGATCTGGTTTCCTTTCAGACTGCAGCTCTTTGTAAAAGCCTGCCTACACTCGGCTGTGTTTGGCAGGGTGTCCTGCGGGGAGCCAGCGCCGCGTCACACACTCTGCATTGGCAGGATGTAGCCAGGCAGACGGCACAGTCACCAATTAATAGCAGACAGCAATATTTAAACTAATCATTACGGGGATCAGCATAAAACAAAACTCTTATTAAAATTAACAACATAGTCACTAAAACTGATGCTGTTTCAAGCTATTCATTATAGCTAACAGCTGAATCTAGCCAACAGCACTTGACCAGGGCTGGTGGTGTTTTTAGTTTTGTGTCTTCTGGAGACAAGGCTTACCTGATTCCAAATGCTTTGTGGGCACATTGACATGACCAGCTGGAGTCATGCTAAGCGGGAAGGACTCCAGTTCCTTTTGCTGCCTCCCATTATGGTTCCAAAACCACACGTCCACATCACATCTTTACCAGCCATGAAGTCTGTACCAGTGCAGTCTGTGGTGCAACGCACCACACAAATTCAGAGTGCTAACAGCTGGAAGACATCCTGTCTACTCTGCAAGTGGAGCACCCTGGGTGGCACATCAGTGCACGGCTCCAACCGTGGGTCCAACAGGTGGGAAATGGCTCTGAGCTGGTCACTGCTGTGTCCACGTGGGTGCTTGAGTGCAACTGCAAGACTCCAAGTAAGGACACAAGGAGAATTTACACCAAGAATCCCTCCAGCACACTAAATTGCCAAAGTAGACACCTGGTCCTAATAACTTTTGAACAGTTTGACAGGGTATGAAAGGCTTTAAATTTAATCAGCCTCCAAAATGTGTATGCAAAGGGGCGGACAGGCAGAGCTCTATTAATGTGCCCACTGAAGGAAAGGCTGCAGTATGAACTTGCACCTCCTCTGGGAGAAGTGAATCCATGACATGCCAGCACCTCAAAACAAAGCTGCCCTGAGTGATCAAATTAGCACAGCGTAAGAAATATTTGACCACTAAAAGAGGGGGTTCCTGCCCCTCAGCTGATGTGATATGAACCTGTGATGTATCCTCTCCTGGTCCACTGCAAATACACAGTGAAACATTTGCTTGAAATGCTTTTATACTTTACCTTGCATTTGCAATGGTCTAGGAGTGCATGCACCGTCATTTACCATGTCTCTTAAGGGGGAAAAACTGCTCAAATGTGATTTCCGAGAGATTGAGCTGGTACAACAGCAGATGCTAAACTGGCAAAGAAAAGAAAACTGCCATCAGATATTTTTTTAATCTTCGTATCTATCTAGCTATATCCTTCATTTGACCTCCCACTCTCCCTCCTGTACCCCCTTGAATTCTCCACTTTTTAATCCTAACAAGGTCGCACTTTTGCTTGGTGGCTTCAGATCCAGCACTCTCCCTGCTGACCTCCAGCCAGCTAATTGTTCGACTCCTTAATGTTCCCAAGGTCGCAGCATGTGTCACCTACCCCTGACCTCCAGGGCACTTTCAATCTCTTATGAGTTGAAGCTAGCAGCCATCTTGGTTTAAAACCTCCTCATCAGCTGTACTGCAGTAGCATCAGAAGGACCCAGCAAGGATCAAGGCCCCATTGTGCTCAGATCTGCATAAACACCCAGTGGGAGACAGCTCCTGCCCTCCTGAGGTTATGGGCTTGTTGTGGTTTAACCCCAGCTGGCAACTAAGCCCCACACAGCCGCTTGCTCACTCCCCCCCAGTGGGATGGGGGAGAGAATCGGAAGAGTAAAAGTGAGAAAACTCGTGGGTTGAGATAAAGACAGTTTAATAGGGAAAGCAAAAGCCGTGCATGCAAGCAAAGCAAAACAAGGAATTCATTCACCGCTTCCCAGGGGCAGGCAGGTATCAGCCATCCCCAGGACAGCAGGGCTCCATCACATGTAATGGTGACTTGGGAAGACAAACGCCATCACTCCAAACGTCCCCCCCTTCCTTCTTCTTCCCCCAGCTTTATATGCTGAGCATGATGTCATATGGTATGGGATATCCCTTTGGTCAGTTGGGGTCAGCTGTCCCGGCTGTGTCCCCTCCCAGCTTCTTGTGCACCCCCAGCCTGCTCGCTGGTGGGGTGGGGTGAGGAGCAGAAAAGGCCTTGGCTCTGTGTGAGCACTGCTCAGCAGTAACTGAAACATCCCTGTGTTATCAACACTGTTTTCAGCACAAATCCAAAACATAGCCCCATACTAGCTACTGTGAAGAAAATTAACTCTATCCCAGCCAAAACCAGCACAGGGCTGAAAGGGAAAGCAGGCAGAGTGAAGGCGAGTTGCAGACACGTAAGCAGAGTATTCATGGTGATGCTAGTCACATCGCTTGTTAGTCTCTCTTTTTTTTTTTTCCTTCCCCCTGAAATGAATATAAAATAAGTTGTTGGTTTGTTTGTGGGAGTGTTGTAAATTACTATTTGAAAAAGTGATCATCTCTTTCCATCCACCTTGGTTCTGTGCCAGTGCTGCTCTGGGCTGCGCTTCCTCAGGAGGTCCTGTGGCTCTGCAGGAATAGCGCAGCACGGAAGCACCAGAAGACAAAGGAAAAACGCTTAGTTGCCCACCCGCCCCATCAGAGATGGCTGCAGTCTAGCAATAAGCCCACCAACAGCAAGCTGAATGCAACGTAGCCCAATACGTCCTGTCAGCTACCAGCCTAGGGCTGGAGAGGAGGGAGGGACCTCATCCCTTCAGTTACCCTCATTACAACCCAAATGGGAGGGAGCATCCCAGCCAGTTCACAGAACATACACCTGACAGTGGAGAAGGAAAGTTTTGAGAACTGGAAAAATTGCTCTGAAGTAGGGTACAATACCACTTCAGTCTAACCCTAAGAAGAATAATTTATCCTCCTCTTTCTTGGGCAGCAGAAGTGTACCAGCATCACAGAACTGCAAGGACGAAGGACAGCCTGTCCTGTTCTGATGCAAAAAAGTCCTACCCTTAAAGTGAGGACTCAGAACGGTATGTGAGAGTTTGATTTGCATCCAGAGTGCAAACATGCTTGCCAGCCATCAGGCTGATGTGATTTGAAGTAGCTGAGATATTAAATGCACTAAACCAGAATGTATAATAGCCGTGCTGGCAGACCTTTAATTATTGTCGTGCTTGTGGGCACTGATATCATTCAAATTAAAAGCTTTCCCCACTACTTGCATTTTTTTAATACGTTGATGTACTCTGCACTGATGGATTGTCCTCTCTTGTCCTTCTCTCACAAAATGCTTGGCACAATTTGCTTCAGTGCAGAAATAAAAATTATTGGCACTCCTTTGCCATATTTTTGGTGCTCTTTCTGTTTTGTTTTAAAGCATGGACCCCCTAACTAGAAGAAAAGTTTGGCGAGTTTGGACGGGCAGTGTTAATTCCTCGGTCACCAATCCCCCTTCCCAGAAAAAGCAGGAATGTACATTATTAATAGCAAGACTGAAGCGCCGGTGCAAGCTTCCCTAGAGCAGTGCCTTTGATAGTGCTGGCTGATGACATAGCAAGGTTTTCTTGCTGTGTGCTGCGCAGATGCTCTAATTTTCCTCTCTCAGCTGGTCCAGAGACAGATATTTTTGGCCAGTCCAGTGCTCAGATACAGCAGCAGAAAGCTCAAGCAGCTCCTCTGAAGTTGAAGTAGCTTCTCTGTTTGCACTGCTGTCACTGATACCAGAATCTGGCTCCTTGTCTAGTGCTGTGATAAGGCTGCTTGCTCGCTCAGTGCAATTCTGGAACAAGTGGAACTGTTTTAAGCAGAATGAGCACAGTACCAGCACAAAGTATTTATCAGAAAAGTTCCTCACACCCTCTCCTGAGATGGAAAACCCATAAGATAGGCAGAGGAATATTCTTATTTATTCCCCTGGATGACAGGCATAGCACATCATATCATATCTCCATTGTATGGAGACTCATTTGCAGGACATGCAGCATTCATGTCTTCCATACTGCTTCCAAATTACAGCCCCTGATTTGCCACAGCTGCCACAAAACTCCTTTCAACTGTTGCTACCTTCTGCAGCTCTGCTTGCTGTACATGTTTTGCAGCTTCTTTTATCTTCGGGGCAGTGATGGAGCACAGTTAGAAAGGGACTGGGACTCAAATCAGGACAGTGCTTGCTCCTACCTCACCTCTCCCTAGCTCTGAGCGTCAGCCTCTCTGCAGACCTCAGAGCAATGCTATTGCTTCAAGGGGAAGGTCACGCCTTGTAGCTTATTTTATCCATTGGAGACTTGGTCTAATTGCCTGCATGCAAAATGAGGATCCAGAAAACTCCTGTGTTTATAAACTTGACTGCAGCACTAAATCTTTCACTGGCCTTGAGCAATTCACTTCACCTTTCTGCCTTAGTTTCCCCACGTGTAAAAGTGAGATAGCGTTTACTTTCCTCCCAGGGATATTTCAAGGATTAATTAGTTAACTAAGTTTGCTTGAAAGGTGAAAAGCATTTTACACATGTTAAGTATTGTTGTTTCCTTGGGACAAAAAAAACTCCCTCCACTTTACAGAAGTGATTTTAAAAGCTCAAAACCGAAGAAAAGAAAAGCTGAGGATGCTGGCTAACTCAAAACCAGCAGGATGTGGGAATGCTGAGGAAGAGAGATCATCATAACGTGGAAAGGTTTGCAAACACGAAACCTTTCAGCCCTTTGGAAGCCAGATGAGGTGAAAATGAGCAGCATGTAGTGGACAAGCAGGATCTCTTCCTTGGTTCCTGGCTCAAGCCCAACAGAGTCAGCAGCCAGCTATTCTGACTGTCTTGTGGCCTCTGAATCCAGTCAGTCTGGCAGCAGGCATAGCATGGACCTTACTGGAAAACATACTATCCCAGCTGGGCTTCCAGAAGAGCAAACGAGTTCAGTGCTGCCTCAAGTGTGCTTCTGAGAGAGACCAATGAAAGGCAAGGAAATTTGCACTTTCCCTGCCCAGGCTAGGTCCAACCTTCGGGATTAACAGCAGGATCACACAGCTATTTCTCCTGCTTCTCACCAGCATTAAATTAAATTAAAAGAATTCAAAAGTAAATGCCCAGGACACGAAAGGAGCTTCTGTCACAGAGAAGATGACAGTCTGCTCAGGAGATTAGGATGAGAAGCAGCACTAACTCCTGACAAAAAAAAAAAAAAAAAAAAGGAGGGAGGAAGTAAATGAAAAGCAACAGCTCTCCTAAGGTGCCATTTAAAGAGGTAAACTTAGCAGGACAAAACCAATTACAGTAGTTACCCTTGGAAGTGCTATTTTGCAACTTCTCAAGATGCTATAGCTTTTGGGCATAAAGGCAGGATTAACAGAGTGTCTACAGTGACAGCCAGCCAGTTCCTTCTGCATGTCTCTGGGATGCATCCTTACCCTCAGGTCCGCCTTCCCACCAGAGCGTGGTCTTTCCGGATGTGCTGAAGGAGTAGCCCGTGTGTACACTTTCTATCCCACAGCAGGAAAGGTCAGGCACAAATAGGCTGAGCTGCCTACTTGTTTTGCCTAACGTAAAATGGGGGAAGTTCATGCAAGCTGTTTTCCTGCCAGACCTGTCAAGAAGGGATTTAAAGTCTATCAGCAAGGTGCTAAAGAGTACTTGCTCACTGACACAACTGGATCCAAAAGATGGTGTCTGCTTATAGCCCGAGTGATGTGAGAGCTAGCAAAGGTGAGGCTGTGTCACCAACAGCTGGCAAAAGGGGAGATGCAGGTGTTGCAGTGCTTCCACTCTTTTCTAGACTCCATAGCCCCTTGCATAGCTGCCACAGCTTGCTCACATCTGCCCCATCCCTCTTCTCTCTTTTCCTGTATTTGTACCCACTGTGCTGAGATGTATTTGCACCTAAATTGCTACACACATTTTGGCTCTAAATGCACTTAGTGGTCCTTTATCTTCTTGGTTTTATATCAATGTAAGTCAGGAATAATCCTAAAGGAGATTCACAAGGGCAAAACCAGTGAAAAACGAGTGGAATCGAAAGGAGGTCCAATTTATAGAGGCTGAAAACTGATTTTCTTTAGAATGGAGGCTAAGCCAATCAAAAGTAAGAGGCTTCCAAATTTCAGGACTTCTAAGAAAGAAAGTTTTTAGATATAAAGAACCGATCATTCCCAGCTGTCACAGGCAGTCTAGATGATGAAAGCAATGGATGTATTGACTGGCTCCAGCCGAGGATCTGGAATGGAGCTGAGGCCAGGTGGAATTAACGTTGTTCTAAAGAGCAACCCTGCATGAGTTTACAGGCAGAGAAAAGTCCACGTGACAGGCCTTGGTGTAACCTTCCAGGGGAAGCGTGGGCCTGAGATGTGCTCTGTATTCACAGATAGGAAAAGCAGACGGGAACTGTCTGTGAGGCATCTGCACAACGTTCTCCCCATTCTGGTTTAGCCTAACAAACGTGTTTGTGGACTCCTGTCTCACTGATACTAGCAAGCCGTTCTTACTACTGCTCAGCATGAGAGAAGGGGGAGAAGTTAAGGAAAAAAAAAAAAGAATATATACAGTATTAAGACACTGCTGGAGCCTGAAGTCAATATTGCCTGCTGTTCACAGAGTTGCTGCTTCTGTTTGAAGGACCCTGTGCCTCTCTTCCTTTATCACATTTGCAGTTAGCTTTCCATACACATCTGCTCCTGACCTTAAAATAATTTCCCCTCCACCTCCAAAGGAAAATGATTTTGTAAAGAAATTGCTTCCAGAATCACAGTTCTTTTCTCATCCTTCAGTGGCTTTGGCAGGCAGTGTCATACATCCCAGCTTACTCCAGAAAGAATCTGTGCCTTGCCAAAGCATCACATTTTGTGGCCAAGATTTTGAAGAAAGCAAATGGAACCAAAACTTCAAGCACCAAGCCCGTATTTAGGCACTTGTGTAAATGCCCTTTTTTCAGCAGTGTGTAATGTGTAGTAGCTCCAGCTGACTTCTTTTCATTCTGCTCCTCTTTTTCACACCAAGTCCCAACGTAACCACAGTGTTTTGATGCAATGACAGGAGTATATGCTGCCTGGTAGACCCGGATCTGTATTTCTGCATCCTGTGATGGTACTTCTCTGGAAAGGCTGAAGGGCAGAAAAGTGAATATCCCTGGATCTCGTGGCCATTTAACACAAACAGAAAGCCAGGGCTGAACCAGAATATTTCCCTGGCATTGAATAATTTGCTTTGCTCCCTCAGAGACATTTTCATTCACTCCTGTTTTCGCCCTATGCGCTAATTGCATTCCACTGAAATTCTCAAAAATGAGCTGTAAAGGGGACTCATGTAATGCAAAGGGCTCTTGCTGGTGTAGAGAAGCATTTTGCCAAGTAACAGCTGGGTCTTGGTTAGTCCTTGTGTAGATAGTTGACCTTTTAGTCTTGTTTAGTGGATTTTTTTTCACCCTGGTTTGTTCAGCACCTGCCCTGGTGTCCGGGTGCCTTTGGTGGCCACAGGGGAACCTCTGCTACCTCCCCAGTGTCCCACCGAGAAAGCCAGAGATGCTGGAAGCAGTGAGGAACGTGCAGCCAGGAGGAAGCCCCTCAATATGGTCATGGATGAGAGGACTCAGAAAAAAAGGCTGGGAAGATGGAAAACATGGATTTAGGTTATATAAAGGAAAGAAAAACTACAAAACACTGATAGCAGAAAACACACTGGGCTATCATCCCCGATGTAACTTTTACTTCAGTCGGTTACCCAAGAGCTGGATTTGGCCTGCCTGGCAGAAATTGTTTGGTTTAGCCAGTAACATTAATTGGAAAAAGTGAGCAGTATTCCTTTAATTGCACAAAAGAGAGGGAGGACAGATCCCATTTCAAATTTCAAAGAAGTGAGGCTTTTTTTAAGGGGGGGATAAATATTAATACTGAGGCTGTGTTGATGAGCTTTAGGGGGGTTGCTAAGCAACACGTCCCTTTGTCTATAGCCCAGGCAATGCTTGGGAGGGGACCGTGTAGGAATAAAATTCATATGGCTTCTATAGAAACATATTTTTGTAGCTTTTTTTAAATAAACAGAAACCCAAATCTGTCTCCTTGACTTTCTTTTTTTTTTTCACATGAAAGACTACCTACTGAAAATGTAGTTACGGCTGCAATCTGAGATCATGTATTTGGAGGATGTTGGGAGCCCAACAGCAAAGTCAGGGCAACGCGCACACGTTTTTAACACAACACCAATATTCACTCAGTGTATCTCTAAATAGCATGGTTTTTTTTAAACTCTCAAATTCAGATCTGTGTACTAATTTGCTGTTTACGGCACCAACCATTACGTTTTAGTCCATTATATTTTGTTTTTTCCAGGTTACCTTAAGGGATTTCATAAGTGTATCCCAGTCTAGCATAGAAATGGAATAGCTAATAACATACCTTTACGTAACTGATAAAATAAAACCACACATTTCCAGATATTAAAATCATGTATGTGTTAGTCTAAGCCTTGTAGTAAAATTCAGCTCCACAATCCTTCAAATTCAATACGTTCATTTTTATTTAAAACATAGAGCTCGAGTACAGGGCAAAGGAACAGGTTTTGATTTGAGACTCACAGAGAGAAAATCATATTTTATTAAGTTAGTGAAAATGCTGACTGCAGAGAAATTTTAAATAATTTATTTTTAAGAAATGAAAGTCCTCATGTTCCCATATGAAAGAAAAGCTACAGCTTTGCTGTTTGTATAAAGGAGCAGAGGTGAAAAGTGGTAAACTCAGTGAACTGATAACAGTCAGTGCCTTTCTTCTGTGATTTGTCCTGGAATCACCTCCTCAAAACACATACACCACACATTTTTAACTACTGAAGCCATATTATTGCAGAAAAATATAAGGTGGACTGGAAGACCCCACTGTGCTGGCAGAGAGGCTGTGGATTTGATATTTACTCCATACAGCATGTGCACCATGAGATCCTCTACACATCGACAGAGGGTCTGGAGCAAGAAAATGTTCCTACCCAGAGCAGTAGGCTTGGGAAAATAATACTGCTTTAGTTTTACCTGCACCTCATGAAGAAATGATGTCTTGAAAGAAAGGGAGCAAGCACCATTACTTACCATTGCCTGTAGGGAGCCAGCAAGGGAGCTTGCCAAAGGCCCAAAGGGAGCCAGCTACAGATCCCAGCTTCTTCCCTTACATCCTGGGTCCCCAAAATCACGGGCATCTGTGCTGCCCTGCAAGAGATGGGGGCCAAGGGAACAACTTGGAGCTGCTACTCTGCTGGGCATCGAGTGCTCCAGCTCCTTCCCTATTTACAGGTCAAGTTCTGGCCTGTATCACAGCCATATGTTTGCCCTCAAGGATTCTCCTGTGGTATAGGCAGAGCAAGAAGCTCACGTAGGCTTATTAGGGTAGCATGCAAAGAATATTCTTCCCTTCCAAAACCAGAGATTTGTAAGAGCCTGGTGCATTTACAAGTGGAAGATGACAGCAACAGAACAAGAGGTGCAAACCTCAAAGAAAAAGGTAAAGAGGAGTTGTTACTTCTTAGACAGTTACTAAAACGCATAGTGAAATACAGAAAAAGAGACCATTTCTCTGTTGATGTGGGTTTTGCCATTTTATCTGCATGAGATCCAAAGGCAATCATAAGGAAGTTCTTCAGAGGATCATTGCCCATGTTACCAGCACAATGGTTACTTTCACAAAACTCAAGGTGAGTCCACCACCTTAAGCATGTGGAAACCATTGGGGATATTACTGCTGGTTGTTTTGGGTTTTGTTTTTAAAATGAAAAGTTTTCTTTTACAACAAGATGTTCTCCTCTGCATATGGGTCCACTGTGAAAGTGTGATATCAAAAAATTAAACAAGGTACCACTGGACTCCCAACAGGGTAATGGATAGCATATTCCTGTGCTTGCAGAAAATTTTAACTACAGGCCAGTACCAAATTTCTGATTTGCTCGGAGTCCACCAGACATTGCTTTTTATGAACACTCTATGTAAAAACATTGTTAACAGGGATGTGGTCCTGCATGGCCTGATAAACAGGAATAGTCTGTCTACCTCAGTTTGCGGGACCATGGACTTATATCAAAGCTGCCAGCGTCTGAGGGAAATTCTCATAAGATATATGTCCAATATCTCTTTCACAGAATTCAGCTTCCTTCCTGCATATGTAACTTCTCTGGCTTCACTTTTTTCCTTTCCCAGCTCCCTCTTCTACTGTAGGAGTATCAGACAAGTCATGTGAGGCTTTTGAAATCCACAAGAGCATTTTTAAATGCATTGGGCTGGTGGAGGTGGGAGACTGATCATGATGCAGGTAATAATGTGCAGGCAACTCCTGAAGAATAGCATTCCCAGAGGCCTGATGGCCTGCAGCCCCTCCACAGAAGCGACCCAAGGCACTGGACAGGGAACACTTCGTCTTAGGACCTATCTGCAATATACAACACTCAACAGCGAGCCAGACCCAGGCTGTCAGGGTCTGGCTTGGAGCCTCTGCCAAAAAAGACAGTGAGCCATGCTGTTCTCCTAGATCAGCCTACAAAATGAAAAAAATTGATTTGATCTGAGGCTTGTCTGCTCAGACAGGCAAGCAATTGGCCTGGAGAGAACAACAGTGGGCAACCACTCCCACTGTGCTGGAAAGAATGTTTTCCAAATCTTTTTCAAATGGAGGTAGACCTGGCGTCTGCTTTTCGCTCTTACTTAGCAGGTATCTGCATCACTCAGTCTTCTGTCCCAGCATGGGACTTTGGAGGTGGTTCAGAACATGTCTGCGAACACTTTTTCCAGCACCCATCTGTGCGTAACTAGTCTCCTCTGAATTCTTTTGGACTTGTATTCAGATCAGCCAGTCAGTTTCTGGTCTGGGAGTGAGTCAGCTCCACTGTTTTGTTCCTTTGAGGTGTACTGCTGTTCAGCTCAGGGATGAGGGGGATGCCTGCAGACGCCACACCTAAGATGAAATAAGCAGTCTCTGAGCAAACCCACAGAACTTATTAGGACCCATCCATACAAGGATGGGTACAGATCCAGCTAGAACCTATCTCCTTATAAATAAGAGCGATGGGGAAGAAAATTTTGATTTTTGCAGTGTGCGTGGCTAGTATAAAATCAGAGCTCTTCCATAGCAACGTTATGGAACTTCCTATCATGGTAAGTTATATGCAGAATCTATGCATGCCAAAATTAGAATATGCACATATAAGGTTTTGAATTCAGCTTACCTCAGGCAGAAGAGAAGGGACTGCGTTTTACAGTGGAGCTCAGGGTGTGTTGTGTTTATCAGCTGCAATGCACAACTCAAAATTGTGATAAATAAATGACAGGTGAAGAGCCAAAACATAAAGTGTTTTTCCTAACAAAGATGTATCATGTCCTTTTCTTCTACCTATATATTACCTGCTTTACAAACAACTCAGTCTTGATTATATCTATTCATATCATTCCCTTTCTTGCAGCAAAGACACTTGTTCAGAGAGGCACATCACTCCTCATCTTCCTTTTGACTTGTCTCAAAGGAGTTTTCTGCTAACGTTGTAATACTTTCAGGCCTGTCCAACAGCAGAGCAGACAGATGGTGTAAGTGGGACTCTTGCTCAGCAACCCCTGTCTAGAACATAATACTCAGCTACCTGCTAAGTGCTACTAGTTAATGTGAAGAACTGTCCATGTTCTAAAATCCACTCAGACGAAGGTATAAAACAACCTGCGAATGGGCTGCTGGGGGTGGAAAAGCTAAAGTGAAAAGACCGTGGAGTGAAGAGGTGAGCCATTTCATCTGTACTCTGCCAGCCTCTGACATCACTTTACTGATGAGGAGTCCTTTTTCAGTATATTTGATCAATGTTAAGAGGGAGAACCAAAGGTTTCTGGCTGCAAATACAGCAGATTTTCATAATAAAAGCACATTTATTACCTTCCATTCTTGTCTTAAATACCTAGAGCAGATGCAGAATATTGTTGATTCATACTACCCACTTAAGCAATAACAACTGAGTCACAGGGCATTTCCTAGGGATTAATGAGTAACTGGGAGAGTTGATGGCCCAAAGCAAACTGGAGGGCCATTAACCCCAGCCAGCCATTAATTCCCTGGGAAATGCCCTATGCCTCCACTGCTATTTGCCGCTATGACCTCCATCCCCTTCTTTATACTGTTATACACAGGAAAAATGGATCTTGAGCAGGGGCAATGCTAGATGCTGCTCCTGCTGGAGATGGATATTTCTCAGCCCAGGGAGCTCCTGGCCAGGCCAGGAGATCCTAGMAGCACGTTGTGCTCAGTTGTGTTCATGTGCTGCAGCTGCCAATCAAGAAATATTTCTCTGGATCTCTGCTGAAAAAGTGCTTGTCTGTCCAAAATGCACAGACAGCAATGGAATAAATTCTTCTGTTTTGAAAGATAAGCTTATGAGCCACAAGGATTGCAACGGTCAATGCTCTAAGACCACAAGGACCACAGAGCCCACCTCATCAGAAGTGCAACAACAAGCTTTCCAGAAGACAGTCCTTAGAATTAGTTCTTGTTTCTCCTTTTCTGGAGGTGCTGTGTATGTGTCCCATGTTTGGAGTCTCAGAAAGAGCAAGGAGATGTGGACATCTTCCCACTCCAAAGCCAAATGCAGCAGCAATGGTAGTAGAAGAGATACATTGCATCTTCCCTGCTGCACGACACAGAATACATGCCATGCTAGGTAATACTAGCTGGAGGACAACTGCTCCTACAGGGCATGTAATACTATGGATCACATGGTAACCTGCTGCACATAGTGTTCACTCAGAGCACAGCAGTTTCTGCCCCTGTCTTTAAGCCCCATCCTCCTCCTAGGACATCACCCTGGAACAGCAAAATCCTTAGGTCAAAAATCTCTCAGAGAAGCTGTGGCCAGTTCCCTTTCCCTATAAGTGCTGGAACTCAAAATACCCTCATACTCCTGGAGAATGAGGTTTCCAGGTCATTTTAATGCAGTTTGCTGTTTTTCAGAGCACAAACTTTATGCCAATTCACAACCTGCATAACCTGAGTTGAATTAGTGGGGCTATCCAGAACACAAACCACTGCCTTTTCTACTCTCCCTGGTAGTTGACATAGAGGACAAAAAACCCAATCACTTAAAAACTAAACAACATTACATGAAATAAACACTTAAAAAATACACTTATTTAAATTAAATGTGAAATTAAAACAATTCATATCAAGGCCTAAAATTATATCATTTATTAAAATAACATTCAGCAACATATTGCTGCTGCTGGAGTTCTGGTCAGATGAACTAGGTGGGTTCCCTGGGACAAACATTAGCTGAAGAAAACCAGATTTGGGAGCAGTAGCCTCTTTGCACATACAGAGTATTTAATCACTTCATTTTATTCAGTTAGTTCCATTCAACAAGTTCATTTCAAGTTGAGAAACCATACAGAAGTAAAAAAAAGGGGAGGACTTGTTTTTCCTTCTCCAATCTATGAATAAAAATGCGTGCAATGAGTTCTGCAATTTCTTGGCTATGACTTACTTCAGTGACCAATAACTTAATTATTAATAGTAACAAACCAGTTAGTTACTTTTAAACTTAGAAAAGCATGCCTGTTTTTTTTATTTTCTTATGAGATAGCACTTAAGGTAGTTTATTTAAGTAACAAGGACAGTATTAGGTTATTTTGGGAAATTTTGATTGAATTCTAGTTTTCATTCTAACATAGATTCATAAAACCAAGAAAAAATCTGTAAATAAATGAACCATCCTCCATTTTCCAATTAAAAATATGACAAAATTAAGAATCTGCTAAAGTGATTCTTAATTTATCGTCATGATAAATGTGCATAGATAAATACTTTTGGTTAACAAGAAGAAAACCTCACTGAGTACTATCTCTTGTTATAAATCAAGGTGTTCTAATGGTTACCAACCCATGAAAGCTAACTTTTCTTTCAAAAAAATAACTAGCAGAACTTACAACTGCAAAAAGGGATAAAATCTATTATTTAAACCAAGATTTCCTGCTTGGTGATTTAATTCTTGATTTAAATCAGTTCACTGTGGGTGTTGGAGTTGGCTTACAGCCCTCAAATAATTGTAGGGAAGAAAAGAAACTCTGCTGAGACACATGCTATAAATGTAATATTTGCTGGTATCTGAGACTGCAGTGACGTCTTTACATTCAGAACCTCTAGGTTATTGCATTAGAAGACTGGGTAATGCCTCTGAATTGCACTAAAATAAGTGACTGAGGCTGTGGAAAGCCACAGCAATCGGTACTTGACTATTTTAACATTGACCTAAAAAGGTGTGTATAGCTTTTGAACACTGTTTAACGATCAATCTGTTGGCCAGTTACCTTCCAAATTCATCTTTCAGTATAGGACAGATCCTGTGATCCCAAAGTTTCACGGGCAACGGATGTAACCTCCAAATCACGGGACCAGCACACATTAGAATTGCTGCAGGACAGCAAGAAAAGAAGCAGAACCATACACCATGAAAGAAAAGTATGGCTACAGGCACAGACAGCTAGAGAAACCTGCAAAATGACAGTTCATAAAGCTTATATATAAAGACTGAAAACTGGCACTGGTAAAGTAAGGTGGTGTAATCTGTGCCTTCCCACTTTCTTCAATTCCTGGTGAGCTGATTCCAAAGAATAATATTTTCTTCTCTCTTGGCTATTTCAGCAGTCTCCAAATCCACACAGACAGCAACACGCCTACAGCTGGTGTATATGCTCAGAAATAGCTTTTCAGTTTATCCAGTTGCTTGAGTACTTAGCCTGAATGCTTTGAATGGTTGGTGCTACATCCTACATCTGTATTTGTCTGTTTTTTAAAAACACCATGTCTTACTGTGGTTCCCAAACAAATCTTCGTCAGTGGTCTAAAAAAGCCAAACGTTGGATTTTCTATCCAGTACAGTCACTTTCAAATCCAATTCAAGAATGGCTGGTATCCATTTACCTTAAGCCAGCAATCAATTAGATTAAAAAAATCTATTACTATGAATCGTTTTAAGAACAATTTAAGGGTTCATCTGCACTTACTTTCAAGTGGTATAAGACCAGCTGTGATTTACCAGTTGCATGGGCTTAAAAGGGATACAACATCAATACTACCCTGTGTAGCGCTTAATCTCAGTCTTGTGATGGCGAAAGGCTTCACCGCTGCACAATGGTTCCCCTCGCTTCCCAGTTTCCCCCAGTTAATGTAAGAGACCTGCAAAGCAGTACATTCTCCTTACTGGAGATACGGTTGTGTGGGCATTCAGATGTGGTTTGTTCTGGTAGAGACGTTCCCTTAGGGGACAAGGAATAACTATGACACTCATTATTTACATATAACTACATCTACAATGGTATTTTTTACGGATATGACCACACTGGTTAAAAGTCACCCTCACAACTGACATAGTTACCTGTGTGCAACTTTGCAGTTCTGCCGAGGGCAAAGAATGACCACATCCAGTCAAATACTAATTTAAACTAAAAAGTTAAATCAGTAATTTCAGGGGAAGAGGAGAGAAAGATTTGGGCACTTTTGAGCAAAGTCCTTCCAATGAAGCAACCCTTTCCTCCTCCGATAGTCTCCTGATCACTTATGAAAAAACCCTAGTTGTGTATGATGCTTGAAGTGCAGTTTGTGAGCAAGCAGTCAATAATAGCCGGGGATACAGTACCTGCCAGAGAGCACTCCATCTCACAAAACTAAATCTGTTTTTCTCAAAATTAGATGGCAATCTGATTGTGGCTAGACCGAACACCAGACGTATAGTAACATTCGTATTACTCCATTCACCATGGAAGGAGAGACAAACTCTTTCAGCCTTGCCTTTATATTGAAGCTTTGACAACTGTGGTACAGAAGTGATAGCTTTTTTTTGTGTAAAGAACTGGAATAATTGTTGATACACAGCTTGATCAGAGAAAGAGCAATCTTCCTTTTTAAAGATTCTGCACTGCTTGCAGACATTTTATCAGTCCTGCAAAACCATTCTCTGATGTAACTAAATATTATCTGTTTTACAAATGGACATGCTGTGATATAGGAGGAGGCTCAGTCACACTGTCACTGGTGCTGGATGACCTATAAAATGCTTCAGATTTGACACACAGGTGTTATTATAACCATTAGACAAGCTACCATCTTAGGAATGCAGAGGTACATTTGCAAAGGGTTTTGAAAAGACAGCACTCACTTGACATTACAGCTGAAGTCAATGGGATTTCTTTAGGGTCAATAAACCCCAGAGCATCTCACAGGCTGCAGCCCATATTCATTGCTCTAGAGCTCCCCAGAAAGGCAGGTGGACTGTGCATGAGAAATGGATCTTCTCGCTTTTCAGGTTTGCAGGAGGACTCAGTGGAATGGCCAAACACGTTACTATTTGATGGGATCCATTTGGCTGGAAAAGACTTCCTTTTCCCTAAGGCTTCTCTTTATAGCAATCTGCCTCGGCTGTGAAGGTCTGGAGGAGGCTCCCTATGGAGCTTTTCTATGCTGCTTCTTGACTGCTGCACAGTGAAGCAGGCTTTCCAAGCCTTAGAGAAACATGCTGGGCAAAAATCCTTTACCAGACACTCAGAGCCCAGGTGACAGTGCTAACCCTCTGGGTCAGCTCTATAGCTTATCCGTTATTAAATTTCAATCCTTCATCGCTTGTGATAAAATAGAAGCCAGAGGGTAGATACACAAAGAGCATTTTCGAGAGCCATACTTGTGTGATAGTTTACTCTGTGGTGGCTTAAATTCAGACCAGAATGAATGCTTAAATGAAAGCACAAACTTCTTTGGCCTCAGGGTAAGAAAGGCATTTTAAACATTGCTGGCCTCAAGGTACAAAAACAAATATTTGCTAAAATTCCAGACTTCAAAGAATTGGCTTTTCTAGGGCAATTCCTTATTGCTGCTTCTCTGGGAGGCTTTTCCCTTTCCCTGCTTCCCACCCTTCAGCAAGAACACAGACAAGGACAAGGAGCACAGCCTCTGTCTCCAGTTCCCTCTGCTCCTGTGGGAGGATCATTTCAGCTCCACTGAGAAACAACAGGAAAGCAAGATGAGAGAAATACCATCCTCTGCCGATGGTTCAGAGATGGCTTGCATTGTTCTCATGCACTTAGTTCACTACACAGACCTCAAGGAAACACTGATATCACACCTACCACAGGATCAGGACGCTTGCTAATAATATATGTATGCTTTTCTGGCACAGCACACCCTCTTACTTGGTGAGAGGGAATGTGTCTTGCAAGGTGCCAAGAATGTAAAAATGTGATCAAACAAAGACCACCACCACCACCTCTCTTAGCGCCTAGGTCCAGTCAAGACACGGGATTGAATTAGGCATGACACAGAAGCTGTCATTTATTTATTTTTTTGTCATCTTTTAGAACTTACTCTAGCCTTTGTTCAAGTTCAAGCTAACCTCCCTCTACCCCTCTACGTATTATACAAACAACCTGCTGGAAACTTATCCTGCCAGTGCAGTGTCAGGTCTTATTCTTGGCACCTGGGCATGGTTTTAGGCATAAGCTTAGCAGCAGACTGCCCATTAACTCACCATTTGACCCAGTTCCCTCATGGCTGGCAGCAAAGTCAGGGAGAAAAGGAAACCCTTGCTACCGTTTGATGACCATTTCTTTCAGCCTCAGTGTCAACCCAGGCAGCCCCCGCACCTTGCTGCTTGCTTCTACACCACGCTACGTCTTGACTGTGCTAGAACAGCTGCTCATGGCACCATGCTGTGAACCAGACTGAAGAACTGGTACGAGTTAAAAATAACCAATGCAACAAAAAAATAGTAATTTTTAACCTACAATGGTTCCCTGACCCAGCTGGGCCACCACGCATCAAACTGTTACAGGTTGGCCAGGCTACACCTTCCACACGGTAAGGTGAGATGTGACGTTGATTTTGCACTGCATCAGAGACCGAGGCACTGCAAGGAGGTACAGACTGTCCTGCCAAGAGCCAAGCGGTTAACAGAGAATTTGAGCATCTGATACCTGATACATGTCCCGTGGGGCACCACAGCTTACACATGGACCGAGGTTAACGCCACAGTGAACTAAGTGGCAAGGGTTCCTCTTCCTTCACCCAGTGCAAACCAAGCATTTCAGACCAGGAACATCCGAACTTTTTGAGAGGGCTTTTTGAAATTAAACACTTCAAATTGAAATATTTTAGGACATTCCGTTCCACTGAGAAATTAATTTCAGTTCAGTTTTCACCCCGAGTCCAAGTGCAAACAGATTTTAAACATCTGAATAAAATTGAGCAAAAATTCTTATTTTCAGTGAAATAAGGATTATATTTATACCAAGTATAAATGACAACAGGGACCAGTAGGGTTTGCACAATATATGATGCACGAAAAGGATGAAAATCCAGGGATCAAATAGGTATTATAATCTTTACACAAATCTTCTGTAAATGTAATAAAATAACATAGCAAAATATAATACATTTAACATTTGCTATACAATATAATACATCGTCATACCATATCGTTATACAATATTGTCATATAATGTACACATAACGATTTAAAAATTGCACATATGCATATAAAATATTTGCTACTTGCTCCTCTGATACTTCAGTATAATTCTAGTATTATTTTAATCATAAACACTCTGAAGTAGCTTTAGGGGAAGACTCCAGAATATGAGAAATGTTGAAGCAATAACTTAATTTCAAGAAAAGTGTATGTAAAGGGATTGGTTCTGTCAGTGGAAGGTAAAAAAGGATTTTGTTAATATGGTCTTCTTAAAATGCTTTTTTAACAGACAAGTAGATGAGAATTTTATTGCCAGTGATGGAAAATCTCAAATATTTTACAAAAACCCAGAAATATCTCCACCAAAAGAAACACTTTCTTCTTTCTGTAACGTATCTTGCCATTGTCTTGATCAATCAAAGATCTACTACTCACAGATATAAATGCTTTCTATCGCAAGTATTAGTGCTATACAAGGATTTTTAATAATAAATCCATATGACTATATAGATACAGTCACTATGCCACAAACATACACTGAACAGTCAACAAGCTATTGGGGAAAAGCTAGGAAAAAAGAAGTTACAGCAGGTGAGAAGAAGTTGAGAAGAATTTCTGGATGAATTATGGATTTACAAAAAATAGGGCTGAGGAAAAGACCACAAGAGATTTATACTTGGATCAGGAGGCAAAATTACAAACATTTCTGACATGTTTGTCTATTCTCTCTTTAAGACCTGCTTCCCTAAGTAATCTAGTGTAATGCTTGCTATTCTGACCTCTTACTATTAGGCTGGGAGGAAGTCTGCTGCTACAATGTAAAACCCTTACATCCTGCCCACCCCAGCCCAGATTTGGTGAACAAACTATTCCTTTTTCTCTTTGCAACTGACTTTTCCACAGGATTCAGGGTGCGATTTAAAGCTGAAAAGAAGGAAGTTACCATGGAGAGAAAAAAGATTAAATGGGACAGAGCTTTGGGGACAGAATAGCTGAATGTTATTTATCCAAAATAAACAAACTGACCTTGGAGGAAAAGCACTGTGAGTTACTGAAGGAATTAGTTGGGGAAATAGCAAAGAATCAGAAAGAAATAAGATCCAAGATTTCATGAAACAACTTAAAAATGGATTATGCAAGGGCAGGTGAAGCAAGTACTTCCTGAGCAAGAACAGAGACACAATGGCACGCTGAAGCCTTTGCTGGAAGTGAGCTGTCCTTTATAATATTAACGATTTTTTTTCCTCTTTGGTGTGCCTAGAATAAAAAGACCTCGGATACATGCACAGCATCTGCTTCCCCCCATTGTGCTCAGAGGCAAAGGGAGAGTAAACATTAACCAAACTCGATGCAAATGAGAGGCAAACATTTACCTTAAAAAACCTCTGTCTGCAGGCCTGGCTTTGTAAATCTCTGCACTTATTAGATCTGTGGGAATGACTCATTTTTATGGTAACTACTCAGCGATGTTCACTGGGCAGTTTCTTACCTAAAACACATGTGCCCAGAAAAATGCTTTTAAATCAAAAAACCTGCTTTAGCAGAGCCTGCAATAGGTAGGACTGCAATAAACTAAATTAATGGCATACGGTCCCAGTAATAAATACTGACTTATGAAGAAGATGCCACATGTCTTCTCTCTCAAGCTCACTGAATTATGGATTTCTCTATACTGTTCAGGGAACTCCTGGAAAATGATCCTTGCATGGGAAGGACAATGTGAGGAACCCACACAGTACAGCTTTTTCACTCAGTCTTTGGCTGAGGGAGGATAATCCTTGCAAACTCTGAAGTTCAGAGCCTATAATCAATGGCTTGCCACTGTTATTACCACCTTTTTGTGATCTGCTCTGGGAAAACAGTGGTTCGTGCAGCACAGCTCCAGTGGTGCCCAAGTTCACCTACATAGAAGACTGCAGAGTCAAATGCAGAGACCGAACCCTGTCCAGGGCTCAGGACTGATCTTCTGAGTTGTCCGTTCTTTTCTTCAGAGCAGTGTTTAATTCTCATAGGAGCTACATAAACTGAACTTGAGGCAACTACACCTCCACATTTGCCTGGATTTCCTCCTCTCTTCCTCCCTCTGGGTGTCACAAAAGGCTTAAAATAGCTTGTGACTTGCAGCACTTTTCCTGTACTATCTATTGCAGATATTTGAAAAGGGTAGAGGGAGGGAGATTAAGATCTGGGTTAGTATTTATAAGCCTAGGGAAATTATTATAATGGTGCTAACCTAGCTCAGGACCAGCCGCCTCTTGGACCCAGAGGTCAGAGTTTTGATTCCACAGCGTCTCCTGATTTTGCTGTTTCAGAAATGTGCACCGTGTTAAGAAATTAGGAAGCTGTGTCTCCTTTTGTCCCAAGGGATTTGGTTTGGTTCTGGCAGTCCTCTGTGTCCTTCCAAGAAAAAAACCCTCTTGTACCTGCCACTATTTTCAGTGTGTGTTTTTGAAGGAAGAACTCTGTCTACATCGAATAGATCCCTGAAGACAATCTCCAGTGCAGACACATAGTGACATATGAAAATGAACGTAAGGCTCTGCACATGGTGCCTCTGCTTCATAGGCCAATTCTGCAAATCTGCCACAATTTGTGATTCACAGAAGTTTACCTTGTCCTTAGACACAGAACTCTGATTCCCCTCTTTCCTGCATCAACCCACTGGAACACTAATTCTTAAGGAACGTAATATTGTTCGTTTGCTGATGTAAAAGGCTCCTGGTATGAAAAAAGCAGCTTTTCCTCTACCACCCTGTGGTGGGAAGCAGACTTTGCACAGCAAGGTGATGTATTATTATAACCAGCGAAATCCATGAAATTCCTTCATGAGATTGAAATAAATTCTGTTTCGTTTGTAACTGTGTTTGCTATTTTTGTTAAACTGCCCCCTCTCAGGTCCTATCCCAAGAAGAAATCCTGTCAAGAAGAATTATTTTTGGCCAATTCTCCTTCAAAGAGTCACAATCAATAATCTCTCTTATAGAAGGCAACCTTCGGGAACACAGTAAAGGATGTTAATGGTAGTTCCTATGGACATATCACTTTCTCTAAAGGCAGCAAATAAAATATTAAAAACTAAGTAGCATTTAAACAAGTCACTCACCATGAAGTCTGTCTCAAAGCACACAGAGTAATCAAAACCAGAGTAACACAAGGGACCCTGGCTTTATAGAAATAATCTTTCCTCCTATATCATCAATTTCATAAAAGGCCTTCAAAATCCACAAGAGTAAAACTGTTTCTCACTTAGAGAGCAAAAAAAAAAAAGTGTGTGAGCATTTCAGGCTTTTTAAAGAAAGTAATGTAGCAAATTGTAGCCTTGTGTAATTCCATTTAAGTAAGCCAAGTTAAATACATATGGCCTACAAGGCTGTGCGGTGGGAATTTGGTAGGCTCTAGAAATTCAGAAACATTATAATCTCCTTACTATCACCTGTAAGTGGCTTATCAATACAGAGTCTCAAAGAAGACCTTCAGATTTTGTTACGTACCCTGAAAACCTTCACTTTGAAACAATGCGTGCTGTTTATCAGTCATATATATAACTGYTTATCAGTCATGTATATAGTCATAAGTATATATAAATATATATATGTTTTTGTCGAGAAAGCATAAATTGAAACATCCTGTGTCGTGGTTTAACCCCAGCCGGCAACTAAGCACCACACAGCCGCTTGCTCACTCTCCCCCGGGTGGGGTGGGGGAGAGAATCGGAAGGGTAAAAGTGAGAAAACTCGTGGGTTGAGATAAAGACAGTTTAATAGGGAAAGCAAAAGCCGCRCACGCAAGCAAAGCARAACAAGGAATTCMTTCACTACTTCCCATGGGCAGGCAGGTGTTGAGCCATCTCCAGGAAAGCAGGGCTCCATCACGTGTAACGGTTACTTGGGAAGACAAGCGCCATCACCCCGAACGTCCCCCCCCTTCCTTCTTCTTCCCCCAGCCTTATATGCTGAGCATGACATCATATGGTATGGAATACCCCATTGGCCAGCTGGCCTAGCTGTCCCGGCTATGCTCCCTCCCAGCTTCTTGTGCACCTCACAGAGCATGTGAGCTGAAAAGTCCTTGAGAAAGTAGACTACCTAGCAACAACTAAAAACATTAGTGTGTTATCAACATTCTTCTCACACCAAATCCAAAACACAGCACTATACCAGCTACTAGAAAGAAAATTAATTCCACCCCAGCCAAAACCAGGACATCCTGTAATACCATTCCTGCCAATATCTGCCTATAAAATTATTATGAACCTTACGCAAATTTGGGTAGGTCTGTGATCTGTCAGGTATTAGAATAGTTGGGGTTGTTTGCCTCTGCAGCTGTAAGCAGATACAGAAGGAGGTGCTGGCGATGCTGGTTCTCATGCTGTGGTAAACGGCCTTTTGCTCTCCTCATCCCCCCTCACCGCAGAGAGAAAACACTGAGCTTCACTGAATCAGGAGCAGGCCTGCCTCTCTGTTGCAGGAGCGAGGGCAAGATCTTTCCCATTACAGTTGGTGCAGCATTGGCAGCCACACAACAAAGATCAAGTGGAGCCAAATCTTGTTTCTCATTAGTCAGTGAGGTACCATAGATCCGCCTCTCTTTTATCTCAAAGAGATGGTAATGACTTTTCCTTCTCCCTGTTCCTCTTCCCTCCTGGCTGCCCTGTGTGGGTTTCTTTGCATATGACCTCTGTATTGTCCACGCTGTGTTGAGCTCACTAAAACTGCAGGCAGAAAAGCAAAGAACTACCCAAACCAGGAAAAGGGATGGCAGCCTCCAGCAAGAGTCCCTCCCGTGCAGCACATCAAGTGCATCAAGTGCTGGAGAGCCAGTGTTGCACTGCGTTTGTCAGCCAGAACAAGACTTTAAATACTCCAGACAGTTTAACTCAGACTACAGCTAGCTACAATTTCACTATAATGAGTGTTATATATATATATATGTTCTGCAGTCCCATAGTTGTGAAAATCATTCCTATGCAACTGTGTTCTGGCATCTCTGTTTAGCTTTTAATTGTGCTTCTAGCCTTTTGCTTGCAAGGACAACCTAAAAACCGTAAGCTGAACACAAACTGAGACGTCGTCACTGCCAGAACCTGCAGGAAACCACAGCCACCAGTCTGCAAGGCCTGGCCTGTCCCGCAGCCCTCCCTGGGGACTGCAGGACTGTAGCCGCTGGTGGCTGCCCTCAAGCGCAGCGGCGAGCACGGCGTGCTCTCCCAGCCTCTGGCTCTCCCCGTGCACGGCTGCTTCACAGGCAAACCGCAGAAGATGTGCAGAGCGCTGCAGGCAGCCCAAAGGCAGCCTGCTCGGGTGTGTGCGCCGGGGTACCAGGCCTCCAAAGCCTGGGGACACACTACTGCAGGGCACCCTCCCACCCCACCGGAGGCTATGCTTCCAGCTTCACCCTCAGGGCTAACAGGTGAATATGACCACGTGAGTCTGCACAGGGTCCCTTTCAAGAGGCAGCAAAAAGACACCCAGTGAGTCCAGAGGCCATGCAGTGTGCACCTTCCCCAGTTTGGCACAGAGCTCGCCACCCTGCCGGAGCTCACTGCTGGGARGTGCCGGGGCTCTCTCTTCCCCTGCCCTGCCAGGCCCTTCCCACAGCCCCCTCTCCATCCCTATTTGCAGGCGCTAACTGCTTTGCAGCACGTGCACTGCAAGGCTGTGCGGCCTCAAGCGAGAGAGCTGGAGTCCACTTTGTCACAAAGATCAAGAGCAGTCAAAAGCATGGGATGGCAAACTTTCTTGCCTTGAGGTTAGTGCAGCAGCTATCTGCCACCTGGAGAGCAGGAGAGATGATTTCCTAAAGATGGCTATGAGCTTCCCACTTTCCCATCRTATGTGAGGAAATGAGAACACTGACGAGCCCAAACCTGAAAGTCAGGGAGATGCATTGCTGAGAACAGGTACACATTCTCCCTTTTCGAGGCATGGGACTCTTCAGATGTCGCATGAGCATGAGCCCTCATCCTCCCTACTGTTCCTGAAGGAGGGAAAGGGAAGCTTTTGCACTCTAGCAAACAAATTAATTTACTGGACTCCGACGTCACCTGTTGGAATTAGGAAAGAATTATTTGCCTAGGACACTTGACTGCAGAACTTATATCCCTTTTAAGCCTAAGCATGAAAATGTCATGTTAATGTTCAAAGCAAAACTAACCAGCAGCAAATTCTTTGACGTCCTCCTCACTGACAAACTGCGGACCAAGAATTATTCACAGGAATCCTTCTGTTGGGATATTTTCAATAGAAACACTTTGTATTTGACTATGACTTGAATGGAAGCAGACCTCATCCTTTCCGTCCAACTAATTAAACAGGCCAAGAATATATCAATCACATCAAGAGCATGGGCACAAGGTTGGTTTTTTTAAAATTATTTTAAATAAACTCATCACTAGTAAGGATGTGGAAATGAAATGTTCTATTATCACAAACATCAGAACATCAGAAGGAAATACAAAATTAACATACAGCAAATATTCTAGTCTAGCTTTCCAGGTCCAGTTTAAATGAGGTTGGAGAYGATACCAAATGGGCTGTGTCCGCCAAGTATTTGTACATGTGTTCAAACAGTAAAGAAGGCAAGCAATCTGACTATATATTCTTTTCTGATACTAGACAAACTGATCAATCATGGTGAAAACTCATTCATAATCAGACATTTGAGTTGGTCTCAAGTCACTGAATGCTGCAGAGATGTGCATGGCTCTTAAAGCATGTGTTGACCTTACTGCATACCTAACATTATGCACATTCTTAATTTTAAGCATGGGAATAATTCCTTTAATATGAAGTATTTCTGTGAATATTTGCAGGACTGGTTCCTAACTCTGAGCTGGTCTTCACAAAGATATTATGGAAAATTAATCCAAATTAACTAAAGGCTTAATTTAAAGCAGATTAGTTAAAGTGCATTTAACCCTGTAAAGACTTTTCAAAATTATAGTAGTCTTAATTCAGCTTTGTATAAAGCTTAATCCATTTTCAATTTATACTTTAAGTTAATTTGGACTAATTAAGTTGAATGTCCTATGTAAATGAGCCTGAGGCCCTAATTCAGAACTATGTCCAAGCACAGGTATAAAACTATCCCTATTCAGAAAAGCATATCCTTGAAATCAGCTGTTTTCAATAAGATGCATACAGGTACTTAAATATTTTCCTGAATCACACTCTTAACTATTTCATATTCTTAAACCATTTGAGAATTATAGTTTGATGGTGAGGAAAAATCATAGCCGAAAGGGCTGAAAGGCAGGTAAATATATTTCATTTACTGTCCTCCAGATGATACCGGTTTCTCCTGTGTGTGTACAAGAAATCTTCAATCATTGTTTTCTGTAGGACATCTCTGATTGACACAGAATTAAAAACTGGTTCTTCAGGCTGAAATTGTTTTTCCTTAGAAGGGGAAAAGAAGATTAACCCTTCATTTTCTGGGAAGACTTCATAATGGGGTGTTGTTTTCTCAACCCAAACTGGTAAAGCATCCTATCMATTCCTAATGGAAAAGATGAATTTCAGCAATTGTATTTATCTAGGATTTTACATCTCAGATTTTGAAACTCTTCTTTCAAAGCTTCCTTCCATGGAAGTGTACCTGAAGTGTTTGAATCTAGATTATTTTCTTGCTGGATATGCAGCAAGAAACTGAGAAAAAAACAAGCTTTATAACAAGGTCTGAATAAGCACCCTACTTCATATATAAGTTTAAATATTCAATGTTAGTAACATACGTGCTTAACTACTTCACTGAAGAAAGGTAAAACTGTACAATGGTATTATCACTAGCAACGTAGCATCAAAGGCATATTAAGTGGCAAGTTGTCTGCTGGCTACCTAAAGTGAACTAAGAAAAAGCCACTACATCCAGAACAAAATTTGCCAACTAAATTAGGCATGGAGCCAGAAAGGCTATTTACAGAGTCATGGAGCGTAGGCAGATATCCCACGTCTGCTTACTCAGAGTGGGTTGGAGAAGTCAGCTCACACGTGATATAGCTCAGCTCCTGATCCACYCAACTTATTGTCCAAAACAAATTCCTTCAGCTCCCCTGGTACTTGAATGGTCATATTCACCCAGCGCAACAGAGCATAGGTCAGCAATCTCCAAGATGCCAAAGACCTAAGATGTTATGATGTATATATGATGTGCTGTATCCTAACATAGAGAACGGGTACAGTTGTATTTTCATGGCACTGAGCCCAGGCAAATACTTTTCACCTCTCAGCAAGACAGTACAGCTTCTCGACACAAGCTGGCACAGATACAGCTGACTCATGCATCTTCACCTGATCTTCCTCTACTAGAATGGGTACGGGTGGAAGTAGATCGAGTATGTCTACACCACCAGGTACCCACAGTCCACCCAATGCAATGATACAGGAATGAGTGATGCCCACCTGATGGCCACAACAAAACTGAAATTTGACAGCTCTGTACATCAAATGCATCAAGTGTCTGTCTTAGTCTTCCCCAAAGAGAAGAGTCCAAAGAGATGACTTCTTCATCTTTTTCTAACTCAAGCAGTGAAAGAGAGAGAATTCTATCCTATGTTGATTCTTCAAACATGCTTATCACTATGTTATATGAGCACTGTCCAGAAATAGGAAGAGGAGGGATTGCAAAGATATCCAAGGGCAATTATTACCATCCTGCTCAATGACTACCTAATTTCTGCTGCCAGGAACAGAACTTGTTTGGCCTTTCTTTTTTTTACTTTTTTTTTCCTTTCTTTTACTTCCTTTCCTTACATTACTTTTCTACTGTCTGGTGAAGTTACTACTACCACCTTTCCCATTAAAAAGGTGAACAGAAAAGATATTCACAAGAATATAGACATGGTTGCCTTCAACAGTGCTTTGTGGAAYGGCTGTGTTGTGAACATGGCAGTCAGTAGCATAATGTGGAGGGGGCACTGCTTGTAAATGGGGCTTCTTTTTAATTTCACTGTCATCATTTCCAGAACTTCCATGGCTCACTTTTAATTGAAAAGATGTTTCTGCCATACTGAGCTAAAAGACTTTTTAGACGTGTTTGAAGGCTGTTAGCCACCATCACACGCCAGCCATTCTCTCCTTGTGTTCTGTAGCTGCTTCACATCAAGCACCCAGTGGTCTCTGCACTTGCTGCTATCTCCTCTTGAACCAAAAGCTTTTACTATTCTTCATTTTGCAGATGTGGTCTGGATGAGGACCAGTGCCTAGCTGAGGTGTGTACAGTAAAATAACCACTCCAGACACAGAAAAGCAACTTCTCCCATGCACACATTAAGCTGGCAGTATTTAACAGGCACCTAGATACTATCTACTTCACTGCAAAACATGGTCAGGACTCGCAGCCATGAAATGGACTTGATAGCCTTTAAATTCTGTTTTACTGTGCTGGCTTACAGAGATGGCTTGGAGCCAATGTGGCAGCTCATTAACACTCAGTTAACACTTCTCTATATAGCACAGCATTGACTTTTACGTTTTCCTATTTTCAGGGGAGCAATGTATGTGGAATTAAAGGGAGGGGTAATAGCTTAAGACACACAATATTATGAACAAATCAGTTTTAAAAACATTGAAATAAAAAATCTACAATGTACTGAAAGTACTGTTTGTGAATATAGAGTCCAGGAGAAGCATGACTTTTACCTTGCCAAGTTTCCAATGCATGTGATTTCTGAGAGTCCCAGCTTCAGGTACCAGAGACAGACATCTACAGAGGAGCAGTTTGTTATCTGAGGAAGCATGCATCTAAATCAGCTTCCGTTTTCAACCTTATAGCAGCACCTGTTTTATTTAAAAAACCTATAACTCACTTTTAACGGTTAGGCTGCAAAACCGGGGAGAGTGCAACTCACTTTCTTTGATGCTGAGGCTTTCAGCTCCGAAAGCCAGAATGATCTCTTCTTGCAAATAAAGCAGTAAAAGAGGAAGTGAAAATGTCAGACTGCATTTGATTGCCAGAAAACTGACTGTTTCCCATAATAAAAAAGAGTAATTCCCATGTGAAATGGGGATCTTGTCTACTAGTTGTCTCAGACCTCAGACAGCATAGGGAGAGTGTGCAGGAGTTTAATAGGCAGATTATCTTCCAGCCTCCCCACTGCAACATCTGTGTTAACAAGGGGCCTTGCACAGAATGTGCTGAAATCCCACTTAGGTTGCTTTCCGTCGGCATGAACCCCAGTCTCGCAGCCACCCAGAGTCTAACTAAGGATTGGAAAGCAACAACCTGCAAAGCGACTAATGCTAGCCAAGGAGGAGGAGGGCATGTCGAAGGTGGCCAGTAGATACACTGGCAGCCTACACAGCTCCCCAGGGAAACCCTCCTCCCCCTGTGTCAATGACTTTTATCAGACAACCTCTCCTAGAGTGCTCAGCAGAAGCAAAAGCTGCTTCTCTCTGCACAGGACTTTGGCAGGCAGCATTTCCACTCTTCCCCCGCCAGGTTGAGCCTGCCACGATTGAACTGAACTATTCCGTCAGAAGGAGGAACCCCTCACGCTCCCCACCACCTGCAGGAGGTCATGAGTCTTTTAAAGGTCCCTTTCTTGCTAATCCAGGCACTCTGTGGACACCAGGGGCCTGAGTGTGCTGCACAACACGAYGCCCCACAGAGTTACCAAACTAGTTTTAAGAGAGCTAGCATGGTAGTAGGGGCAGAATAGCTGCATTACTGCAAAGCTCCACCTGGCCCAATTAGCCCCACTGGAAACCACTTTGGGTGTCTCCGTGTGGCCTTGTGTTGTGCCAAGTAAACAAATACATACAGCACATTTGCAAAGACGGGTCTTTACAACTATGCCAGAAAYGTTCATGCACAAACTGAGTCATTAAACAGATTTCAGCTGGATGGCCGTGCATGAACTCTGGCATTTTGCACATGGAAGATGGCAGGCAACAACTGAAGAAGCAGCTCCTGGCCTCTGACRGGTGCTCGTCTCACAATGAAGAAGCAGTCCTACCTGTGGAAGCTAAAAGGCACTGAGCTTTCTTTTGGAAATGTGATTGCCAATGGAGATGGAAAGCAGTAGAAGAAGCAGTGAGAGATGATATATTCAGACAGGAATCTCTTTTTAGCTACAATGCCCAAGAGGAGTGCCCCCATGTAATGCAACGAACCCCTCTTTGGTGAGGGGGCAGATGTGACGAAGGCAAGCCTGACGCAACCTAGGGTTTTGCTCATATTTGCAAATGAAGCAACTATAGTGTAAAGAGGACTTTTAATGAGCTCTGCTCTCCCCTTTTCCTTTCTTCTCAGATTGCCCTAAAAACATTCAGCTGCAGTCATCTCTCYAGTTGATCCAGTGCTGGGTCTCCTGAACATTTTCTTCCCAGGTATTTCATAAACTGTAATTCACCATAATACCATCTTTGGTTTTATTTCTTCAGATCTACCACTAATTCCATCCTTGAAAAGCAGTAAAATCCTTCTTATTTTTAATCAATAAATATTAAATGACACCTTATTTTCAAATATTACATCACATATATTCAAACACTGATTTCAAGTATTGATCCTGATGTAAGTTAAAAATTTGACGTCTCCATATTCTACATTCTCTTCTAATTCTCACCTACCTTATCTTCTGGACATTGGAGGCCCATAGTTTCCAGCAGGAAGAAAAAACATTTTACTTCCCCCAACCATAGAAAAAGCAAAGTAATTTCACAGAACATTTTACATGAAAAATTCAGCTTTGCATCTCCTTTCACACTGCAGAACACCCCAGATCAAAAATACAAAACATTTAGGGGCTYGTAAGTTGGCCAAATATGAGTCTCTGTTACAACAAAATAAAAAAGTGCACCTTGCCACAGGAAGGATCTCCTCCATTTAATACTGTGTCCCTGCTATGGATGCATGGATACACTGAATTTCTTATATAAACTGAATGTAAGCTGTTTGACATGGAAAAACCAAAGTTTTATAGCCAGCCTCATTTTGAAAAATGGCTAAATTATCTTATATGAAACCTCATCATTCCTGTCTCCCTCCCACAAAAAATTATAATCAACTTAGGGTATGTAGAATGGAAAATTGCAAGCCCAACAGTTAAAGTTTGGTAAAAGGTCTGAAAAAAGAGTTACAGTGGGAAGTGTCAGGTGAGCTTAAGTGAAATAATTACTCCCTGCTTCACCTGTAATGTCTTCATTATTGGAGCCTTGGATATTATGGTGAAAGCTGCTACTAAAACACCTCAGACTAATATCCCTACATTAATCTCTTTTGGTGATATTAGAAAAACGCCTGTAAGCTAATAAGTGCTCAGCACATGAGAGGATCAGATTTGATATAAGTGAACTATTTTTTCTGGGGCTTTGGCACTTAGCTATGTACATAAGAAGCAGAAAATAGGAAAAAAACAGCAAAGTAATATGAAAGCACGTGATGGTGGTTTATTAAAAGACTTACAGCYGAAGAATATGAATGCCCCCTTTTTGTCTCTATACGTGATGTACCAGCCCCTCTCTCATAGCTCTTTGAAGGCAGAGAATCCAGAAGTAACAGCTGAATTCTCAAATCAAAAAGCCAATGAGCTGGAATATTCCCCTCGAAAGAGATGATAGTGGCTTTATTGAAATGACTCTCCAAGAAGTGGCTGGCTCCCAGAGTGTGGTGGGGGAGCCAGCCATCTCTTGGAACAGATTTGGCATAAATGAGGAATAATCCAAGTCAGTGCCCATGCCAGGCCTCTTGTCATCAGCCAACAGCTCTGCTGGGATGCTTAGTCTCAGGACCCCTGACTCCAGGAACACAGGCTTCCCCTCGGCCAGCGGCTTCACTCATTCAGAGTAAGTCTCATTCAGAATAAGGAATCAACAGTAGCACAACCAGGATTATCGAGAAGGTACTTGGTGGGGCATAATGAAAGGGAGCCTGAGCCTCAGAGAAGAGACTACAAGGCAGCATTGCCAACTAATGCTGCTAGAAACAAAGCTCTTGCGGTAGCATSTCCTCTGCTGGGAATGAGCATGAATACCAGCCAAGCTTACATTCCAGTAGACTGCAGGGTTATTTGAGCAAAAAAGCCATCAGATACYCTGAATGGAAGATCGTCTTGCTCTTGCCAGTCTGCCCAATGTAGGTGAGCTGCTATATTTACAGGAAAATGCCTTGGTTTACAGAAAAATGAAATAACTACAAGTAACAGCAAAAGYACCACCACATTTACGCAGTATAAATAAACTTGTAACAAATGCATCTTGCACACAAACTGTTTGGGTTCTTTAGCATGCAGTGCTGTGGCTCAAGACCTTAGAGAACAAAAGAAAACAGCACTTACTTAAAGAACCGTACATTTGTTTCACTATACAGTATATATAACACAAACTTTGCATCCAAATTTAGCAATAAGTCTYAATTGCTTTCCATTGTGCAAATAGCCAAGTTGCACATCAACAATTGCTTTAGTTTCAGAGAAAGTTGCACATAAGAGGTGGAATTATTTGCAAGATAAGATGAAGTGTTGATGATCGTGTCCTCACCATATGATAAAAGGATATTTCACTGAGCATCAGGATGCAGAGTAACAGCATGGTCCATCCTGTGATCTCGCTCAGGGAAAGGTCAGCTAGCTAGAGAAATTATATTTACTTTTGGAGCATTCAGCAACACAAGCTACCAGCTGGGAAAAAAGTGTCAAGTGACTCAGAGGGAGATGCCTCTACACCTACAACATGAACTGAAGTTATGAAGGGTTAACAATGAGAAATGGTGGAAGATGGTTCAATGAACTGATCTGTGCCCACTGTTCCAAAAAGAAAGCCCAAATGTTTGCAAAGTAGGGAGGATTCTCCAAAGCATTTAAAGTCAGTCTCTATTTCACAGATGAAAAGGTGCATACACATCCATGTTACCATGGAGAAAGCTACATTTTTGCTCTCCCCTACTTGTGGATTTCAGGCTTTAAACTTTAGATTAATACAGGTCATTTTTTACCTTCACCTGCCCTTCACCCACAACACAGATGGTCCTGAAACTGAAAAGTAAAACCATTTACTAATGGACCCATAGGGTTAGATTCAAACCCCAAACATTACACTAAAACTCTCAAACCTTTGACATATTTAAACCTAGCACTGCATATTGCATGGTACCTATTTTTCTAATGCATTGGATCAAATTCTGAAGCCTGCCCAGATGCTGATACCTTTCACAATGAGCAGCATTTTTTCCCTTGAAGAGCCCCAAACTAATAGACTTTGTACGAAGAGAGACAGGAATGTGACACTTTCTAGCATTCAAAATCTGGATTCAAATTCATATTTTACAGGTTGGGTCTAGCCCACAATCCAACTCATTTGGCAACACTTTTTCTTCTAATTGAGATATATAGTTCAGCACGAATGAAATACTTCCACAGTTAAAGAAGACACTAAAAAGCCTTTTTCCAACAGTTAATTGAAATTAATTTTAAAGTAGTAAAAGTCTGATTCTAGAATGATATCATTTGCATGGACTAACTTCATTCTAATGTTAGGCTAAGTCAAACGAACAAAGCTAGTGAAGGTGAAAAGAGCAGCAGTGTTTTTAGCTGAAATTAATACTTTCAGCACTGTATGTTAAAACAGGTAACAATCTCCTAATCTTTACTTTGATATGTGCTTTGTTTCCATATACACATTAGCGGCATGACATTAATTAATTAGTAAAATGAAAAGAAAGATCTCTAAGGCAATATTAATACTTAAAAATTCAAACATCATAGTTTCTTACATTGTTCTCTTTAATCTTAAGTTTTGCTCTCGGAAACTGAACCTAACTTCTCCAACGCATATATTGCTCAGGGGTCCCCGATGCTAATCTGACTGCTGTTCTATATGAGTTTCAAAAAAGTGGGAACACTTCAAGTATAAAAGCAGTGCAGAAAAGAGAATATGCAAAAATGGTACTTTCTCATTCCTCATGCACCAAAACAGCAGCGCAAGGGAGTTTCATGGCTGAAGTGCACACTGTGATTCCCCAGCTGCTCCCAAGGGCTTCTTGGAGAGCACCATGAATGCATCCCTGCCCCATCGCCCACGGAAGCCAGGGCTCATGCAGGGCTCAGGGAGGGAGGTGAGCTTCCGTATCTCCCCTCCACATGTAGTCAAGGCATTGTCAGGGTGCTCATTCAGAGCCAGAATTTAGGACTCGCCCTTGGATCCTATGGTTTAGATGTAGCCTGTATCTATCCACTTCATAGACAAGAGCAGCTGCTCACCACCATACCCCCAACCCACTTGAGAAAACTCTGATCTGAGAAAATGAGCTAACTTCTATTTTGAGTCCTGCTTCATCAATAACATTTTCTGTTAATAACATTGGAGCAGAAAAGATCTCATGGGTCATTGAATTTGAGGTCCTTTATCATAGAAACTACATCACAAAATCTCTTTCATAAAATTACCAAGCATAGTCTAATAATAAGCTAAGTTGTTTGCCGCCACCACTCTTCCTGGGACACCTTTCCAGAATTGCACTATTTGGAAACCTACTTCTGTTTTCTAGCTTTAATTTATATACTCCTGGGGATTTTTAGTACAAGCAATGATAAGCAAGCCAAAAAGAGCTAAGTTTAATTCTCGAAACCAGCATGAGCAAAGAAGGAAAGTCATTAGGAGAAGGTACCTCTTGGGAAGTAAGCAAGCTAGAATTTGAAGGTATAAGAGAAAATAAGCATCCGCTGTTTTCATATTCACCACTGACAGGTCTTAATTGAATTTCCTGGACCTACATAAACTTTTATCTGGTTTGGTTTTATTACCAGGAACACGGTCCTATTATTTAGAAGCGGTGGAAGTTGTACCTCCAACTCACCTCTCAGCACCTAGCCAAGAACATGCATTTCAGATTTATGGATACCAAAGAACAGAATGATGTTTATAAGGACCATCATAGAAAATTTGAGATATAATCCAGCCTATAAAATGTTCTGATTAAAAATGTTTATTATTTATTTACAATAGAAAGGGGCACATGCTTTCACAGATGAAAACCACCATTTTCTAGCCAATTCTAGTTGCAAGCAGGAAAGGATATAAAATCTTGAATTTAAGTTTAATTTCTGAGTTTACAAGTGACTCAGCCTGCTTTCTCACACCAGTCCCTTATCCTCTTTCTGTCTCCATTTCCTCATCTTTAAAATATGGGTAATAATACTTTTGTATCCCTTGAGTGTTTCTTAAGCTTAATTAATTCAATGCTTTACAAAGTGCTTTCTGATCCAGAGATTGGAGTGCTACACATATCCAAAGGATTCTATTTTAGACCATTTGTAAAGAAATAAAATTGTACTTTCTAGATCCTAGATCTTATTTTTAATACAGAATAGGAATGACCCGGTCTCAAGTGATCTCCCCTCATGGAAAAGGCGTTGGAACCAGGTCTGCAGCCAACGTTTTCTCCCAGGTCAGTTGTCCTCCCTTGCCTGGGGAATGTGAGAATGTGGCTGCAGGCCAGGCCTCTCGTGCGCAGAGGGAGGGAATTGGAGCACCAGGCCTCTGGCCAGCACTTGCCAACCAAAGCTGCACTTTTCTCATAGAAAGCTGATGGGAAAATGCATGTGCACGCCAACGGGTCTTGCTCAACTGAGAGCTCTGCAGCTGTCCTGCTAGGAAACGAACGTGACACAGGGGCAGCGAGTTGTACAAGAGCTCAGGGGCCCCTTGTACCTTGAAGAAAGGGGAAGTGGAGGTCAAAAACTCTGGCTGGTCTTATACTTCATTAGCACTACAGCTCTGCAAATCAAGTTGCTTACAGTAAAACATGATTTTTGGAGCTGACACTCCACTGCAAGGCCAAAGATGGGAAGCCCAAGATGGGACCAACGGTTTTCAACTAGGGTTAAAGTGTTTGTCTGTACTCAGCTGCAAATGTGTGTGGAGTAGGGAGGGAACAAGAATTATTGGTCTATTACTTCTTAGTCAGGAAGGGTCTATTAGTCTCTAAACTGAAAGTATCCAGGGCAACTAGGATGCTTTTCCTGCAATACATCTGTTAGAAGTGGTTTTGCTCCTACACATAATGGTGGAAATTAATCAGAAGGTGGCTTCTGGCTAGCCGTGATGTTTCTTTAAAATGAAAGAATGGTTTGTCATGGAAAAAGCGTGGTCAAGCAGTTAAGCGGCAAGTTCAGACTCAGGAAGCCCAGGGTCCATTCCTTATCCTACCAGAGGCACGAGAGCGGTACTTGTATTTTCTGCAGAACTCCTCATTGGGAATGCAAAGTGCCTTGCACTATTTTAAGTCACCCCATCTCTGTGTCTCAGTCCCCCATGTGTAAAATGGGATACAATAGCAAAGAAGTCTCACAGGGACTGCGAGATGCTCAGATGCTAAAGAAAGAGAGGCCATATGTGTTCCTAAAATAAGTAACAGCATGGATAGGGCTATTTTGGGACAAAAGAGCTGTGCTAGCTTTGCATGCAACTGCCTCCATCACAGCAGAAATGAAATCTATAGGAGTTTAAAAAAACATGTAATAATTTGGGGTTTTAGACTGCTCAGGTGATAGCATTCAGAAATTCTGGCAGCTACTGAACTCCACTCCACATGGCACAGATAATGCTGTGAGCTAGTGTCAGGTAGCTCGAGTTATGGCATTACCGGTTGGTAGTTTTAAGGGTGATGTCCAGGGAAGGGGACAGTGGTTTGGTGACTGCCTGGGGTGCCTGCTGTACCCTGGCTGCCCACACAGGCAGGGAGAGTGAGGTGAACACCAGTGCCATATGCAGGACCAGAGTAGTGCGGTGAAGAAGTAGTGATGGTGGTAACGCTGTCCCATGTCAGTAAGTTTCTATCTGAGTCTCTAAATACCAGACTTTATCACCGTATGTGCCTAGTGGTGGCTTATGCCCTCCTCCAGGTCTAACTTTTTATACCTACCTCTGAACGATAAAAGACAAAAGCTTTGAAATATATAGCTATGAAATAAAGAGCATGTGGGGCACATATATAGCTTATGGCTGTTTGCCATAATTAAGGTCTGCACAAACTTGCTTCTCCTTGTCAGGTACAGATATGCCCCAGACTGTGCCATAATCCAAGTAACAGGGAAAAAAGAGGACACCAGACAGGATCACTTGAACTTGTAAAGAGACTTTCAGCAACTGGAGATGAGAGCAGGTCACAAGGGCTGCTGAATGTACCGCTGGCACACAGGTACCTCATCACCCAGAAATAGTTTAGGTATTTATTTAGATATGGACCTAGCAATTTGGCTTGTGTTCAACATAGAGATTCAAGTCTGATTTGATCAAATATCCCCGAGTTTCACCTTATAAACTGGTCTTTCATATGTGTGTATTAACACATATACCCATACGATACATTTCTCATTGTTGTTTAAATTAGAAATGTCAGTGATGTTCACTGCCTTTTAAATCCATGAACAGATGCAAAAACTAGAGGACTGTGAAAAATTAATGTTGAAAATAAGCCATGTTTCCCCAAATCTCAAAAATACTCACATTTGTGTTAAACTGCTTTACATATTCTAATTTATTTGCTCTTATTTATGGGTAGTTCCCAGGCTTCTTTGCCAGCAAACAAAGTGTATAGGTATATGTACATGCAAGATAAATTATTAGATCAAATTGCTACAATCATTATAGTTTTCACTCAGGGCTCAGCTCTGAAAGGTGCTGAGCACCAGAGCCAGATGCACCTGAAGTCAAGAGAATGAATGTGCCCACAGAGATCAGTGTAGTATACATTAAAGATAGAGATAATTGGAATGACTTGCTATATTGGGCATAATTGCAAGGTTTTGGTAGGAGAAGAGGCCGCAGTGGTGTAGGAGGAGATGAGGGCCCTGTGCTGGTCACAGCCGTTTCCAGCTGGCTCCGCAACGGACAACACTGACCCACTTGTGCACCAAGACGGAACCAATGAGAGGAGCATATGGTGCCTCTGCAAAAACATATTTAAGAAAGGCGGTAACCACTAAACAAGAAGAGATGCCAGAGAAGGAGGGATGCCACAGCAGGCACAGAACAAGAAGAGGTGCCCAAGCAGAGGCAAGAGAGACATCAGAGCAGGGGAGACACTGGAAAAAAAGGAGGGACAAGAGGAGCCCGATCCAGGGCAAAGCAGGAGCAGAGCAAGAGGAGAGGCTTGAGCAGGAGTGAGGAGTCTCCAGAGCAGGTACGCCTCTGAGAGAACTGTGGCCCGTGGAAGAACCTCATCAGAGCAAGAAACAAGGAGCAGTGAAAGAAAAGGAAAAACCACACATTGACCACCTTCCCCTGTGATGTCCATTGTCTCATCAAAGGGACGAAGCATCTCGTGCAGTGAGGGGACTGGGGATGGGGAAGGGGAGGAGAGGTTTCGCAGAGGGAAGTGGTATTTTCTCTAAGTGTTTGTYGTCTTTATTTCTCAATACTGGAATCAAGAATTAAAAGTTTACATTAATTGCAAAAAACTAAACTCCGTGAAATTCCCCAACTCAAGACTGYTTTTTTGTCCGCGACACTGGGATAACAAAAGAATAAACCGAAATCTTTATTCCAAACCTGAAATAACTACCTACAGTTTAGCAAAAATGGGAACCTTTCCCCTCTGCTGTCTTTCTTCGTGTTTTCACCATACTTACCCCAGATCCAAACAGGCCTGCATTTTATGGATTGGACAATGCCCAATAACTATGGGAATTAAAAGATAATAACGTGCTGAAACACTGACTGCCAGAGCTAGACAGACACAAGGGACAAGAAGAAATGTTTTTTCCTAACTATGCAGCTGCTTTGAATTCAGCTGAAACACAGTCTCTCTCTGAGAAACCAAGCGAAAATGGCTCKCACTGTGCAAAGCTGACCCGCCTGCTCACTCGGGAGGGACTCAGCCAACCCAGGACATGGAAGAAGTGACATGAGCTTTCTGAGGAGGGCGCCAGATTTCTCCCCGTGCCAAGATATGTTGAGCCCAGGAGAAGGGATGGGATGCTAGGGAGTCCGTGCTGATTCTTGGACGATGCTGGCCCTCGCCCAGGCTCTCTCATCACGGGGTGCTTGAACTTGTGAGAACTGAACAGGGTCCCTGCAGGGCTGGAGCCAGATGAGTGCCAAGAGAGCAGAGTTTCTCCCCCTCTCCAGCTTCATTTCCCTTGGCGTGTTGAGAATTCCCCATTGCCAGACTGACCAGCCCAAAAGCGATGAGGAGTTTGAGAACAAGCCCTGATTGTTGTTTAGCACTCACAACAGCTAGATAGACCTTGGAGTTTCCCACTTTTTCCATCCTAAACGCAGGAGTATTGCAAATGCTAAAGTTATGGTAAACTCATATTTTAACCGCAGCCCCTGCAACTCTTCCCCACATACCCCATTTCCACCAAACAGGTTCAAACTTAAGTATTTTGTGGACAGAAGTTGGAAAGGGCCAGGAACTTTGCAGAAAGCTCCTATGGATGATTTATGGGCAAACCATTGCTAATTCACAAAGGGTGTCCAAGTATGATTGCCTTTTCAGTCACTCCACACAGCTCCAGATAGAACAAAGGCTGGGATTAGCACTTTAGGGGATATATAATCAACAATCAGCAAGGCTGAGGTATGCAGACACTATTTATCTCAATGAAACTCTTTTTACATTATGATGACCCGAATTTAATTACATCAGCTTCATCCATCAGCTGACATGCAGTCTCTCCAGTTAGATTGTCTCTCAGAGCACTGAACTTAAAGCATAACCAAGAAGACATCAGCCCTTAAATCATCTTCTCTAAAGCATGGAAACACACACGTTCTTTTAGGTAACAAAATATTTTTTTTTTCTTTAGTAGGGCCTCTTTGTTAGGCATGTTGAGTCTAGTATACCCATGTCCTGTAAAACTTTACTGGCTTATTTGTTTTGTGTAAAGTAGCACAACACAGCTGCTCTTTATGGACTGAAACTTTTACCTGGCACTGAAATGATCCTTGGCTTCATTTTATAAAGCTGTGGAAAACCTCAACCTGTGATTATTTTGTTAGCTTTAAAAATGACTTTTGTTTTCACATGCCTTTAGTACTCTCTAATTGTGCTAGGGAGTTAGCTGCATAATTTTCCTGTGTTGATTTGGAAACTATTCTTTCTGCCATAAGATCCATGTGTGTGTTTGTAGCATGGAAAGTTCCAGTTTGTGATTCAAAAGCTGCCATTCAATTAGATATGGACATTTCAACTTCAGTCTGGCAAAAACACTACAGTGATTTCCCAACATCACAGATGCTTTATCTGCACACAAACCCACCAGATGCTCATGCTGTCACATACATACTGTTGAAGGCTGTCCAACAATGCTCCAAGATCCTAAAAGCATTTACAAAATCAAGCTCAACCGCACTCACCAATGGAGAAATCACACTGAAATATGATGAGAGTGCAATGAAAGCAACGACCACAATGGGCAGGCACCAGCAGGAGCTAAGCACCTCTGGACAATTAGCTCAGAGTGGAAAAGGACCTCCAAAAGTCCCAGTTGTTTTGTTCTTAATTTTGACAACCAATCCATCATTTCATTTTAAAGGCAGGCAAGAACAGGTTCAAAGCATTTAGGGCCTGACTCAAAGCCCTCCTGTAATCAGAAAGAAAATGCCATTGCTGTAGGGGTTGGTGGTGTAGGTCTGTGATGTGTCTTTGAGAAAACATCAATTAAAAGATTATAAAACACAAYAAATTGCCAAATTTCCTGTGGAAAACTGTTTTCTAAAACTTCATTTTTCATCTTAGTTTTAATTTTGCTTGTAGCCCTTTCTCTTTGTTTGAAATTTTGTTGCTTGTATCCATGACCTAGACCTTACAGAAAGGAGCATCATTACGCTCAGCTGCAAGGAACACCCATCACCGACAAGCCCCTAGCCTTGCCCAAATCCAACTCTATGTTTCTCAGGCCCCTCAGAGAAAGACCGCAGCCTCAGCCTCATAAGTCAAGGGGAAAAAAGTGCTTGCCATCATGATGACAGTTCAGAGCAAGATACAAGGAAGAAAAAAAAATTGTTGCCTGAACCCATCCATGAGGAACAGGCAGTTTCTACGGGGGCTCCTCTGAAAGGAAAGTCACCACCACCATGGGGATTTCCTCTGCAGCAAGAGAAATCACTCCCAAGCTCTCCCCGTTGAGACTACACTTCTGTTAAAGTCATCTCCCAATGGAGGAATGGAGCAGCTCATTGCCCCACTCAATACCAGCTAGAGGGAGAGAAGAATTTTCACTCATTATTTTCTAAGTTCTCTTTCTGTCAGGGGAAAGGGCTCTGGAGCATTCCCTGGGCCATCAGCAAAGGAGGGTGGGGTTTGCTGTGAAAAGGAAGCAAAGAGCAATCAAAATCAGTCAAATCATGTAAGAGCTGTGTTTGGAGAATTTTGGAGAATTATGAGGGGTTTGTCTCAAAATTCATTTCAATGCAATGTGTTGAGAGAGAAATAATATCTGATGGAAACACCAGTTCAGTAAAATGTTAAGTGGGTACCTAATGTAAAGTTAAAAATAAAATAAAAATTAACTGAAGACAAGTATAACCCACAAACTTCCCATGAGTCCTTTCAGCTACTTCTTTGCATGGATTTATTGCTTACTTGACCCAAGAAACCACCATACCCAACCTATTCCCATTTTTTTCTTCTAGGAATGGGCCAAAATACTTTCTTTTTTCTTCTCCAGAAAATGACTTTAGTAAAAAAAGAAATATTCTCCACCCTCCTGCTTATGGAGATGTTAGATGTTGTTGTGGGGTTATACCATGGACTTCAACAGATGCTTGCAATTACACAAGTGTTTTCCTGAATCAGAGTTTGGAAGAGAAAACGGTATATAGGAGTAGAATGCTAATTATAACCTACTGAATTCCCTGGAGAAGGCCTGGCACTACCATGGCTGAATTTGGTTGGGCATGCGCATATGTCAAGGGTTTGTTTTAAAAGCACAAGATTACACAGTGTCAGAAGGACAGCATTAGTATATTTAGATATATTCTCATCTCAGAACGCTGTGCGCAGGTTCTGCAGCAATGAGTTTGATAAAATCTCTCAGGTTCATCTGTGCCATCCTGTACTCATTAGAGGCACAGGGAAAAATATCTTCCAAAGCAAGAGTAATAAATTTTGGATCTGAAAAATACTCCCAGGACAGTAGCTACGCATGCAGATACGAAGTAGAACTGAGAAGCATGTTAATCTGACCAACTTCACGTTAGCCCAAGGGTGGGAAACCTTTTCCTTGTTGAGGGTCAAAGAGACCCGTCTAGCCCCATTACCACTCACCTTATCTGAAAATGAAAAGAATCCCACCACATGAAATTAAGTCACAGGTCACAGCCAGCCAACAGCCAATATTTCCCATCCTTGCCCTAGACAAAGCTTTGTGGAGCATGAACCTTATCTTCTTGTCTGTAACTGTAAAGCCTAATGCACAAATATATCACACTGTAAAAATTGCAATTTCCATAGTGGAACACTATAGATTCTGAAATGGCCCACACTTTTATAAGTACTGTTCTGTTCATAGCCTTGTTTATGGAATGTAATGTGTAAAGACTTTCTGCAGACTTAGAAAAAAAAGAAAAAGCATGACTTRAAGATTTAACTACCATACGGATTTCAGAACGAGGCAAGAATTTTTCCAGTCTTCCTGATGTAATTCCTTTATTTTCCTGATTTACAAAATAAGAAAAATAATGCACACTCTTCCTTTCTATTTCACTAGGCTGCTATGAAGACTATACATACAGTACACTGAATACACAAGATAGTATTTAACTGTGATATTTGATCTCGCATTCAATAATCAGAAAAACATGTTCCTTTAAATTCCATCTAGTTTTATTGGAAAATTATTTGCTTCAGAAAATTTGTTTCTGGCACTTTCAAAAACTGTAGTGTGATAACTTTGTTTTATTCTCATCATTTATTGGCTTGTTAAGCCATTTCATTTAGTGTTAATGATGCAAACCATCTTGTTTAATGCTTTAATGCTGCCCAACATATTATTGCTTTGGTCTGCAGAACAGGGCACTTTTAATACCTCCCTTTTAAAAAACATTATCACTATTTAATTTTTATTACATAAGTTTTACAAAAATGCCATCTCAGAAGAAGTAATTTATAGATTWACTAATACCACAACAGCTTTTAAAAATCACTGCAGTGTTCCAGAGCATTGGCCTAAGACATCATAGCAGGAATTTTATGAGCTCTTGTGTTTGGGACAAGTACTGTGATTTATCCACACTACAATGTCCCTTTTTAACAGCCAAACGCAGTACAGTGCAATGCAGTGTCACCGCAGCATCACCACACTGGAATGCCGTGTGTATTGACACAAGAATGTTCTATGCAGAAGTCTTCCAGTGAAAGAGACAGTGTAGCTTTGGGGGCAACCTTTACTTGAAAAAAGTTCCTTGTTCAATGTCAAGAGAAAGTGACTTTTCTGATTCTTAAGAGACTGTTGACAATAAAAACACAGGCTGGAGCAAGCAGCAGTGGCAAGCTGTGCTGCTTCAGGGAAATACTGCAAAGGTCTTTTATGACTACTACCAACCTGATGGTGGGCCATCAGCGGGACTACACTGAGATCTCAGCAACAGAATTGCCAAAGAATACAACCCTCTATTTGTTCCTAGAGGTAAGACCAAGCCTTTGCAACCTTACATGGGAGAAAGAAATGGGAATAGCTTGAAAAATCCAGAATTCTTGCAYGGTGGCATAGAAACATAGCAGAGGTACTTTGCTTTACTCTATGTACTCAGGCTGCAGTCCCCCCAGCCACCCCTCACAACACCACCATTACCTATACGTTAACTTCAACTAGAAATTTCTTGTTACTTGAGTAGTTCTTCAACTTCAGCAGGTAATTATAAAACCTCTTTGGCACCAGAATTGCTGTGACGTGCTTCAGAGCTGTTGTTCTGACCTCACTTATTCCCTTCAGGCAGCTGTCTATGGCATCATAGACTGTCAGGCCCGGCTTAACATTGCTGCTGACATTTCTACCCTGTTCCTAATGGACGTAGCAGTTTTTTGGGCTTCATTTATGTTTTGAATGGTTTATAAGGAGGTCAATATTTTTAATGTGCTCCAAGAACAGACAGTATAGAGATTAAAGAAAAAAAAGACACTGAATTCTGCAAATATACAACAGACATTCTCTGTTACATGATCAGTATACGTAAAAATAGTATACAGTGCCTGTGTAGTAGGGTCCCCAAAAAAGTAACTTTTTATCAATCGGCAAGGTCCTTGTTTTTATAGGTCTTACTGTGTTATTTTTTTTTTTTTAAGAAATAGAATAAGCAAAATTTAATCAGACGAGTCCATCTAAAGCATCTTTTACCCACCCCCAAAGTATGTTTTTTTGGTGCAGGTTTTTTTTTTTTTTTAATCCCTTCCCCCACTATTCCAGGTTACAACTTTTTCTTTTCCATTCCAATAGTTCCAGTAACCAAATTGTTTACTTCAAGGCTCTGTTTCTTCCTGCATGATTCTCAGCTTCTATTGTGCCATTATATGAAAGACATTTTTGTTTGACATTTCATAGAGGCTTATGAGAATAATACACTTCATGCATCACCTTTTTATCTCATTTCAAGCCACTAAAAGGTAAACTTCATTCAACCCCATTGAGGTTATCTGTCTTATCCCAAGTCCATGCTGGCTAGAAGAGCTCTTTCACACAACTGCTCAGGCAAAGCCCTGCATTTTCCATTGCTAAGGCTGCTTCCTCACCCACAGCTCAGAGTCCTTTTGACCAGTTTCTCTCTTTCCCTTTATGAACAGATTTTTTTTTTCTTTTTTAAACACAGGGGACCCCACAATGGTTATTTTAAATCTGACAACAGCTCTCCAATAACCCAATGACAGACAGAAAACCATGAGATGGAAATCATCTGAAAAAGTCTACAATCAGTTTGGGAGACCACTAGGGAAAGTACCCAAAGCAAGCACCAAAACTTACTTACAGAAATTGTTAAATGAGACAAAGATATTGCAAGCTTGAAAAGCCTTTCTGTGGCTTACAGTTGAAATGCTGAATTCCTCTTTACCCTCCCAAAGGTGTATGTAGCTACACTGTGGTTTCAAATTCCATGAGGTAACATGCAACAGGAAAGGGGTCATTTTCTCATATGGTATATTACCAAAAACATTTTCATTATTATCTCCCTTAAGTTCACAGTTTGGCCCTACAGATGTTAACTATCATACTGCCAACCTTCAGCTCTCAAGCATGCTATCTCCTCCCACAACAAGTATCAGTAACAAATGAGACCCAGGACGCAGCACAACTGTGTATGAGTAGAACTGGCTTGATTTTCCTAAACATTAAGTCACTACTAAAGAAAGTGTGATTARCAGGAGAATGGTCAGCATGTTTGTATTTAGGTGCCTCATTTGGAAGCCTGATTTGAAGGGCACAGAAGAGAAAAAATCTGGTTTAAGGCCACGGATACATAGTCACTTAATTCAGGTATGAATCCGTGCTGGTGCTGAGATGGTCGCACCTCCAGCCAGTGGCTCCTGCCTCACTGCTTGCAGCCATGTCAATGTTTGTATGGCCAYACCATGACCTAGCTCACAGAGCTGATCTCACCGAGGAGTGACCCACCCCAGAGGAAGAAAAGCAAAGCTCCCTCGAGTTGAGCTTTAGCATGCGGGAGACAGCACAAACAAGGGGAGGGAACCAGGAATTTCTCTGGCAACAGCAGCAACTGGATTAAAATGACTGTTTAATCATGGCCCCTGACCTTAGACATAAGGCCAAGAGGCGCAGTGCAGCCTGCGCGAACCAAATGCTATCAGGGCACTGAAACAGGGAGGACCCTGCTTCCCTCACTCCCTTCCACGCACTCCTGCCTCTTCCCTTGTCCTAGCTTTGACACTCATCTCGCCTCTCAACAAGTCAGTTCAGCTTCCTGAAGTTTAAGAAAACCAACTCCACAAAAGAGCTGGGTCAGAGTAACCACATGGTAAACTGAGAGGAGACCCACAGCCAATGTGATACAGAATGGGAGATGATAACCAAGCTTGGGGGAGAACAGAAACATCATCACCCCTTTAAAAAGCAAGAAGCTATAAGCTTAGCTTAGCAATCTTCACACTAAAGGTTGCAATGATTACCTTCAAAATACAGGACATATCTAAAGCACCTGGACTCTTCAACAGGAGCTTCTATTGAGCTCAGGATGGAGATAACATAAAAGCTTAATGACAACAAATTATATTTTGCGTCTTAACTACTCCATTGTTAACCATTTTAGTAGAAACAGCAAGCTAAGGTGTTTATCTGCTGGTAGTGACTTCTCCCCTGGGTGAACTTCAATTAAATCCCTTCAAGCATAGGGGGAAGAATGTCAAATTTAACTCTCTCTCTCTCACCACATCCTAAATCTTCTCAAACTGGAAGAAGAGGTGCATTTCCAGAAAGGCTGAGTAGTCACAACAGGATATTAGGTTTGTGGGGCTACAAAACACAAGAGGTCAGAGCAGAGAGGCCTCATTAACCAAAAGTATAAAAGACCACATTTGTCCTTCTCAGTTGGAGAAGTGATAAAGGCAGATTTCAGAAGCCAACTCTTAAACCTGCTAGCTACGGAGAAAGCGTAAATTAGCTTTACCCTTCACCGAAAGGGAGCCAAAGCACCCCGCCCTGCTGTCGCAATGAGTACGCACGCAGGCAGTTAATGCTGAGTTGCTGACCTGCTGGAGAGTCACTCCCCAACTTACTGTGTGACAAGTGGCTGACATGCCCACACCTACAAGCTCAGGTTGGGTTTTGATGTTAATATTAGGCAGTTGTGCCAGAGAAGGGATAATGTACTTGGTACATTGTGTATATTCTGCATTTAGGACAGGATGGAGGAATGCTATTTCACAGTACCTAAACCGGTCACCTGACACCCCAGTGTCTCCTCTCTAGCTGGTTAGCCTCTAGAGTTTCTTGGAAATTGGGGAAAATTGTAGAAACAAAACCGAATATCAAACTTGCAGATGGGAGACCAGATAGAGAAAGAACTGGAGTAGAGCAGAGGCTTTTGGAGAGAAGAGGATTAGCAGTGTTTCCCTATCGCATATGACCAACGCCTCTCTCCTGCTTTACAGCTTTTCCTCTCCAGAGCTCAGAGTCATGACTGAAAGGATGTAGGAAGGATTTAAAGCCTTTCTAGAAGGTGCTCAGAACCTCTAAGAATGGCTGTATGTCAAATAAAAACACAGTCTAACTTATTCTGCTAGCTTTTGGATGACTAAGGTACCAGCTTTGGTCTTTAACAAGAATTAGGAACAGAGATGCTGTAAGTGTTGTCAGCTAAAATGTGCTAAGCTCTCCATGGTGCAGTTTATGAGATTTTGCAGATTGTCTGTAGAATTTAGCCTGGCACTACTGAAGGCCAGTTTCCCCTAATAAGCTAATAAATTGTTGTGAATGACCTTCTTACCTCTCATGAAAATGTGTAAGCTTAAACAAGTGGGATAGAATAACTTAAATTCTCTACTGACCTGGAAGGAAACAGTGAATGCTGATTTCACCCCAGTTCCCACCAAATTGTTGTGTTTCCTTATTCTGACTCAATTTCTGTCATCCACTTCAGTGACGCTTTTAGCCACTGTTTACTAGAAAGGCTGGGTAGAGGGACAGAACAGGAACCTATAGAGGGGACACCAAATGAAGTGCCCTGGAGAGGCTGCGGTTCATCCAACTTTTGGTTCGAGTATCAGAAGACAAACCCAGAGAGGCTGCAGCCGTATTTTCGACCACCAGATGGTGCCAAAAGTGGTCACTATCTAGGGGTGCTGATTCAAAATACCTACCAAAAGCCGTTGGCAAATCTTTGCTTTGCTGAAGTCCTTACTGCTAGAATTATTACGAAAAGTTGAATGAAAATGTAACGAACAAATCAACTACAATTCATATGCATCACACACACACATCTTAATTTCCCTCCACAATTTCAGGAAAAGCCTGGGTTTCTTTCTCCTGGGCTTCCTTCCTCATTAGTGCTACAACCTCAACATACAGAAACTGTGAACCTTTAATTATATCAAATATCCTTAAAACTGTACTCTCCCCCTACTTTCAAGGCCATTAAAATAGCACATTAAGAATGTGTTTTGATTAATCTGACTTAATTAAAAGATAGTGATTAATGTGACTTTGAAACTACTAAAATTAAGTCCTCTCTTCTGTGTGGATTACGGATGACCATCTTCCTCAGAACTGTTACATCAAAATTATATTTTTAGCAGACTGCAGTGTTGTGTACTGCAGTGTTGTGTACAGGAACAAAATGTTTGTAAAATACATTTCTAAAAATCAGCTATGATCACTGAAGGCAGAGACATCCCTCAGGGGCTGAGAGGGCAGCATAAACTGAAGTACAGGCAAGAGAGGCAAGGTCCTCGTCCTTCCACTGATCTCCTGTAAGAGCTCGGATGAGTCAGTCACCTCATCGATACTCTGTTCCAGCCCCTAACACTATTTGGACTGCAAACTCTGCAGGATGGGGACTGCCTTCTACAAAACACATGTACAGTGGCACTCTCACCTCCAGTCAAAGTCATAAAAAAGGCCATGGAGAGAACYGTTAGAAAATGTCAAGAGTCTACAGGAGCTGCATCGCAAGATCACAACTTTGACATTGTGACATTYGTATTGATACACAAAAAAGACGTATAGTTCTCATTATATGATGTGCATATAGAACCTAGCAAAGAACCCTAAAATGGGCTTCTCATGCACATTTGGAGGCTTTAACTGTAGCTCAGTCCCACAGATGAGAAAGCTAGCAATCCTCTTTAAGACCACAAAGTCAGCTATTGACTGACAGAAGTAAAGAGAAAGACACTTCTCCTTCCTTTCACAAAGAGGTATAGAAGATATTTCCAGCTTTTAGAGAGGGCAGCACTTACATTTTGCTTATAATTTTAGTCTTCATGAAATCGGCTCTGACGCAGCCTAGTATTTAGCTGAGTGACAAGGGGTTTTTTTTGGGTTGTGGTTTTTTTTTCTTTTCTTCTTGTTTTCAGGGTTTTTTTTYGAGTAATTTGGAAATTATTTGAGCTGCCTTTGACTAATTTAGCCTGGTGTCCACATCTGCACGAACAACTGTTTCTGCTTACATAGATGGAGTCTGCAAGCAGGGATGGGACCACAAAGCAATTCAGCGGCAGGGACTAACAACTTTTCACGCAAGACCTGTCTGTCAGTTGCAACCAGTATAAATCACCAAGCCAGGCACAATCATCTCCAGTCTCTCGCCTCCCAGTCTTCCACTATGTTAGCAGCCCCAAAACTAACTGCCCGACAGAGAGAGGCTTTCGAACTTGTCCTGTTCCCCCACCACATCAGGACAGGGGTGTCCAACTGACCGTATGGCATTTAACACATGTTCCGTTAGTGTGTCAAGGTCAGAAAGCACCACAAAAAACAGTGTCTTATCTCCTCAATTTTATTTTAAAAGCTTAGCTTCTGTGCATAAATTTTCCATGAGACTGTAAAGCCTAGTACCAAAGGGGATATTGCTCACCCCATGCGCTTCTGGACCTGGTAACTCCAAACGGTACCTGGCACTGGGATTTCATTCTGTCCCGTAGGATATGACTGGCCTGGTGTTTGCAGCAGCGAGGCAAATGTTCTCCAGTTAAAGCACCATTTTGGAAATAATGGTYGCGACAATTCTGCTAACTGCACTAGATTCAGTAGTGATACAATGAAACCAAATGATAACACAGTAGTCCAGTATAGAAAAATGGCTGGCTCTTTGACTTAGCCTTTTCCTCATACTCCCTTTTCTACCATCATTTCATCTTCAACACTGTTAGTACAGACAGGGCTCTAGGTAAAGGCAGCATCCAAACACCACATGAGCAATTCCTGCCGAAGACATTTTTGCACAGCACACTACTAAAAGAGCCAGTGAATACTGGTATTTTGCCTACAGCTGGCACTTTGATTTTGTGACTGCTACTAGCAGTATATGGCTTTATAAAAATTATTTCTGACCTAATGTGCATGTTGTCTCTTTTTTTCACTTGCCCTGAGTGGAAGCTCAGAATTAAATCAGTTTAATAGAATAATTTTACTGCGTGTAATTTTGTCACAAGTATTGCTTACAGGATTACAAAATTCACTCTCTTCAAAGCACAGCTGGGATCTAAATTAAGCCTAGAGAAAATAGCTAGAACTCTGCCAGCCTGTAAAGTGATGGTATTATTCTCTTATACTGGGCTTCATTGACATACAGATATACCCAGTGGGCACTGAAAACCAGTGTACAGGGTTAGTGAGACTTGGCTGTTTCATAATAAAATGTATTGCTTCTATTTATTATTTTCCCAGAGAAGAAACCAAGATGAGAACAGGAAAAATAAGATAGAAGAGAGAATTCTTCACAAACCATGTTTCTATTATGATTTCAAGAAGAAAAGCGATTCAAGTAGCAGAGAAGGCATATCCGAATGCAGAACTTTGATTTCTCTTCTATTTTTAGAATTAAATTACAGTATTGCCAGCACCAAGAGTTCAGAAAAAAATGGGAATGTGAACCCTAAAGTCTCAAAAATACAATTCCTTCTGCAAATATGAAAAAACAAGATGACACTCTTTGGTTGTAGCATGACTTCTGGAGTTAATGCTTTATGGAAAACAGTGTCAAGATAATCGTAACAAAACTTGAAATGATTGCTAACACGCATAGATATGAAACACAGAGATAGTAACAGATGTAAGAGAAACAACTTCTTTAAAACAGTCTTATTCACCCTGCCCCCTTCTTTTACACATCATATTTGTAAGAAATCCTTGATTTAGATGGAGAAACTTCTTCCCTCACACGCTCTTTTCCCTGCTCTGCACTTTCCGCTACATTCCCATCTAAAACACCATCACATCCACCTGATGCCCTCTAGTAGTTTCACAAACTTACTGCTTTGAGCCACCCTCCTTGCCTTATTTCTATGAACACTTTGGGTGTAGACCCAATCTGAAGCAGGGGGACACATGACTAAGGGGGACGATGCAGCTCTACAGCTGCTACTGTGACAAGGCAACCCAGCATATACCCATATTTGATGTCCTTTAATCACCTACTTCAGACTACAAGTATCTTGGTGCAGAAACCATATTTTCCCAGATAGGTAAAACTTTGTGAAATAATGCTAAAATATACACAGTAAATATGAGCACACTACACTTGCAAAGTAAAGCACCCAAGAGCCACTAAATGTCAAAAATAAGGTAACCCACATAACCTGAATCCAGAACGCATGGGCATACACGTTGCGATATCGTTGTCAGCTTACAATATAGCATTTTTTTTTTATATCAGTCTGCTTTGCTCAGTGCACAAAACAGGCTGGGCTCAGCCTGAAAAAGCAATCATTCAGTATCTTTGTTGTTCAGTGATCCAGGCCTGTACGCTCTTCTAATCCTGTTCTGAAGGCAGAAGAGCTCATAAGGAAACAAATATTTTGATCATACTCTTTGCTACAGTATCCAGGTAATCTCACAACCATTTATTTGCATTTATTTTACAAAAGCTGTTATGTGGTGCTGGTTTTGTGATGCACAATACAGAGTAAAGAATAAGTGAGTATTAATTTTAAGTGCTCATAACTTGCCCAGCTGCTGAATTTGAGAGTACTCTACACATTTGGCATGCTTTTCATATTCAAAGTATAGTTTTCACCTGACAACAGTGGCACCAGTAGCTCCTCTTCATTTATGCAAATCATCTCACAGGCAAGGAATAGACTATTATTGCCACCTATGAAAAGCTGGGTTTAAGTGATTTGCCCATTGTCACACACACTGTGGCAGATGCAGGGATGTAACTTCAGTCTCTTAAATACTGCTCAATTGTTGTACACACATTTTACTACCTGCCATTCCCCAACTCATTCACTGATTCTCCTAGACACAGCCCCTTTTTTTGGTACAGAAATGTTGCTCAGGCAAATTTTCAAGGTATTTCTATAGTTGGCTGGAATTTCTAAATACATAGCAGAATAGCTCTGGTCAGATAGCTGTATGGCCAGTAATCTCTGGCATGTTCAGCACATAAATACAGTCTTACCATGTAGATGTGACACAGTTGCCGTGTTCCAGCAAAGCAGATAAAATACTCCATAGCACTGCTGGATTTCCTGTGAACATACACACATTGCTTTCTGAGGAATCCAGGAGAGAAATAAGACTGTCTTACTTAGAGGATGTTCTCTACAAAGAAATGGACGTCTTGATCTCCTATACTACATGACAATTCACCCTCAAAGCCCAGTTTTCTCTGCCTCAACTTGCAGAGAGTCTCATCAAGACCCCTGAGCCTAATAGTGTACAAAGACCCCAAGAAATACTCACAACTTGATTGTTCATGGCCTATTACTGGAATACTACACATACACTGAYCAGCATGCACCCAGCTGCCTGCTTCTGTTACTAGCAAGAACAGCTGAAATGAGATGAGCATTTCATGGGGCAGCAAGTGCATATTTTACTGTAACTGCTCTCAACAACAAACCTTCAGGGAAGTGGGCAGGGATTTTCCAAACACTCCATCTTGGCCCCTCTCCTTCACCAGCTTAATAAACTCTCACTGGCTTAATGGACCAAATCAAGACCTTGAAGGCAGCTTCCCCCATAAATATCCGAACCACAAACTGAGGTGCCCAACTCACTGATTCAGCTCCTTTGCTTGCCTTTCAGGGGTGAAGTGCTGAGGCTACAGGCATAAACACACAAACTTAATTATTATTTCAAACCCCTTTGAAGAGAGAAACAAAAAAGAAAACCAACAACTGCCCCCCTTCCCCCTCTGACACAAGCCCCCTCACTAGCTGGTCTAGCCCCCCTTAACATGGATGCTTGCCCTCCCCTCTGTGCCTCCTCAGGTACACCAGGCGCACTGCCAGAGGAGCACAGGGGATGAACTGGGACACCTAGCGCTGCCGCTGAGGGCGAGGGCGAAATCGAAGGCGAAGGCCAGGGCCAGGGCCTACCGCCAAGGCCTCACAGCCAGACAACCCCGCGCGACACAGGTGCGAAGAAGGTAGAGCCGGCGCCCTTGTTCTCTGAACGGTGCATTTAACTGTCAATCAGAGCTCCTTCCCTCCCCCCCCGCGCCGAGGCGGCCCGATCCAACCGCGCCCCCGCCGCACGCCACCGCGGTCATACTGATGAGCGGTGGGAGGGGCAACTCTCCGATCCCTCGCACTCCGATTGGCCTAATCAGCCGTCAACTCATTCCGGCGAGGCTCCGCCTCCTCACCGCTCCTCTCTGACCGTACAGTGAGGGGAGGAAAATGGTGCGGAGTTCTCTCACGATCTGATTGGCCAAGTGGAGACGCCATTCAAGTTAAGATTCCGCCCCGCCGGCGGGCCAGCGTCTCAGCTGATCGGTCAGCCCCGTGACAGGGTGGGGGTGGGCTTCACTGGCGAATGGTCAGTTCCGTCAGTCACTCCTGCAGAGTCCCGCCCAGCCGCCTTGAACTCACCTGCAGATTGGCTGCGGCGGTTGTCCGTCAGCGCTCCCTAGTTCGGCCTTCCGTGTCCGACGGTGCGGCCCGGCGCCTACCCAGCGGCGTCTCGCAGCGCGGCGGCCGGCACCGCGGCGGACATGGGGCGGCGCGGCGGGGCCCCCTGGGCCCTGGAGGTGGCGGTGCTGGTGACATCGGCTTGTCTCGCCGGTGAGCGAGCGGGGTCGAGCCAGCGTGGGGGAGCGCTGGCCTGGCCAGCTGCCGCGAGGGGCGGGGAGGGCTGCGTCGCCGCTGCGGAGGGACGTGGCGGGGGAAGGGGCGGCCGCGCGCCTCAGCGAGCCCGGCCGCAACGGTGGGAAAGGGGCGCGCGAGCGACTGGGGAGGGGGAGGGGAAGGCGCCAGCTGGGGGGTGGGGGCGGAGGGAGGCGCGCGAGCCTTGCGGGGCAGGGGGGCTGTGTGTGTGCCGCGGGGAGCGCGCGGCCCTGGGCGGGYGCTGGGGCGCCTGGTGCGCCCTCGGAGGGCGAGCCCCGCCCGGCCCCGGCCCCCGCGGGTAGCCCCGGGGCTTCTCCCACCCGTGGGCAGAGCCTGGGGGGGCTTGGGGGTGTGTGTGCCCCCACCAGCGTTAGGACTGAGAGGTGTGAGCGGAGGGCGGCCCCTCGGGTAGCAGCTGCCGCTCCCTGACCCCCTGCTCCCCACCCACCCACCCACCACAGCTTCTCTGGAGACGGAGCTAGGAGACCTCCCTCTCCCTGCCTAGCAAAGGGCCGCGTGGAGCGTTTCATAGATACACGTCGTTTTGTTACCTTGTACGAATTTTCATGTTTTGCCGAGCTGCTTTTGTGATCGCTGGAGACCTTCTGTCGTTTGTTGTGAGTCAGGGTTGTGATCCGCACTTAAGGCTTCCAGGCCCCATAAGTAGTTTTCACTCAGTATACCTTAGTTCTTCAGTCCAGGTTCACAAAAGCTTTTAAGAGCTGAAGTTCTCCTGAGGTACAACTTTAGTAAGGTAGAAGTTTGATTATGTTTTCTGTAGGTGGGTGGATAACAGTATGCAGGATGAATTGCATCTCAGAATTTACTCTCTAGACTTCACTGAATATGTGGCCCAGTGGGGTATCACAGTCAAGCAATTATAGCATGTCTGAGGAAAAGGAAAAGTTCAAATTAAGTTTTGCTCATTGAGAGCAAAAGAACAAGCCTAGCAAGGCAAATTTGGTTAAAAAGAGTAATGCTCTAATTTTATCCATCTAAGCAACCTTGTCCCAAGTAAGTCAACTTGTCTTAAGTAATGTGTGTGAATGTCTTATAGCCTTGTGGAAAATGAAAGCAATATGTGAAATCCTACAGACTGAGCAAAAATGTTTGTAGCAATTTTGTAAATTCCTTCCTAAGCAAATTGGTCTGGAAACATTTCTGTTCTTCCAAATACAGGTTGATACACCATTAAAATTGATAGCAGGCCATCCAGTGAACACACATCAATTTAAAACAAAAAATGCTTGGATCTGCTGCATATACATCTGTTGATTTGGSCTGTTTTTACTTCCTTTTGCCACCCTTCCCCAACCTGCATCGCAGTACTTTGTGCCTTTAGTATGTTTATCATAATATAGCTCAGATTTACTGTCAACATTTCTATGCATGATCATGATCCAGGCTTTAAAACAGCATCTTCAAGGTCAGATTGGTTAAATTAATGTTAGGGAAGATTATGACTGCACAACACATCAGTTTGCTATTGCATTATTTTTGTAAATAGCCTTCAGGTTTGCAGATGCTCTGGAAAACTCTTTTATATAGCTGCTCTGATTGGTAACTAATTTTCAGTGATCATATGAGTAAATATTTTATTTTTWTTTTTTTTAGAAGGTTGTCTTATTCATGTAATTTTAGAGTATGTAGCTAGACTGATTATATAATTAGAACTTAAACTTGGATGGCCTGCAAATATTTGTTCTCCTACTTGATTTTCTCGAGTCTTGTATCAGATAAGTTTTCTGATAGAAACATACACAAATTGCTCATTGAGGGGGTTACGTCTGAAGTTTTGCATTGTGCATGTTACTGCTTATATACACCAAATATGTTTTAAAACTTATTTAGATGAGYGTTTGTGTACACAGTATTGCAGTTATGCTCAAGCGGCTTTAAAATAGGAAGATAGACTGAAATAAGCCCGTCTCTTATTTCATGAAGTACTCTCTGACTTTATTACACAATACATTACCGTCATCATAGTACAGATCAGAAATAATGCTTTTAGTCAACTTTGCTATTCAAAGTAATGGGGAAAAGAGGGAAGGGGGGATTGCAAATAAGTGAAAACCCAGCATGAGAAGTATTGCAGATTGTGGCTTCACGCAATCAGCTTAGGTCCAGTACTGCATCTGAGGAGGAAAAACATCTCACAACATCATGTGGTTGAGAAGGCAGAGCAGAGGCACCGGAGCTGTTCTGTAGAAGCCAGATTGTTCCTGGCAGTGCTCTGTTTAAGCCAGCACTGACTCTGCTGATCCTCCTGGCTCTGGGTTCAGTGGCTGTTGTCTGCATGAAAAGAGGGGTTATGCCAAGCAGCCCTGGAAGCAAACAGAGCTGTGTTGGTGCATAGCTGCTTGTGAGCTAACGGGATTTTGGAGTCTGCCTGGCCCTACTGAGAGTTAGCTTTACTAGGTCTGAACTGTAACACTGCTCACAACCTGCTAGTGAGTACGCAGAAGTGTACTGTGCTGTTGCTTGAATAATTGTCCTGCTTTTGTTAATGTGGATTTGTCCATCCTTAGTCATTGCTGTATAGAAACCTTATTTTGTATTCCAGAGCATTAAAACGATTGGTTCTCATTACTTGTGTTACATAAATTGATAGCTATGAGAGGGAGGAATAAGGAATCTTATTAAACTCTAATACACTCTTTTTTTTTTGTGATGTAAGGGAAAGATTGTGAAAACTCTGACAGCTTTTTTGGTTTATTTTTAGGTGTATGCGGTGATGAATTTAGCGTCTTACGATCACCTCAATCAGTTGTTTTTCGAGATGGAAGTTGGCCCATTCCTGGCGAGCGGATCCCGGATGTAGCTGCATTATCCATGGGCTTTTCTGTTGAAGATGTATGTTTTGGGTCTTGATTTTTGAAATGCCTCTAAAACTACAGACCTGCTCACTTTAACATGCAAATCTTCCTGTCATGTGCTGGAATATATAAAATATCATCCTGTTTGTCTTGAGGAATGCATGACATGTCAGTGTGGTTTCCAAGCATAGAGCTATATCAGTCATATGAGCAGCAAAAGGCTGTGCTAGCTGGCTAATTTGAATCATCAGCTACAGAAGGAAGCAAGCCTGTGGAGTCTTTACTGTGATGTTCCTCAGTTMCTCTGAGACCCAACTACATGCTGTATCCCCCCATCCGTAGTCACGTACTGAGAATCTGGGAAGCCTCTGTCATTTCTTGCCTACAAGTRTATCTGTAGGGCTCTGCTCTTGGGTACTCTGAAGATTGTGAGAAATGGCTTGGCTAGGCAGGCATTTTGTCAGGTCAGCCAGCTTGTCTGCTGAGCATAGTTAATAAGAACAAATAAACCGCATAGTTAACAAAGTAATCCAAAGACTTGAAAAACTAATTTGTAGTAGTGTTTCCCAAATTAGGTTTCTGAACATAGCTTTAGTGATGTTTAAAGTGGGGCACATGAGTAGGAGCCCTTGGATTGATTCCATCTTGCCTACTGAATTTTTTGCTGGGCTTCAGCAGGGATGAGTGGCTGTTAAAGCAATATGGGAAAGCTTAATAGCCAGGCTTCTCTAGCAGCGTCTGTGTGCGGCCAGATACTCAAAGCTGCAAGCTGGGGTATTCTCACAATGCTGGTGAGGGACACTGGTTCCCATTTCTTCCACACTGCAGCTAAGCAAGAGGTCTGATAAGTCTGGTTTGAATGCAGGTCTGTTTAGCCTGTGTTTTGAAATTTGTCTGAAAATATCTTGCTGTCAATTAATTATGCTTTTTTGTCATTAAACTAGTAACAGAAATTCTTATGAGTAGTATTCCTAACAAGGAATTTTGATTATTTTATCAAGAAAAAACAATACATCAGATGGTGTTGTGTGCATTGCATGTAAAGATACCCAGCAAAACAGTGGGTTTTAACCCATTTTGAACACTTGACTTTTGGCATACTGGTCATCTGGAGGTATAACATGGTTATTATGGAAAAAAAGTGTTTCAGTACTCACTCTGTGCCTTTGCCAAAGTTTGGAATTCATTTGCTGTGATGGTCCATAGCATCTTTTAGAAACAGTTCTCTGTTAGTATTATTTCAAATCCTAGAAGCAGGCAGGGAAGGAAGTGTTTAGATTACTCTATTCAGTTAAGCCCTGAAACTGAAAGTTATCAGCATTGTCACTAAGGCAGAGATCATCGTGTAGGCAGCTTCCAACCCTGGTATGGAGAATACCGCAGGGCCCAAACACTCATTTTACAGTTTACATCAAGGCTGTGGTCTAGGAACGTAAACTGACAGTGCAGTAGGTGCGCTGTAGAGAATTTAGAATTCTTACTGCATTACGTTGGGGATTCTCAAAAACAGTCATTCAATATTCCTCCCTTGTTAAGGCAAGATAAAACTGAACCCCTTTTTTGTCCCTGAAGATGCTTTAAAAGGTTTTTCTTTTGTTTCTTTGAGGTGATACAGGTCATAATGTCAATGACATTTAATTCTAAAATCCAAATAAATTGATTTCAGAAAACTTAAACAAGCAGTTATGTCTTTTACACAAATGGAGAAATCTGTTTGTATTTATTCCAAATAGATGAGTTTGTATTTTGTGCCTGAATAAACCAGCCAGGTAGCTTTCACTGTGCTCTTACCGATATATAACTGTAGTAAGCTACTAAGGAGTCTTTTTATGTTTCTGTGCAAATTTGTAAGTTTTAAGTTAGCAGGCTGTTGATTGACACTCCCCTCCCTTTTTTCCACCTGTTTCTTTCTGGTACTGAAAATACCAAGATGTTAGTGTTTTAATGTGCCTAAACCTGTTTCTGTGGTGTTTTGCGAAAGGGTTTTGTTTTGCCTTTTTTTTTTTTTTAATTCAGCCTTCACTTATTAAATACAGATTGATATTTCAAATTTAATTATGGGAAATAACTCCTGTTGTATCCAATATGTCTAATGCTTTCTCAGTGTAGACTTTGCTATGAAGTTACTGGCAGCTTTTAAACTAACAGTTTCTTCACGGTTAACTTGAGACAGCATTATTCAAGATGAAAACATTCTAGTATTAACTTACTTCCCATGAAATTTCCAATAGGCTGACCTGCACAGAGATATTAACAAGATAGTAAATTATTTTGCATTAAGGGTGGGGGAAGGATCCTCTCTTTCTCTCTGTGAAATACAAGTTTTTTTACTCTTTTGTAATAGGACCTTTCCTGGCCTGGGCTTGCGGTGGGTGATCTGTTCCATAGACCACGAGCTACTGTGCTGGTAACAGTGAAGGGAGTAGACAAGCTGGCATTGCCTGTGAAAGGGGTTTCTTACCCTATTGAGAATGTGAGTATGTACGTTTGGAACTGTCGTGCGATTTCTGTAACTGTTGTGATCTAATGAGAAGTATGTGAGACTCTACTGTAGTCCTTGTTGTTCACTTATTTCTTACTTCACTTGAAGTGCACATATCTCCTAGAATGATGGATCAAGCTGTATAGATAAATGATCCAATCAGAGTCCTGTACAAGGTGAGAGGCCTTTAAGATCACGCAGGGCCTCCTGAGTTGAGTTCAGTAACTTGTTTGACCAAAGCACGTTCTCCTTGAAAGGCATCTAGTTTTAATATGTTTGTACCAAGAGGCAGAGAATCCAGTGCTTCCCATGTTAACTTATTGATTCATAGTCAGAATTACTAACTTTTTTGCTTCAGCTGAGTGTGTGATAGCGTTTTATATGATGTTGGTTCTTTGATGTAGTGTCACCCTCTAAGCAGTCTTTGAGTTTTCCTCAAGTACTTGACTGTGAAATACAGCACTTTGAGACACCATTCGATTATACTGTATCAAAAAGAAAACAACAAACAACATTACATTTACCTGTCACTGTCTGTCTTTGCTGAGACTCTTTCCTCACACTTGTCACAGCATCACAGAATTACTTAGATTGGAAGGGACCTCTTGAAATCATCTAGGCCAACCCCCTGATCATGCAGYGTCAGCTAGAGCAGGCTGTCCAGGACTGTGTCCAGTCACATTTTGAATATCTCCACAGATGGAAACTCCACAGCCTCTCGGGGTAACCTGTGCCAGTATTTGACCACCCTTACAGCAAAAAAACTCTGTTCTTGTGTTCAGATAGAATTTCCTGTTTTTAAATTTATGCCCATTGCCTCTTCTCCTGTCATATGATTTTGTCCACACACCTCTTAACAGGAGCACAGTAAGTTAGAAAATATTGGTAACTGTACAGTGTCTACTCACTTCTCCTTTGTAAATACATTGTCTGCTTTAATCCATTTTGCTGCAGTATTGGACCAGTTCTGCATGTTGAGCTGTTGTTTGTCCAGCATGAACCCACAAACCCTTTTCAAATAAGTTGGTTTTCAGGTTATTTCTAGTTAGATCACTCTGCTTCTGCCCGTCTTGGAAAATTTCGTTTTGCGCCAGTCTACCATGCATTTTGGCTCTCTGTGACTGCTGTACTCCTGTTAAGAATTATTACTTATAATTTTATTATTTCAGTCAAACTGTGGAATCATCAGTGACAGTGTTGAATAGTGTTTTGTTTAATATTGACACCCTATTGCACACCCCAAGATGAGGTGATGATTTCCCCGTGAAGTTACTTTTACAGCTATCAGGCAGTCTTTTAATCTATTTAAAAATATCAGCATTTAATTGGAATGCTGTGTGGCTTTACACTGAACTCAGGTCAAATTCAGCTTAAAGCAGATCTGCTTTCACATCAGCTTTCAAGGACAGCTCACTAGTTCAGGCATTGCTGAAGTGGTATCTGGACCAAAACTGATATAGGATTGTCTGCACCTGACTGCATAGGCATTGCTAACTTGCGGAAACCTTAAATATACTTGAAGTCTTCAGTTGTATTTGCACGTGTAACTTTGATAAAGTTCTGGTGTGTGCATAATGCATATTTTCTTAATTTTCCATTAATGGGAATTAGTATTTTTAAGCTTTAATTGTTTCTGTTAACTGCTGCCATGGCTTCATATGAGCTGCTCCAAATGTATGCTGGCAAAGTACTGGTTCTCCAATATTCGAGAATAGTTTCAAATGATCATGACTGAGTCCATGTTCAGGACCCCTGGGTACAAATTATCCTAGCTTACAGACTTACTAAAATTTATTAGAAAAAATGTTTTTATGCTCTTTAACTAGTGAGTGGAGATGTGCCATTCTGCTTCTTTTTAGATGAAACCCAGAAGTAAATGTTTAGAAAAACTAACAGTTTTATTAGCTTGCCAGTAATGGCACTATATTGTGCTAGGATTTCTTTCATTCTTAGTAATTTTTTATATGGCTCTTTTCTTTAGTGTTTCAGCAGTTCGTCTTTCTACTGCTATATTTTCATTCATCAGTTTTCTGTGGTTCATAACTTCCCATTTGCACTGATTGGTTTCCCCTTCTATATTGCTTCTATATTTGTTGGTCTTGCTTTACTGATAAACAAGGCTGTACTCTTCGCTTAAGTAAGCCTCTTAATTACACAGTCATGGCCCCTTGGAGTTCTTAAAAATATATTGTGTCTGCCATATATACAAATAAATTGTCTGTTCATAGATATACAGTTGATGTTTTGTTTTGCACATTGGTTCCTATTATTTGTTATTATCACTTTGGAGCTATTCATAAAAGAGGTTGTCCTATTTTTCCAGACTTCTGTAGTTAAGCAAATTATCTCCTTTTATATTGTTAGGCCCTGTTTTACCCAAAAATCTAACTAGACTTTGTCTTCCAGGCTGTTCCTTTCAGTCTTGACAGTGTTGCGAACGCTATTCATACTTTGTTCTCTGAGGAAACTCCTGTGGTCTTGCAGCTGGCCCCCAGTGAGGAAGTGAGTATTGCTTCACTTCTGATTCCAGATGTTCTAAATAGTAAACCTCTTTCCACTTGTGGCTGGAGCAAAACTGATTGAGTACATGAAATATTTTGCATTGGAGAGAGATTGCAAGTATGACTGATTATTAATGTGTGACTGGAAAAACTAAGAACTAACCTCTGTTGTTATTAAACAATGGCTATTCCTGCAGAGAGTGTACATGGTGGGCAAGGCAAACTCTGTATTTGAAGATCTTTCTGTCACGCTGCGCCAACTGCGAAACCGCTTATTCCAGGACAACTCCATTCTCAGCTCCCTTCCTCTCAACTCCCTCAGCAGAAACAATGAGGTAAAAAAACTTTAATCAGTGGGAACTTTTACAATTTTTCCTAATACTCTTAGTTAGCTTGTGCTTTTCCTTTTTTTTTTTCTTTTTTTTTCCCCCTTGCTTTCCCTAGGAGAGCCCACTCTAACTTTTTCTAACTGAATTCTAAGAAGTAAGTTTTAAGTTCTTTAAGTAACTTTATTGAAAGAGTAATTTCCTTCTAGCATGTTCTGATGCTGTAACAGACATAACCTGTTATAAAATACTGAGACTTGCAACAAAATGAGACTTCCGTAACTTTGGTTTCATGAAAGGAAATACCTGTCTCTTTCTTCCTGCCTCTTCCCCCAGGTTGACTTGCTTTTTCTGTCAGAACTACAAGTCCTACATGATATTGCAAGCCTGGTAAGATTTTTTTGAAACTCTTTCCCCATCTTATGTCACAAACTTCAGAGATCTCATTTAACGGTAGAGAAGCAGTAGCCAGGATACTTGGCAACCAATGATAAATATCCAAGTGTGTCATCAGTTGGTTGCATCAGTTTAAATAATGCATTCTCAAGCTATTTGTATCAGCCCTGTCACTGATGGAAGAAAATGAGAACCTTAATCATCTGTACTTTCTTTTGTATTTTGTTTGGTGAGAACAGGGGCAATTCTGAGCTGCCATTTCTCCATACCCAAAGACACRGGAAGTACTCAGTGAAGAATTTGCCAGGGCTTTCCTTGTTTTCTTACTTGAGAAGTATAATGGTAGTTAAGAACATGTTCTTTGCCCTGTCCACCATTTTACTGCAAAACATCACCATAACATTTTATCTGAAAAGACTGGAGTGACTTTTGTATCGTGAATAATGGTGGTGATAGAAGTGTTCCAATGGAGGGTTGAGCTTTTAATTCTGATCTTCTTAAGCAAAAAGCTTCCTATGATCTTTTTACTAAAAAGCTACCGTCTTGTTGCTGTGGTTTAGGATTTGTTTTGGGGTTTGGKTTTTTTTTTGTTGTTGTCTTTTAAGCTGCAGCCCTCAACTACTTAAAGTGAAAGAAACAGTCATGAAAAACTGGGAAGTTCACATTAGGTGAAGGACTGGGGAGAGAAATGGGGCTCTTGAGGAAATGAGGTAGAACAACTTGTTTTTGTCTTGCAGACTAGAAATGCTGTAGTTAAAGTAGATGGGAAGATAGGAACAGATTAAATTCCTTGCTTTCAGAGACTGTTCTCTTGTGCAGGCAAATGTCAGTGCTGCAGCTTCACACCTGTAGAAGTGCAAGAATATCATTACTCTCCTTTGAGATAATTTGGATTATATTGGTTGGATTTTATGACAATGGGATGATACTCCTTTAATAAACTATTTTTGTATATGGGCAACAGCAAGGTAGAAGTTGCAACCTACTCAGTTTTGCAAAGGCCAGCTTCAGTGGAGGGAATAGTGGTATCCAAGTATTGTAGTTATGTATTTTTTTCTCCAAGTTTTATTTTTATGGCAATTACAGAACAAGGATGCTGATGTGAATAAGTATAATGTTTCTTTTTAGTAGACCTCTATATTACATGTGTATAACATCATGTTAGGAATAGATGCTACATGATGATCATCTGCTTTCTTCTGTATAATAAGAAAAGAAACAATTGTGGACATCTTCTAGTTAAGTTGGCAAGAAATTCCACTTCCTAATCAATATGGAATATGACTGTAGAAAGTGAGGCTGGGTTAGTCCCAGCAAACTGGTTTTGTGAAATGTGTTTTTAAAATAACCTGTGTATGAATTAATTTCTTTCTGCCCCTCAATGGTGTGCCAAAGCTGTCTCGACACAAGCACTTAGCTAAAGATCACTCTCCAGACCTGTATTCTCTGGAACTGGCTGGTTTGGAAGAGGTTGGAAAACGTTATGGTGAAGACTCTCAGCAGTTCAAGGATGCTTCTCAAATTCTTGTAGACTCTTTGCAAAAGGTATACTTTCTACCTAATGAACAAAACTCACAGGAATACTAAGAAAATATTTTTTTGTGTTAACTACAAGGGAGTTAGTTCATTGACTATCTTCTGCTTTGAATTGTCACTTCATTAGTGATGGCTTGACTGGTGCTTGTTTTTGTTGTTTGGTTTTTAAAATGCAGTTGTTCAGTTATAAAATCGAATGTTACAGTTTGTCACTCTAGAAAGTGTTGACATGATTCTACAATGTGTTAGATATTTTGCCTAAAGGAGTAGGAATATATTGAAACCATATATCAACATGACTCGATATGTTTGTTTTTCCTAAATAAGTGTCTTGCATTTAAAGCCACCAGTATGTCTCACAAAAACTGGCTCTCAGAAATGTGGAAATATCTCTATCCCAGGGTACAGTGGTTAGTTTCCCATTGCCCACAAAGCTGTATAAATCTAAGTTTCCAAGCTTCTAAAATAACTGCTGTTCATCTATCAATATGCTCAAGGAAGTAATTGTTTAGCCAGTCTGATGTAATCATTAGATAAAATCTTTATTAAGACCAGTCACTTCTGAGAGTTTCAAAAGCATGATGGAAAAGTGTAAAAGCATGAATTTGCTAAGCCAAATAACTGTTTTCTCTAAACATTACTCTTTGGCCTCTTTGCAGTTAAGCAAATATATTTAAATACTAGACATGTTAGTCTTTGGACCAGATTAAAATATTCAGGTTCATAATTTCCCAGTGCTAGGTTGAGAACCTAAATATTTTGTTGAAACTGACAGCCATACAATTGGGAAACTATATGGTGGTGGGCCTTTTGTAAAAGGGATGAAAGAACGAGTTTCAGCCCAGAAAGCAGTCATAAGCTACAGTCTGCTGAACAGTGGTTGAGGGGTTTTAAAGAGATGTTGTAAAGATGGCTGTTGCCTGGTGAAGGTTGGCACTTTCTTAGTGGAACTCTAAAATAGTGTAAATTTTTACAACTTTCCATAAACTTATTCCTGAAGCTGACATCGTATGGTTTAGTACATCTTGCTAACAAAACCCTCCTTAATTCCTGGCTACAGTGTAGGTTTTAAATAAATCACTTTTGCTTTTCCAGTTTGCAGATGAGATGTTTAATCTGTATAGTGGGAATGCAGTAGTAGAAGTGGTGGCTGTAAAGACGTTTAATTCTCCCCTCACGAGGAAGACTCGCTCCATTCTCCAATCTCCAGAGGTAGTAGGTGCACATTTTTCTATATATCATTTATTAAAAGTGCCAAACTGCATCACTTCTTCACTTGAGCACTAACGTTTTTTTAAAGACTAGAATACTGACTATGATTTAGACATGGGTGCAAAGAGGCCAGCTTACCTGTCTTGATCTTCACTTAATCGTATAGTAATTTAGGTTGAAGAGGGCCGCTGGAGGTCTTCTAGTCCAACCTACTGCTCAAAGCAGGATTAATTTAGGAGTTAGATCAGGCTGCTCAGGTCCTTGTCCAGCCAAGTTCTTGAAAAATCCATGGCTGGAAGTCCCAGAGCCTCTCTGGACACCTTGTTCCAAAGTCTTAACCACTTTCACTGTGAAAACTTTTTCCCTTATGTCTTGTTAGAATTTGCATTTCTGCCGTTTTCTCCCCAGTACAGTAGTGCATGCAAGTCCTGCCTTACGGGTGGGGAAAAAAGTGTTTTCCTTGCCTGTGCTGCCTACACTGCAGATGCAGCCCAGGATGCAGTGGCCCTTTGTCACTGCAGGGGCACACTGCTGACTCCTGTTCACGCTGTCCACCAGGACCACCAGGTCCCTCTCTGCAGAGCTGCTCCCCAGCCGCTCAGTCCCCAGCCTGTGCTGTCACGTGGGGTTATGCTGTCCCAGGTGCAGGGCTTTGTGTTCATCCTCGCTGAATTTCATGAGGCTCCTGTCAGCCCATTCCTTTGGATTCCATTGATGTCAGTCACATAATCACTTTTGCATTTTGTGCCCTAGCATCATAATTGTCTAGACAAAAATGCATCTCTCCTAGTCAGATTGCTTAGATTTTCGATGTAGCTGGAATGTGTTTTGTATGCAAGCTAACTTTGAATTAATACACTTATTTTCTTTATTACAGAGYGAAACAGAAAATCCATATAACCTTGCCTATCCATATAACTACAACTACTCTGTAATCTTCAACATTATTCTGTGGATGATGATAGGTCTTGCTTTAGCTGTGATAGTTATCTCCTACAACCTCTGGAACATGGATCCTGGGTATGACAGCATTATTTATAGGATGACAAATCAGAAGATAAGAATGGATTGAACTACACTGTATTTCAGTGCAAGGAAATGATGAAGAGTAAGGTCTCCTTTAAACAGAGTGGAAAACAAATATTATGACATGGTTAACTGTGGAAATTTTTTAAAGGTGTATTTATTTCTAAGGTGTTTTTTTTTCCCCCTCTCAAGCTTATTTTAAATGTTAGTAGTAGCACGAGATGGGATTTAGAAATTGAAATCTGCTTGTTTAAAAAAAAAAAAAAAATCCCCAAACTAATTGTTATTAAAGTAACATCATTCCATTTTTTTTAATCATGTAACATGAGTTTTTGAAATGCCCTGTACTGCCTGTGGCTATGTGCAAAACAGGTAAATTGAAATTCTGATAGCAACATGTTTGAAACTTTTACACTGGAAGATTAGAAATTATAGCTAAACTGTTGTGTTGTATATTATGAACCAGTTGTACATGTTTTGATGTAAATATTTATAATGGCTATATGTAACTTCAGAGAGGACAGTAATTATTCTTTAGTAAAATACTAAATATAGAAATGTTTCTGCAAGACTACRATTCTAGTGGCACAAATGGCATTTTGATCCCATGTTGATGGCTCAGATGTAAGCTGTAGACAGAAGGATCCTTTACCTAAACTTTAATGATTTGGAGGTGAATAACACTAGTGTGGCTGGTCTATGCAGTGGACAGTCTATAAATATTGAAGTAGCACCAGTCTGATCATAGTCTAATGTCACATACAGTTGAAAGTTCCTATTATGATGCTTCATATTACTTCCATTTGTGTTGATGTTGTTATAAAAAAACTAAATCAATTCTTTTTGATGATAAGAGTGGACCAACACTTGATTTAAATATACCTGGATTATAGTCCTGCTTCAGCCATTCAATAAAACAAAGAACAGTTGTTCTGGAATGCATTTATTCTTTGTGGTTTCATAGGTGTGKCTACTTCTATTTAGTATTAGCTTGGCTGAATAGAGTAGGTGCCAGCAGCCTAAGCAGCCTAATATGTGACAGTGGGCCTAAGTCTATGAGAGTTTCAAAACTCTCAAAAGCAAATGTTGGAAGATCACCTTGTATGGATTCATTTTCCTAAACCAAATAGTGAGTGTAGTTAAAACAAGTAGTTAATCTCTGGCTTGAATCTTTTTTAGAACTACCTACTTTTAGAAACTCATTTGCTCTTGTGGTGAAAGAAATCCTTCCAGACTACAGCAATGTGAATGGAAACTACTTTTTTCATCTTGTTGTCCCCTAATGTGCTTAACTTTCCCTATTGTTAGGAGAGATTTGTTCTGCTTCTGGAAGAGATCTGCTCATTGAATTAATTTGTCTCGTTTATTGGGAATGTCAGATTTGGAGGTGTTGAAGTTGTTCATGTCTTGGAGATTCTGGACAATGCTTCGTGTTGAATTGAGTCACATGCTGCAGCTTTGCCCAAGTCCAAGAAATCCAGTTTAATATATGTTACAATCATTTGAAATTACTTTTAATGGCACTTAAAGTTAATCTGGGTGATTAAGACCAATAGATAGAAAGGAAGAGTTGCACTGCCAGTTTCTCTGACAAGAATGTGTAGTCTAATTATTGAACATTCTGTAACACACTTGCAGTGTTTTGATGAGAATCAAATCCATCTGATGAAGCTGTACAACTTTATTATCAAAACAATTAAAATACAGCTCTATCATCCTATTTGATAGGCATGAACCCTAGTGTTTTAAGTAAACTATTACGTGATAGTCTATATGTTGTTTTAAATTTATTTAAAGTAAATGGGAAGCGTTATTGTGACAGACTTTTTCTGAAGAACCTCTCAGAGAGGTTCTGTCATATGGAAGAACAGTATGTCTGGGGTAAAAATATGCTACATCATGATTCTGAGAGGCCAAGCACTGTAGTATCAGAAAGTTTGATTTCCTTTCACCTGCTTTTATCAGCAATAAGTAACTCAAATTGCAGCTTTGTAGAGAGTGTTTCAGCAAGGCCTTTTAAGGAGGTTAAAAAAAATAAACCAAATGTTGCACATCTACTATCTCGTACTAGGACTCCCAATGCTTTTGTGAGATTAGGCTGTCTGGGCTGTGGGTTCTTAATTTTAAACAAAGTGGAGTGTTGATTGCCTGAAAATTAGTCATGCTGTAGACTTCTTGATGAGGATTTACTTCAACTTGAGCTTCTTACTAGTCTATATTGAATTAATGCATTCCTAGTTTACTTAATTCAGAGGTTTAATCAGATTAATAGTSCACTTCAGATACTGGTGCAGAGTTTTACAGGAGCTAGTTGTTTAAAGTGACTGTATCATTAATTGTAAGTCTTTAATGTCTGCATGCTAGATATACCTAGGTAGCTATATTGTAATCAGTCTGAAGTTGGCAGTATAGAGTTTGTTTAAATGCAGGACCTGCCGCTGTGATCGTCATCCTGTCAGCTCTGTTCCAGCTGCTTGCTGCTGCTGTAGGCTCTAATTTTACTTTTTAAAGCTAGTCTTAGACTACTTTGAAGGGCACATTTGAATTCCCACTTCTCATGTTAGTACCACATTTGTTCATTCTCACGGCTGCAGGCCCCCAGCTGGTACTAAAGGTGCTTTTGAGCACTCTAACGTGCGCTATTTCTTAGATACCAGTTGCTTTGTGCAGCACAAGCTACTTTTTGAACCACTCTAAAGCCACTGTGCTTTAGTTTGAGCTAGGTAAGCAAGACATATTGTACAACAGTACTGGTCCTTAACTGGTAATCAAACAGGCAATTACAATACTGATTCCTGAGCCAAGAATAGCCTTTTCATACTTAGAATTCAGTTAATTAGAATGAAAATGCTGTCAACAGCATTAGACCTTCTGTTGATCGTTCTCTTTAAATTTAATCATCCCAAGAATAGAAATTGTAAAAAGATTTATGTGATATGGCAGAAATCGTAGGTTTTGTGTACAGTGCTACCAGGAAAGCAATGAAGATTTCACGTGAAGCTCTGTGAAGGAAGACAGCATTGAGAGCAGAAGCCCACAGTTTTGTTTTCCAAAGGGAAGTTATCACTGTTCTTTTGAGGCACTCCTGCGATGCCAAGGGAGGGAGAGGGATGCAAGGAAAATAGAGCCTGTATTGGGATCCTGTCTGCTCGAAGTGAGAAGGGCAGGAGAGTCATTATGCAATATTCAGGAGCAAGCAACTTTCAGCTAGGCTGGGAAAGGCTCTGTATAGTGCTGTCTGTAGGATTTTAGGATGTAACTGCTCCAGGGAGTAGTGACCTGGTCACCAAAGARAGTGTTTCCTTGGGGAGCTTGGCCTCTGGCAAAAAGGGTGAGATGTATTAGACGGGGTCTGCTTCAGAGCTTAGTCGTGTATTGTCCAGTATTTGGATTGGGGGGTAACTAGAGTCTGGGTGGCTGTTCTCATGAAGTGCTGCCATTTCTGAAAAAGGAGAGAATTCTGGGTCAAAATTGAAGCCTGAGCATTGCTTTTGGTATTTAGATTGAAAAGAGAAAGTAAGCCATAAAATAAAGGGTTCTAAGAGTCAKTATGCTGCTTTTTCTCGATAATCCCCCAAAGTCTAAACTTGGCAGAAGGGAGGTATAATCTAGGCTTTGCGTATGGCTCAAGGTTCCAGACTCCTCTGTGGCAGGCATGGGAACTTGCAACAGCAGTGTGTTGGAACTTTGAAACATACTGGTAAGGGAAGTCTAAAGCAGATCTGAAATGTGTAAATGTTATGTTCAGGTCAAAAAAAAAAAAAAAAAAAAAAAGTGGAAATGAAGAAGCCATGTTGAAATGCAAATGTTGAGCAAACTTGCAAGGTATTGCTGGGATTTATAGGTCAGCCTTAATGGAGGTGACAAGGACACTGCCAGAGTCTAGTGTAAGGAGATAAGCATCTGTCTCAAAACAAAACAAACTCATAATAACAATGACATTTTGAATCCTATTACTGACAGTTTTTTGGCTATGGTGAAGTAGGCGCTTTGAGCTAAAATTCACAAATGTTCTCTAGAAAAAAAAAAATTTCATGCTCAAGTAAGGGTTAGGGACAGTCCTGTGTTTTTTATTTTCTCTTCTGCAGGCCCTGAACCATGTTCTTCAGAATTTTCATCTTTGGGGGGGGGGAGGGGTCCACACAAGTATTTCAGAAAAGGAGGCAGATCAAGGAAGACTGAAGTGGAACTGTAGGATTTAAAATCCAGCAGAACAAAAACTGGAATAAATTGGGAACCCGGAAGTTTATTTCCTGTCCTGCCACTAATGCAAGGTGTTGTTATGGAGGAACTACACTTACTTGCAAGGCACTAAACTATAAAGGGCTTCTACAGCTCACGGTGTGAAGGATGAAGGAGAAATGAGTGAAAGCTAGCCAGCGTACACATAAGCTGTATCCCTGCAGGAGCAGGGCTGGTATGTGGTGTGTCACTGCATTGGGGAGCAAAGATTCCAGCAACTCCCTTTGTGCAGAGCTAGCACAGACACTGGCACCGCTGCCACCAAACCTCCAGGCACTGCTTGCAACCACAGACCACAGCAGGTCTCTGAACTGGGACCACTCCTGGGCAAGTCTTCGGTCTTGCTGTAAATGACTGCAATCTCCTGGTCCAGTGACAAATTTGGGCCCCTCAGCTTCTGTTCTTTTTKGGGGGGGAAACATCTCCTGTAGTCAGTGGAGCACTAGCAGGTATTRCAACACTTCCCATACTTCTCAGAGACTTGTGCCCTTGCACAGCGCAGCTGCTGTGAAATCACTGTGCTGTTCTTTCTACTCAGACCTGTGTGACACTTGTCCTGCCTGACCAGTGATGAGGTACAGGGTACAGAAAGCCCAGGTGACCACATTCGTCTCAAATAAACAGAGCAGAAACTGACGCATGGCATGAAGCTGCCCATCTAAATAGCTTGCTCCAGTGTGCTCTCCTACCTGAACTGCTGGAAAAGCAACTGCTACAGGTGGTGTCGGTCTATGATAGGCAGGAGATGGGTCTGCTGAAGGGCTATCTAAAACCAGGAACAGATAGGCAGTGCTCTGAAACTGAAGAGATTCCGATAGATGTCCATAACAAAATTAGCAGGAATTTTTCCTAGAACAGGTCAAAAAGGCATGCTAAACTGCAGCCATACTCAAGAGTGGTTGAGGCCAGCTTTTAGAATATAAATCCCATCCTTAAATAGGGACTTACCTTGCCAGTGTGCTTTCAGAGTTTAGAGATTCTGCTATTGCTGAAGAACAGCTTCACACTAAAGGACTCTCGCAATCAAATTTAGTAATGCCATCAATGTCACCCAACATCACCAGAAATACATAGCTTAGTTCTTGGCATGAATACACATCATAAAATATTTAGAATGCTTCATAAGGGAAATAAAATTCATGGTTGCACCAAATGTTTTTATAAAGGCAGTCGAATTCCATTTTAATTATGTTCCAGTGCATGAATTTATGATGACAAATTTACATGCCCTTAATCTAGTGAGCATATGCTTTTCATTAGGCAACGGGGATAGAAGCAGTATGGCTAGGATAAATTCATAGTAATTTAGTTGGTAGCTTATAGACAACACTGTAAGGTCACTGACTTGAAAGGCTTCAGTGCTGCCTACCTACTTACCTGATTAACCCCCTTATTTTAAGTACTTCCTTAAAATGCCATGGTCAAAGCACCCAAGGAATTGATAAATAAAAGTCTGTCGCAATACCTGTGTAATCAATTACAGCATTTGGAACACAGCAGAGCTAAACGGGAGCTCTAACTATATCCTACAGTAGGTCATCAATCAAAATCTTGACTAATGTACAGCATCAGCTTGGAAACAAAAAAACCTTTAAGTGATCATACAGCTCTCAACTCCTAAGAATCTGTCACTCAGTCTCCGCTGCAGCAAAAACACAGACGAAAAAAATACATAAAACCAGCTGTACCAATTATTTTAAGTTGACCTATCTATCTCAAATGTTTCAGCTAGTTGACAGAGCCAAGAGGAGGCAGCTAGACTCCACTGCCAGTGCTCCCCATAGCTGAGCTGCCACCTCCACAGGTGCTGGAGCACCTCTAACTGGGGCAGCCAACCCCAAGAAAGTCATCAGCTTTGCAAACAGGTGAGTTTTAGTATAACCTAAGCCACGCTGGTGAATGTGCAGCTCTGCCCTCTGGAAATCTGCAGGTTATTATATATATCTGCTTGGGAGCAGAGAGGCTCTGTTTCATGGCTGAATGTGGTCTTATTTCCAAGGGAAATAAGTCAGAGTAGCTCTGGGTAACCTGAAAGGAAAATGTGCTAGAAAAAGGAAGGGCAATCAACTGTGTCATGCAGAGAAGCGGATGGGGTGAGGAGGCGTAACTGGAAGAAGCAAGAACTAAGAAAGATAAGCACTTTCTATCTATTAATTAGCCTTGATCTCTTTTGTGCACGTGCGCGTGTACACACACACACAGAGTTATATGGGTCTTTACAAATGAAAGAAGGTTTCCTCCCGCTATTAAAAACATTACATTTATTAAAAAGTGGAAATATTTTTACATTCTTTCCATATTTTAAAGGAGATTAAAAAAAAAAAAAAGTATGCTCAATATTTTGTAAAAAWGAGGATTTATAAACTCAGAAAGCTAGTAGGAATACATCCACCTAAAAAGATGTCCAGTAAAAACATCTACAGGAAAACTGTGCCCATGCCACCAACATCCCAAAGGTGATGCTGACTACCAGAAACTGGCTTTGATGTGTGTTACTTTTGGAGAAAACCAAAATAAGCGTACCAAAAATAAGCACAAGCGAATCAGGAAAATAAGTGTGCTGGGACACGAATAGCACCGTCAAAGCATAATGGCCTCAGTGTCAACCTGCAGCACAGTGGTCACTTTAATTTTGCCTTTGTCCCCTAACTCCTGTTTTTTTATCCAAGGGAATGGAAGAGTCAGTACCAAAGGGAATACAGAGGGAGTCACAGGGGCCAGGCACAAAACTGAAAGAAAGGGTATCTCGTGCAGGCAGCTGCTGATGCGGCAGGACACGTGCCAAGCCTGCGGTCGCCAGCCCCCTCCGTCCTTTTCCTTGCTTTTAGGGAGCCCAAGGGCACAAGCTGCCAGCATCCCCGCACGCCCCCGCGCTGGTGGGCACAGGCAGCCCCCAGCCCACTGCCGCCTCCTCACGCTTCCCCACGGCCCTTCGAGAAGCAACTTGTCCCAACGGCAGCGGAAAGCCTGAAACTTTAGAAACTCGTTTCCGGGCAGCGCTCCCTCCATGTCTGTCTTCCCTGCCACCTCAGGGCAGAGCCGGAGCCTCCTGTGCTCCCAGCCCGGAGCTAGCTGCAGGACAGACTGCTCCATCCCAGGAACCTCGCTTGGGAAAGCAGCCTCTGACATGTTGCAATAAGAGTCATGATCATTGTCATGAGACGGGCTTCCTTGTTTTGAACGGACAGTCTAAATTTAAACATCACAACCAACCATTCTGCATTTTAGTTCCTCCTCTGCTCCCTTTTCTTTTTTTCTTTCTTTTTCTTTTTTTTTTTTTTTGTTATCCCAGAGGTTCCCAGGAGTTCATCCACAGAGAATCACCTCTATTTCTTCTTTCCACCCCGTGTTTGGCCACTTCCACACCACAGACCAGATTCTTAACAAATTCCACAGCTTCTGAAATATTCAGATTGTTCACAGTAGTAAAACAAGTCCTGGCTACTATAATTTCCAGCTCTTGGTAGGAGTCATTAGTTACCGTATTAATTACCAAATTAACTATTTGGCAGAGCGGRAAAAAAAAAATCTAAAAAGCTTAAGTCTTTAAATCCTATTGCCTGCCATATTCCTTGAATTTCCCTGTAACATACAACATAACCTTAGCTAGAAAATAAATACATTTACATTCTTACCTTCATTTTTTTCCTCCCCAAGCTCTTCTTCTCCAGTCTCTCTTAAAATTTGTTTTCGGTCATGTTTCTATTTTTCAAAGCATTGTAGCCTCTGCACTCCTTTCCTTTGAGAAGTTCTTTATAATCTGCATCTCTTGTAAGTGCTGGAGTAGCACAAATAGACAAAAATATTCTGATGGAACAAAGTATTACTACGTAAAGTGCCTCATTTTCCTGATATCTGATGTCTAATGTGAAACTGTATGTTATCTAGTCAGAAATAAACATTTCTGATCTTGGACTCTCCTGTGAACTGCAAAAAACAACGGTGGTTAAAATATTTTAAAAGCACAAGCTATGAATCAGAGTAAGGATCTAGAAAAGACCAAGCTATAGGAAACACCTGAAACAGGGCACGGTGATGGCAGGTTGTTTAACACCTCCCAGTGTTAAAACCCGCTCAGGCTGTGACCAGTCAGCTTCTGGGACTTTTCCATTTGAAGAGCGGCATTTTACCACACGCTGTTGTGCAAGCGGAGGCTCGGTAAGATTCAGGACGTCATAGTGTGAAGGACCCGGTTGTTTCTCAGCCCATCAAAGTCAGACCAACCGCACAACTACACCGCCTTGCCGCAGCACTGACCCAGCCGCCCATGGCACAGGTCATTCGTTGTCTCACTTCGTAATTTACATTCATAATTGAATGTACCGTTGCACATGGAGCTCCTCTACTAGAACAGGAGGGTGATTTCAGCTGCCCTTGCCCCATTTTCAGCTGTGTCCCCCAGCACCTGCCCCAGGATGGCCTGAGTCCGTGCTCCACAAGACTTCGAACAGAGAGACAATAAAATTTCTGCCCTGTCCAACACTGAAACACCAGAAGGATTTTTGGTGCTGAGAGTACAGAGGAAATAACTAAGTTTCCCTATCGGAAACAAATTTATGAAGACAATCTGTGAAATGAAATAAAGGTTCTCAGATTAAAGTCTATGAAATGCCAGATTTTGGCAATGGAGCGCCCATGGTCAGGACGTGGAGGGATGGAGGCAGGGAACCACGCACAGAGTGGGCACTCTTCCTCAACGTGGACAAGGAGAACAGAAGCAGAAAACCCCTCCAATATAAAATCTTGGTTTTGAAATACTGAAAATATTCCATCTGAAGGGATACTTCTGTGTCCTTACTGAGCATACAGCAGAGCCAGATAGCAAGTAACTGTGATATATATATTAAAGGGAAAAATACTTATTTTCATTTTCTTATGGATCCAGGTATGTCCCAAGTAACCATGAGGTTAAAAGTACTCATATAAATTGAAAACCTACTACAAATTTTAGGAAAATACGTGGAACACAGAGAAAGCTAGGCTGRAGGATATTTTTCCCCAGAAAAATCAACACTTCATTTCAAAGAACATTTCCACTGTCATTATAAGAACTGCTGTTTAAAACAACAAGAAAAAAAAAACAACAAAAAATACCCCACTTGCTAAAGGTAAAATTAGATTTGTTCTATCAAATCATCTGTGACAATAGAAGAGTGGAGGAGGAGGAGGAAATGCCACATTTGCTAAAAGCGTTATTTTAACTCCTGATCTGTGGAGGAAAACAACCAAGAGCTGTGCAGGGAGGAGGGTTGGGGGAAGCTGTTAGCCAGACAATAGCAGAGACTGTCAAAAAGAGTCTTATTTAGAGCAGGAAAACGGGGTTCTGACAGCACAGTTTTTGTAAATGCATGTCCAAAATCAAAGGTCAGAAATTACCAACGTGGGCAGCGGTTCACAACCAAACCCCAGCTATTACTCGCTTTTTGTTCCTAAGGCTCCCACGTCAGCTTCTGCCCAAAGACTTAAAGATGCAAGAACGAAATAGGGGCGTTACAGGGGGAAAAAAATAATGACCCAACTTCTCTGTGCAAAACATTATGAACGCAGTCAAACACAGCCAAATGTGGTACAACGCTGCGAGGACGAGCAGGTGGGTTCACCTAAAGTAAAAATAGAATGTGTTGTGTATGTGTACGTTAAGCATCCGCCCACAGCCGGAAACTAAAGGGTTAAACACATCTTCCTTTCAACCTGGGTTCAGAGCCACTTTTTATTTAAGAAAAAAAACCCCAGAAGTCTTTCCCATAGTCAAAGTGTTTATGGAGTTCAGAAAGGCTCCGTGCAGTCCTGGGTCCAGACCTGTTCTCGCTGAGAGAGGTCTCCTCCGGTGCGCTCCCGCGGGTRCCAGCCAGAAGCAGGCTCCTCAAGACACCTCTCACTCAAGAGGATGATGTCAATTAATTCTCCATGGCTGGCCTGTTCCTGCACAGCTTGCATGATCTTCGTTTCGTCAGCTTTAACCTGCGCTCTGCCAACCCCTGAACCAGGCTAGTCCTGCATGTTTTAGCACGTGAGGCACCCTGGCAAAGATTTGGTGTGGGATGGAGGGGAGTTACTATTATTTATTTATTTATTTAAATGCCCATGCAATTCAAACATGGAGGAAAATTTGGAAAGTCAAAGAGAACCAGAGTAAGAAAGATTTTCATGTCCTTCCTTAAAAACTAATGTATGAAAAGCACTGAAGTAAAACAATGGTACAGGCCGGTCAGCCTCACTTTCTGTTTGTTGTTGTTGATTAGCACAATGTGGCTATATTCAGATTTGCAAAAACACGATGGTATTCACATTGAAAAAAAACCCCAAACAACAAAATACAACCAAAACCCAGTATCCCCCATCTCAGCTGTCTCCACTGGAATTAGAATTTGCATAAAAGATTAATTTTGTAATAATTCCATTTTAAAGTTTTTAAATGGTTAAAACTTTACATGCCTTAAAATTTCCTCGTAGTGTTAAATCAAACTATGTAGACGTAAATAGGCTTTCAAATTTTCTCCGAAACCCGATAATGACAAGTTGGCTTTATTATTTTTTAAACCATTTCCTTGTATAAGCTTTGCTAACTTACGTCCTCCAGAGTCATAGCGTGACACATGCAAAATCTTGACTGTAGGACAAAAAGCTCCAAGAAACCGTGCGATGGGAAAAAGAGCAGAGAAAAATAAATTCCTTTTAAAATTCCTTTTTTGGGATTGATTTTGGTTAGTTTGTTTAACTGAGGAGCCCTGCTGCTGGCAGAGGCAGGTAAGAAGCGTCTGAGAGTGCTGCATAACTGCACCAAGGAGCGAGAGAGCAGCTCACAAATGCCAACAACAGAGGCAAAGGCCAATAGGCGAGGCCTTCCCTGCAAAATTGCCATGATGGACTAGAACAAGAGAGTTGAGAAACGGAGAACGATTCTGATCCCTTTTGGAGGGACTCCAAGTTTGTCGCATGGCAACCTAAAAATCTGCCTTTGCTCGTGCAGGCCTTCATCAACAAATACTTTGTTTAAGGTCAAACAAGGAATCCTACAGAGCTATCTGCCTGCTGCTTTCCTAAAACTAACCTCTCTAAAATGATAAACTGAGTTCGACGGGGAGACTTGAAGTATCTTCTCAGACAGCCTCTCCTGCTCTTCTAGATCTCTTGAAATCTCTCCTTTATTAATTCCTGCTCTATTTCATTTACTTGCATGGAGATCAAGCACCCTCCCATCTCTTCTTCCAATCCACCTCATGGATCTGCCTCCTCCTGTGCATGGACAACCCAACCCAACCTGTCTGAGGCGTGAAGAGAAGAACAGAACAGGCAACACCAGCCCAAGAGAGATGTTCCTACTCCCTCTCAGGTGCTGGGAGCTTGTCCCAGTGCCTGGGGCTGGGAGAGTGGCATGGGGAAGGGGAAGGAGGGAAGCAGCTGGGGACAGTCCCTCCACCAGCCAGTGGAGGGTCCTCCCCAGGATGCTGAACAGCCCTGGGCCAGCCTGCACCACAGTCCTCCCTCCAGCTCCCTCCACTCCCCCCCTAACTTTAAGTTAGGTCTTTAAAAGAGAGCTGTGGCTGGGTGGATTTTGTCGTYGTTGTTCTTGCAAGAGAACAAATCATGATGCTTCCAAAATCATGATTTAGCAGCTACTGCCTGACTGTGGTCCTAATCCTGCCCAAAGGGCCTGGAGCTCAGAAACAAGATGGAAAAGGGGCAGTTTTTTCCTTGGACGCTTAAAAATACCACCTCACGCTCATAGCTTTCTGTGGCTGACATAATATCTGTAGTGCACCACAAAGCTCAGAGCAGTGAGGATCTCCAAGAGCCTCCCCAGGGGACACTGAGCGGACTTGGGAGTTTAGGCAAAAGCACATAACTTTAAGATGGAGCCTGCCAAGTTTATAAACAGCATTTTATAGAGCGTTTGCCTGCAACGAATCTGGGTTTGCAGATGCAGGAGGCCACTGCCAGCCCTATATTTCTTACTAAATGCAAAGCAAACCCCCTTGTTTTACCCTTTTTAATAGCTGTACGAATGGTCAGACCTCTGTCACCTTCTGCAATTCACACAGTGAATCTTGGGTCTCCCTCCCAAACCTCTTCAGCCAAGAGGAAGAAGAAACTCACTTCTGCAGAACGCATCAGTTCATTGCAGCCTACAGTCCTCCAAGGAGAAGGTGAAGAGCCGCAGCAGTGCCACCGCAGGGCCACAACCGCTCTGCGCCCAGCACTGGTACTGCTGCCCACAAATACCTTGCACAAGGTAGAGCTGTACAGTACTACRTATTATGAAAGAAAAGAGGACTCCTTGGAAATAGTCTGGTCAGGATGATCTCTGTGACTTTCTGCTGATGTATGTCTGTCTCTGAGGCAGTCGTAGAAGTTAAAAAGATGGAGGAGTAGTGCTGCGTCCCACCTATCTGGCCCAAAAAATTTCTTCTGCCCACAAACTAGGTAAACCTGCACAACAAAACCCACACGGCTGATGGATCACCTCAGGCGTCAGCTGCATACTCTGTCCAGAGTCACTACCTGACCATGAATGCCGCTGACGTTTCAAGGTCATATCATCTGAAGTAAATGAAACAAACTGGAATAATCCTCTTCCAGGATGCCCAGAATGTGCTGTTTGCTAGTTAACAGCATGTTTGAATAAAAGGTTGATTCCTTCAGACTTAAATCTCTCCCTATTTGAGCAGCTGACTCTTCAGTAAAAGTTGAACGTGGATGGTACCATAATGCACCAAACTGTGCAGCGAGCAAGAGGCAGGAGGTTGTGTAGGAAAACCTTTTTTTTTAAAGCACCCATCTGCAACAAAACAAATGCAGAAGTGTGTAGAGGAAAGCAACTTACAAATCTGGTTTCAGGCCCAACGAGCATGCTTTCAAATCTGAGATGAATTCAAGTTGACTATGACCACCTATGTATAGACCTGGAAACCTGCAGCACAGAAAAGAGTGAATTTATTCCTAAAGCTTGCCCTGCTCCCCRTTTGTGAGATACCACAAAAAGAAAGACACTACCCAGCACAGAAGTCGCTCCCGAGGTAAACTCCAGCCCACAGAAATCAAAAGGAATTTAACATTTCTGAGCATCCAGAGCTACCCCAAACACACACATTACRCCTGCGCGTTCAGCATAGAGCTATGTGACAGTGAGGGACTGCACCTACACTGCTACATGAGAGGAATAGGACCCATCAGACAAGTGGCCCCTACTGACTCACACCCACATGTGTCCATACCCACCCTGAGCAAATTCAGCTTGTGGAGAGCTAGCCGGAGCGGTCCTGCGCAGAGCTGGGAAGCTTGCTAGGCAGTAGGCTCTGCAGGTCAGCACGGCAAACCTGAGTTCGCTCCCTGGCCTGCTTTTATTTAGCAGGGGAAAACATGCTCAAACTAAGTCCACCCTTCGGAGACTCCGGCTAAGCAGAAAATCCAATAGTGTCACTGCTGCAGGTTCCCAAGAACTGCCTGGCAAAAGCCAAGGTCTGCAGCTTGGTTTCCTCAGCCGACTCCTGCATCCCCGCTGGTGCAGCACGACAGGGTGGAGAACACAAGAGGTGTTTGTCCACAGCATCAGCTGCCAGGAGGGTGCTGCCAGGATGGCCACTTAGCAAACAACTTCTCATATGGTGTCCTGACACATTAACCGAGAGCGGAACTGGAAAACTTGAACCCAAGAGTGCACAGTAGGTGGAAAGGGTAGAGCTAGGTTCAAATACAGGTTAGGTCTCAGCTGGTGGAGAAGCTGGCAGCTCTCCTCTGGGCACTGAGGTGACAGCTAAGCAGGACTCATGGCTAGGACGGGCTCAACCAGGCTGCTTCAGTACGGGGGGAAAGATGTCTCAGTAGTATTTGAAGTTACATTTCAGCTTTCACACAGTAATGTTACTATACCTATTTTAACATAGCTAAATCCTTAGGAAATGGTCTGCTTTGCAGGCTGCCCAAATAGTTAAGGCATACATCCATTTTACGTTTTTTTTCAACCTCATTGGTGCCACATGTATACAGACACTTCTTTTCCTTGTAGCTTTTGTTGGGAGAAGGGCAGGGGATAGATTTAATTAAACAAGATCTAGTCTGTCCTGCTAGCTGATGTCTTAAAAGGTCAGTAAGTAAAACTGTTGGCTCTTATTTAATAGCACCAGTTTGTGATAATTGCAATATCGTACAGTATTGTGGAATTGCTTCTGTGGAGGTACACAATGAACAACACGGCTTCTCAGCTGTGCATGAAAATCATGACGCGTTCCTACAACACTACAGCACTTCACAAGCAGAGGTCTGATAACAAGTATAAATTGGGAGAGGAGTGGCTGGAGGGCAGCCCTGCAGAAAGGGATCTGGGGGTGCTGGTCGGCAGCAGGCTGAATGCGAGCCAGCAGCGTGCCCTGGCAGCCCAGAGGCAAACCACATCCTGGGGTGCTTCAGACACAGCATAACCAGCCGGGCAAAAGAGGGGATTATCCTGCTGTATTCAGCACTGGTGCGGCCTCACCTGGAGCACTGTGTGCAGTTCTGGGCCCCGCAGTTTAAGAAGGATGTGAAGGTCCTTGAATGCATCCAGAGGAGGGCAACAAAGCTGGTGAAAGGCCTGGAAGGAACGTCCTGTGAGGAGCGGCTAAGGGCTCTGGGCTTAACTAGTTTGGAGACCTGGAGGCTGAGGGGCGACCTCATGGCTCTCCACAGCTTCCTGAGGAGGGGACGTGGAGAGGGAGGTGCTGAGCTCTTCTCCCTGGGATCCAGTGACAGGATGCGTGGGAATGGTTCAAAGCTGTGCCAAGGGAGGTTTAGACTGGACATTAGGAAGCATTTCTTTACCGAGAGGGTGCTCAAACCCTGGAACAGGCTTCCTAGAGAGGTGGTCGGTGCCCCAAGCCTGTCAGTGTTTAAGAGGCATTTGGACAGTGCCCTTAACAACATGCTTTAGCTTTCGGTCAGCCCTGAAGTGGTCAGGGAGTTGGACTAGATGATCGTCGTAAGTCCCTTCCAACTGAAACAGCCTGTTCTATTTTATGTAACCTTGAGGAGCAAGGTGGGAGCTCCCGTGCAGAGCTACACCAGAGACACCACCGGCAGCTCCCAGCCCTGCACCAGGCTGGCTCCGTCCCAGCTTTGTGGGATCGACATTGCACAGATCTGTGCCAAAAGCACAGCGGGGCCCAGGCTGGCCTGCAGCCCCCCCAGCTGCCCCCTCCCTCCCTCTGCTGCAAAATCAGCTTCAAAGGATGGGAGTGCTTTTCTCTGTCTCTTTTAAATGCAGTACCTACGGCTTCCCTGCTGCTTTGCTAGCTTGCCAGCTGCTTTCAAGGCTGTATTTGTCACGGAGGAAGCCTTAAAAATAAAGATGCAGAAAGCAGCACGCTGCCTGATCAGGGAGCAGCCCCTGTGGCAGCAGGTAGGGTTGGCAGAACTGCGAGGGTCATGGCATGGCTGGGCTGCTGGGAGGCTGGTCCTGGGCTGTGGGGTCCCTGCCCGCAGGAGCACCAGGGAGGTGGGGGGCTGCGGGAAAGAGCTGGGGGCTTGGGGCTGGGCTTCCCTGCCCATACACACCAGGTTATGGAAATGCGAAGATGTGAGTGCTTCAGGGTCACACTGCAGGTTTCCTAAGGGTAGGCTAGAACTCCTCATTTATTTCTGATTAGCTGAAGTTACCCTGAGTGGGGTTAGGCATCCGTGAGGCAGGGGCATCCCCAGGCGTGGCAGAGGGGAAGGAGGGGACCCCTCCTCACTCGGACCCGCTCTGCCCTGGGAGCTGCCTGCCCTAGCGCGGGGCAAGGATGTCAGCAGAACACTGAGGTGAAGGGCTCCAAAGCGGAGGGTCACGCCGGGGGACCCTTCCTAAAGCGGCAAAAGCGCGAAAGCAAATGCGCAGGGAAAGAGAGGGTGCCCCAGCCCCCCCCTCAGAGCCGGAGGAGCAAGCTCCTGACGGGCGGCAGCTCTGACCCAGCGTGGGGGGGGCCGAGGGTGACGGCGGCAGTTTAAAAGCCGATGTACCGCCATTTCGGGGAAGCCGCTGAGGCGAAGGGCTCTGAAGCAGAGGATCATGCTGGGGGACGTGATCTGGACGTGAACTGGCTGGACGGCCGAGCCCAGAGAGTTGTGGTGAATGGAGTCAAATCCAGTTGGCGGCCGGTCACAAGCGGTGTTCCCCAGGGCTCAGTTTTGGGGCCAGTTCTGTCTAATATATTCATCAATGATCTGGACGAGGGGATCGAGTGCTCCCTCAGTAAGTTTGCAGACGACACCAAGCTGGGCGGGAGTGTTGATCTGCCTGAGGGTAGGAAGGCTCTGCAGAGGGATCTGGACAGGCTGGATCGATGGGCCGAGGCCAATTGCATGAGGTTCAACAAGGCCAAGTGCCGCGTCCTGCACTTGGGTCACAACAACCCCAGGCAATGCTACAGACTTGGGGAAGAGTGGCTGGAAAGCTGCCCGGCAGAAAAGGACCTGGGGGTGCTGGTCGACGGCCGGCTGAACATGAGCCGGCAGTGTGCCCAGGTGGCCAAGAAGGCCAACGGCATCCTGGCCTGTGTCAGGAATAGCRTGGCCAGCACGAGCAGGAAGGTGATGGTGCCCCTGTACTTGGCACTGGTGAGGCTGCACCTTGAGTGCTGTGTTCAGTTTTGGTCCCCTCACTACAAGAAGGACATCGAGGTGCTGGAGTGTGTCCAGAGAAGGGTGACAAGGCTGGTGAAGGGTCTGGAGAACAGGTCTTATGAGGAGCGGCTGAGGGAGCTGGGGTTGTTTAGCCTGGAGAARAGGAGGCTGAGGGGAGACCTTATCACTCTCTACAACTACTTGAAAGGAGCTTGTAGCGAAGTGGGTGTTGGTCTCTTCTCCCATGTAACTAGCAATAGGATGAGATGAAATGGCCTCAAGCTGCGCCAGGGTAGGTTTAGATTGGACATTAGGAAAAATTCCTTCACCGAAAGAGTTGTCAAGCATTGGAACAGGCTGCCCAGGGGAGTGGTAGAGTCACCATCACTGGAGGTATTTAAAAGATGTGTAGACTTGGTGCTTCGGGACATGGTTTAGTGGCCATGGTGGTGTTGGGTCAATGGTTGGACTTGATGATCTTAGAGGTCCTTTCCAACCTTAATGATTCTATGATTCTAAAACCCTCCCCCACTTCAGACGGGCCTGTTAGCACACCACTTTTTTGTAGTTTCTGACAAACTCCCCCTTTAGCCTCTGCTCTCCAAAAGAAAGCCTCAGGTGCAGCTGAAACTCCCCCACTCTGGTATATGCAGCCTCGATAACGGCCTTTTGAAAACACAAGTGGTGGTGGGGAATCATAAGAGTAAAACCTGTCAATGACAAGCCTAAACATCAGGCTTTTTCACCCCTACGAGAGCCCTATTTCACACAGCTTACGCCAGTTGCTCCTGGCTGTGTGCAGCAGCTCTCCAGCAAAGTGCAAGGAGTTGGTCCTGCTCTGGGGGGGTCTGCCTCTGGAGGTCCCCCCAAACTCCATTTTTGGGGCAGGAATTCAAGCTGTCCAGGCTTAAGCTGCCGTAGCTTTCCGCATCCGTGCTGCTCTGCACAGCCCCTGACCAACACGAGTACAACCCTTCCGCACTCGGCACTCGGCATCTCTTATCTTTCAGAGCAGCAGCYGGATGTTTCCTGTAAAACCTATTACGAGGGGTCATTTCCCAAAGGAGTTAATCACCGCTCTGGAAGAATGTGAGGGGCTGGGAGTACACAGGGAGAGCGTCACGCAGTGAAGGGACAGCACACACTGCTTCCTGGGCTTGCGATGCTCCTGGAGGCAAAGTTAGGTCTTAAAAACAGCCCCAAAAAATTATGATCTACTCACTGAATGCTGAACCACCAGCGGCTGTTGGAGTGTCTTAGGAAAAGCCTCGCAGATTTAAAGTCAATGTGATTTAATCTAAATACGAAACTCTCAATTACATTGCTATTATAGGGTTACACAGCAGCTTTGTAACTACAGTCTAGTTGCTGTGTATGGTTAATACATTTCAATTACACATTAATTTATTGAAATATATTCTTACCTTAGAAACATTTGAAATTCCGTGGTACATGAAAATTTGGGCCAGGGGAACAACTGTAACCACTTGACCTGAAACAACCAGTGTAGCACAGCTTCTGAAGTGACACCTTTGACAGTTTAATCATAAATCTGATTAAAATGATCCAAATAGACTACTAGGAGAATATCTGCTATATTCCATACAGAAGATTTTGCTTTAAAATGTCTGCTAACTAGAGTAACTTTCAACTAATAGATGAAACTGAGCACATGCTTAGAGACAAACTCTAGCTCTTGAATGAAAAACACCTTCCAGTTTTATGAAGCTTTGTTTTGTCTCAGCTACTTATTATCAGAACTTGTTTCCTGCAATCTTAGTAAACTCAGTTAAAACATCTGCAGTCTCAAAGGCAACCTGCAGGACACTCAAATGTGTAAGGATAGCAAGTAATTTAAACTTAGTTTCAAGCAAAAAACCACCCCAAAACCTCAACTTGATTCAGCTCCTTGTCTGAGCATTTGCAGGGCTCAAAAAACCCCTCTTTTCTATATTAAGAAAACCTTTAACACAACTTGATCAGTATTTGTTGTCTGGAAAGCCACAAAGTCTATTGCTGTCACCTGGGATGGCTTTTTGGATAGTTAAAAAGTTGTGTGTTCCCATTTGACACTGGCTAACATTGCTATGCCAGATCTGCGGATCAGTTCAGAACTCCTATTTTTCTCTGAATAATTTCTCTCACGCTTGTCCCACAGGCAGGTTTATCAGAAACAATCTATGGGTACCACAGGATGTGGAGTCACTGTGGCATTTTTAGTGAAATAAATGGCAACCGAATCTCCTGTAACAATTAAAATCTACAAATAGTCCCAATGCAGCAGGTAGGTATAACATCTGGCTACCAGAAAACTAGACTGAACACATGAAAAACTAAACTTAAAACTGCACTTGTAAATGCACACTGTCATTTCTTTGAAAGGAACAAGTGTCACTGGTCAGTGGGAAACGCTTCCTTTTACTAGCAGCGTTTTCCTTGAGAATTTAATCATTTAGGATAAAGGCATAAAATGTGGTGTGTGTTAAGAGAAGTGGTGTGTATAACATGAAATTCAATCTTCCCATAATCTCAGGTTGGGAATATCAGTTCATAACCATTCGCACAAGTTTATGTATTTTGTGATCTCTGCCCTATGGGCAGACCTTCCCCTCCCTTTTACCTTCAAGCGCTGAAGCTCTCGGGGGGCCTTTGCCCGCCAGCACGCTCACCTGCCCCTTAGCACAAAGAACAGCAGATACTTCTCTGTGTATCAGAAAGCTGCTTTTAGGCATGGGAGTGCTCAGACCTTGAATCCAGACTAGTACCCAGCATAACAGCCAGCCTTTTTCAGACATACTTGTATCACCTCTCAATTGTTTTAAAACATCAGCTTAGTTGTGAAAAGATAGAAATACAAAATCTTTCCAACTGAGTAGCAGCAGCAACAAAGTTTAAAGATTGCCAGGGCTTTCACTCAGTGGACAAGTTTCGCATTTCAGAAGCAGAAACTGCATAAAAGATTTTAGACACACACAGATCAGAAAAATACTGATTCAGTACCAACACCCAAACCCACAGGTTCAAGGCTGAAATCTGAAGTGGACACCAACCAAAAGATTATTGCTAATGGCAAGAGCTTTGAAAGAGACTCATTCATTCATAGGGAAAGAAGCATTGCGACAGTTGTAAGGGAAATGGGCAGCCTCAAAGCCAGCAAGGCAGGCTAGAATACATCCACCAACAGATTTTTAAAATTAGTTTAAAACATCCTTCAACTGTGCAGGGAGCTGACAGAACTCTGCAAAGGGAGTGAGGCAGAGTACCAGAAAGCTACTCTTGCAGGAAGTCAGGAAAACAGCTTGAACTCAATAAAAATTTGAGAATACTGATCCATGAGGACAAATGGTTAAATGACAGAGTAATTCCTAAGGATGGAAATTTTATTCAATTACAAGAGCTTTCAGTCATCACTGACAAAGTTATCTACATACATCCAATTCAAAAAGTTAAAGGTGAGGTTGTTTCTTTTTTGGCTCAGCTGTTTTGGATCAGCCTCTCCAATTTCATGGTACACAGTTCAAGCTTCTATCTTACCTGCCTTTACAACAAGACAAATAATACTCTGTTATTCTAGAGGTGTCTATAACCACAAACTCCATGACAGATGAAAAAAGGTGCTTTCTTCCACAAAACTTTGCTTTTGGGACAGAATAGATGTAGTTCCTTATGACTGTAAGAAATGAAGCACTGTTTTAAGTAATTACTGGTTATTTATACAACCAGGAAAACAAACAAACTCTGTTTTCCTATGACTTGGAACAATCAAACCCACAGAATAAATAAATAAGGGGTTTTTTTGTTTGTTTAGATGTTTTTTGTTTGTTGTTGCTGTTGTTGGGTTTTGTTTTTTTTTTTTTTTTTTAAAGTGACCAGCACATGTGTATGTGGGGAAACAAGATCACACACAGAGATAGCCAAGTAAGTGTGAATACAAGAGATGTGGCCAGTGGCTATAGTGGAGAGGAGTAAAGTTTAAGATTATACAACATCCAGTTTAAGATTTTTTAATCCAGTTTATTAAATATTGCTTTTTGGGGACATGTTTACAACAAGCCCAAATAAATTGTTTAAGGATTCAAAGCAGTCATATTAAAATACAGCTTCAATATAAAGTTTGTCACAGTTTTACAGTATTCAAAAATGACAGACCTGCCTTAAAAAAAGACTATTACACCAAAACATAAGAAAAACAGAAAAACAAACAAGTTTGGCATTTTCATAATCTTTATAGTATAAAACAGAATATTAAATCTATTACCAGCAAGCTGATACTTCAATCTATTACCTAGTCTGAAGTGTCTCCCATTAAAACACACTATACAACAGCACTATACAAAAGTTGCGGTGATACTCATTTGATGAAAGTGCATCCCTGAAAGTTTGCCAGTTTATTATAGTTAGCTCTTAAGGGAAAAAAAAAAAAAAAAAGGTAAAATTAAAACGTCCTCTTTTAACCGAAGGCTTTACTATATATATATATATATATATTTTTTTTTTTTTTTTTGCGGTTTTGTCTCACTTTCAGCCTTCTTTTAAAAGTGTCTAGGGACGCCCACCAGGGGGCAGCGTAAGATTAACCATCAAATCACGAACGGCCGCAAATATTGTGCATTCACCTGGAACAGGGAAAAGAGACAGGTTAGCATCGCGCCGCGGACAGGCCTTCGCCCCAACAAGCTCGCGAGGCAGCGCCCTACGCCGACCCCGACCGCGCCGCCACCGCCGCCGCCCCTGTACGGGCAGGGGCTGACCATACGGGGTGACTGCCACTCGCAAATCCCAGCGACCTCCAAGGACGTCGGGATTTGCAATGGTGTTAGCGGAAGTAGCTCCGGCTTTCCCAGCACGACCGCTCTTCTGGGTCGTGAAATTGCAAGAAGCTCTTAACTTTTAATTGCTTTTGAAAGTCAGATTGAATCTAGACTAGAATTTATCGTACACGGCGCTGCAATCCCGATTTTTCTGTATGTTATGAATGTTATGTTATAAGCACTACATCTTATACAGAAAAAAAAACTTTTTCAAGTTCCATTTGTATTGATTAAGAGCAGAAACTAAACAGTTCAAAAGACTCAAGTCTGAAACAGCTGGAAGATGTTTTCTGTCCTAACCCTAGTTTTGGAAACATTTCTAATTCCAAGACTGGGCAAAAGTCAGAAGTCTCTTTCTTTCAACCAAATTGCTCTGGCTCTGCCCTTGACGTATAAACTGCAAAATAAAATACAGGGCAATTGGGCTTTTGTTTCAAACTGCTGAGATCTAATACAGAGAGGAAAAACCAGCCACAGCTATCTCAAGTTTTGAACACCAGCATTTTTCGACAAACACACACACATATTCTGAAATAGCTTAAAAAAGTTAAAACCAATAGAATCAAAAGGGTTTAATTAGAACAACAAAAGGTGAAGTATTAGGCAGCTGTGACTTTCATCTACTGTTTCCTGGTAAGAGAATAAAATTAATAGCCACTGTCATACCCTGGTCGCTGTGGGCTGAATTTTTCCTGCATATTTCAAGGAACATCAATTAGAAGACATTGAATTTTGTTGCTGAAGGAGCAACAGTGTGAGCAAGAGGTAAAAGCAGAGCCTGCTGGGATGCATTAATCCTAACTGCCAAACTAGGGATTCCTAAAATTATTCTGGGCAAGTCATTATCATATCAATGCTACAAATCTGGGCTAAATACCATCCACTGCATCACTGAAAATCAGACACTGAAAAATGCTTAGTCATGAAGTGCTTTAAGAAATATCATGGGTCCCTGGCGCTCCTCTCTACGGGTCACCTCCAGCATCTGTAGGGACTTTCATTTCCTTACCAGATTGATGTCCACTACATAATGCAGGTTGTAGACTTACAGCTCAAGTTTAACCCTACTATTCCAGGGCACCGATTCCATCTCAGTTCATATAATTATTTCCCAGAAAAAAAATATTTTTTCCCATGGAGGCATAGGTAAAGTCATCTCAGAAAGACAGCATACTCACAATAAGTCAACATTTTACTGTTAAACACAGCAGAATGTGTTTGCCCACAGATCTGAAAAGAAAACTCTTCCAAAAGAACTTACTTTTCAGGCACTACCATTTTATTAAGAGGAAAATTAAGCTGAGTACAAAATACTTTCTCACGAAGAGAGAAAGGTAAAAAAAGTACAGCCAAAACGAGGCAACACTGATTACAGGTTACAATGAAAGTGCCAGTAATATCATACGTGCATGATGGGAAGCCCTGGTCCTTTCTGACTGAAACAGTGAAAAATTCACTTAACCAAGCAAATTGCAATTAGTGCAGCAGAAGAGCTAACACAGGTAGGAAAATCCTGGGTACAGAACAATAGCATCAGAAGAGAAAGGCTATGCATCTGGGATCTCCCGTGTACTGCTGTTTCAGAAGTCGTCTCCCAACTATCTACTTTCATCTGTTGGCYCTCCTATCACCTTTCAATGGCAAAGAAAAGAAGGTACCTTGTTGTCTTTTACCAGATATAATAACGTAAGTTTTGACAGTAAGAACACAGGAAATTGCATTTCAAGTGTCCTTGGGGAAGATTCTACTTTGGCTGAGTGGTGGTGGTGGAAATAAATAAATAAATAAATCCATAGAGACTCATTCTTTCTTTCAGAAGTCAAAGGAAAGACTACTAGAAATGTTCTCTGCTCAGCTAGCTACATTCTTCTTTGCCTGGATAAGGTCCTGCTTGGGGCCACGAGCTCTTTTTATACGCATTTTTTTCCCTGTCTGCTCCCTGTACTGCATTCCCAAACTACTTCAAAACCTGTCTGACAAACAAAAATTGACTATCCTGATCTATCTAATGATCATCAGAAGACATCTCACCTGGGATACTCAAGAGCAGCTTTGACAATTACTCCCTATGCTGTGGTATTTTGTGGAGGGTTTACCTTAAAACACAACTTAGTGCAATGACAAACAGCAAAACAAGTATCTACTCTTCCCCACACTAGGGGAACTCAGTGGGGAAGCACCTTCCGAAAGAAACACCTGAAGTTTAGTTAACGTATCTTGAAATAAAAGTGCTATACAAACAACAGTTCTGTACCACACACAGAACTCTTACAGGTAACCCCACACGCCCTCAAGGCTATTCTCTCTCCTATTTACCTACACTATTACTATATGTTAAACAGAAAATGCATGTTAATTTAAATCTCATCACAATTTTCAGAAATGTATGCATATCCACACCAATTTAAGATAAACATTGCTCATGTTCTAGCAATTGAAATAAACCATCAAGCATAGTTAAAATTACCGCATTACAACGAGATGGATAATTATACAGAATAGAAGTAGAATTCAACCACTGGATTCACAACTTCAATCTATTCACTGGGTTATTGGAAAAAGGCTTCGTTCTTCAGCATGTAACTACAGCAGAACTGAAAGTTATTGTCCTTACGAGCCATCTGTGTATTAGGACCCCAAACCACTGCTTACAGACAACATGCTGCCCAAAGAACCTGCTACTGTTGTTCAATGTTTCAGATATTAAAAAAAAATAAAAAGCATGACAAACAAGAGGGAAAGCAAAGCACAACGTTGCTCACAGTGCACTACCTACAGGCCAATGAACATTCAGAACAACCTATTTAACTCAAACACTTCACAGCACGTTCGGTGGATAGAACTGTATGCGCCTCTGTTAGTGTACACACTGACAAAGGAGTATACAATCACTCCAATTACTTTTTAATCATTCACAGCACGTGGACAAGTTCTGATATCTATTTTAACATCCCTTTATATTCTACTGTTAAGATCAATAACTTCATAATTAACCATGAAAACTGACACTTGACCATAGCATATTTCTTGTGACTCATTCTGGAYCCATTTGTTAAAAAGTATGACTCCTACTGTGCAGCAAGAGTTGGGCCAACAAGAGGTGCATTCTATCACTTGGGCAGAACAGCAAAATCCAGCCTGAATTACCAGTGTAACCTTCTGCTGTGTTGCCAGTACTTGCTATTATGTATGGCCTGTCACATCAGGCGTTTGTAATCACTAAAGAAGTATGATAGAAACCAAGAAGAATTCAGACTTAAGAGAGGTTTAGTTTTACACTGGAGATTTGTCACAGATGTCTGGGTGAAGAGAATATATCTACTGGACATGTACAGTACCTGATCGTGGTGAATTCAGTTCAGCAAACCTCTTTAGAATATTGCTAACCATCAGTGGAGCAGCAACAGAAGAGTTCTGCTGCCTGGGAATGTCAGCCTGTTGCGTTGTACCCGAAGCCATATCATAAATAATTGGGACAATAATACTAACAGCTTCCTGGGGGACTGTTGTTTTCTGTGTTAGCTGGAGCTGCGGGAAAAAACCAAAAAGCGTGTTAAATTGAATGACCACGTACTTCAGTGCAAATTCCAATACAGTTAAACATGCTAGGCCTACAGACAGTGTGCACTTTTGTCCCCCCAGTTTTCAGACATCAATTCTGTAACAGAGAAGTTATCAATCAGGTGTAGACTATTTTCTTCTCAAAAGCACCCTATAGTGAGCATTGCCTCAGAGATGAYACTAACATAGATCTGTTCTAAACATCTCATTCCTGCCATCCTTTCCCAGCACCACTACTGTGTATATCACTTAATCCAGGTGGTTAGTGCCTCAAAGAAGAACAAAATACCCAGAAGTTGAGCATTTGAAGATACCTGCAGCCCAGAGGGAACTGAACTTTATATATTGTAAACACCTCTCCAAGAACACAAAACATGAAGAGTTGCTGTGCTTTTATAGGAGGGAGAATAGGAATACCAACTGAACTCATTACAAAAGAGATGCACGCAAATCTAGGCTTCCAAACAGCAGAACATTTTTAGCTATTATAGTTTTCAGACATAGCATGCTTATGTTTTGCTACTAACCTGTGATGATTTCAAAGACATGCAGCCCACAAAATTTTAAAACAGATAGCTCTACTTACGAAAAACAACATTTTGGATTTCAGCACAACAGCAGGTGTTCCTGGAGGCGCAATTGGCGGTGCACTGGGAGGAATTGTTAAACAAAACTGCACATTCCATTTCAGCTGACTTGCCTGATCAGGGAACTGTTTAGAAAGAGCAGCACAGAGAAAGAACAGCAAAGGTTTCACGTCAGTGACATACATGGCTATGAACTAGGGAAGCACTAGAAAGTAGAATGTGTCTCTCTAGCTAAACTTGCAGATGTTGCCAGGTTTAGCATAAGTCAGAATAACTCTGAAAGAATTGAGCATAGGATGAACAAGAATACAATCAGAAATTTTCCAGCCAGCCTATGCATGTGCCTATTGTGCAGTAACATGCCCGCAGTTTCTAAAAATCACCAGTTTAATGGAGAAATTTTGGGAGTTTCCAGAAGAACTAGTAGTAAAATGAAAAATTCTTAAACACTAAATAACATATATATAAATTTAGAGTAATTTATGTGTTTATAGATAAAGATACAGCACCTTCTTTTTAAAATATAATAATCGAAGTTGGGTGAACTAAATAGAACGGTTAACCTACCAGCTCAAGTTTCATGATGTGTACGCAGTCCCTGAGGATATGCGTTGGAGCCCCTAGTAATTTTGTGAAGGCTATTAGGGTGTTCGCTTTAAAAGGTGGTCCTGCAACCTAAAGAAAGACAGTATTTAGTATTGACTATTTAAATAATAACTATATCATTTAATATGGTAACCAGCATGCACAGCTGTTAATTTTGCAGCCCTTACACATGCCAATGAAAGTCAGCAGTACCACTCAAAACACCACCAGAGATTAAAAGCAATGCACAAAAATTTAATGATTTGAGTACATACCCTTGTTTCAAAGAACTTCTCCAAAACTTGTAACTCCTCCGATTTCCACTGTCCTGTATTTTCAGGTGTTACTTTCAGTTGCAAGGTCTGGTTGGTTTTGGGATTGAGAGCAACTCTGCACTTCAGTGCCTCCGTTTTAAACATAATTACACCTGGTTCATTGGAGTTTATTAACTGTAGCTGCATAAAAATAAGTATCACATTCAATCAGTCATTCGTTAAATAGCACGAACAACACACACACGCATTCACTCCCAAGAGTGTAGTGATCAATCTGCCTTCTTTCCAGAAAGAAACACGTGATATTTGTATACAGGTAAAATTGCCTTGAGAATGAAGCTTATGAAGATTTGACTTCTTTTTCTGTTGCTGAATCAATGCCAAAGAAGTGGAGAGGCGCATATTGTCTGTCCCAAACCCTAAAGCAACATTCATAACTGAGTAGTTCAGTTATTGTCAACTAGTAACTAATTTCTTGGGCACTCCTGCCAAGTAGTGGCATCCATAGTAACCCTGTGGCTGTTCTAGTTAACTCCCAACAGACATGCTAAACTCACAGAAGCCACGGCATCCGAAAATCTGGTCATAGTCTTGCTATCATATCCGTTATCAAATTTCACCTGACCAAACAGGCTTTCCACTTCTAATTTGTGTGGAAAAGAAGCGGAACTAAATGCTTTTTCTAAATTTTGACACTTTAGATGGCAAGATTCAGAAGTACAGCACAAGTCCCAACAGCAAATACTATATTTGAAGCATTTCAGGTTGCGCCTGATTTGAAAGCATGGAGTACAGAAGCATGAAAAAGAACAGTTGTGAAGTCATACTTGCAGGTCAATGTTAAAACAACCTAAACCATACCGTTTCCTGTTGTATGATCCTCTGAAGATGCCTCCTCATAATAACTGATCCAAGGAATCGCTCAAGAGGGGAGCAAAGATAGCTGCCAGCTAGTCCTGGCATAAGCCCAGGGGTAGGAGAGGGCAACAGCAGAATATTCAAGGCACTGTGGGTGAGGATTGTAGGTATGGATGCAGCCCAAGAACGCTGAGGTAGTTTACGAGGTGGAGGCATGCTAGTCGGCATTGCTTGGGAACCTATTGATATGGAAAAAGTACTTGCAGTAAGGAAGGATTTAAGCTGAAACATAAGGTATGTGTTCACTTTATTTGTTATCACTATACAAGCAATGAGTTCTCTGGGCCAAAGCTTAATCCTTCTTATTTAAGAATTTGGCTGCCTAGTGACAGGCAATAGATAGACAAAGTCAAAGAATTAGTTTTGACCCTCCACCCATGCAAAGAGTCTCAGTAACATTAAAATCCTACTCCCTTTTCCTCTTTCTGTAGTATGCCAGCAGATAGCAGGTTTGTACAACAAACTCAGTGAGATGTAAAGATGGCTAAATCAGTCGTGCAAGAGCAGCATTACAACTCTATGATGTGAAAAGTTAGTATTTGGGTACATAAATATGCCTATCATTGCCTTCATTCCGAAGAATTTTCTCTCAGTCACAGAGCTCAATAGTTTAAGACTAATTTCTGCAGTGCAACAAGAGGTATCAGTCCCGCTGAAGTTTATGCTGTATGATTTAACTCATTTTCCGATTTGTTACAGAAGACTTGAATGGGGACAGAACAAAGGCTTCATTTCCTTAGATATTTTACTGCACAAGGGCAGTAAGGACTGTTAGACTGACACACAAAACTGCCAAAAAGAACAGAACTAGAAATGTTAAACATGAGTGTTTCACTGTCATAACACTGATAAAGAAACCTACTTGTTCCAGCTCGTGGGGAATGAGAGGCATCTGGGACAGGTGAATGAAGGGAAGGGTTGGCTGGTGACATTCCAGGCATTCGTGCTGCTGGTGATGGGCCAGAGACCTGGGGAGATCCTGGCCAGTTCCCTGCACGCTGACTGGGTGACATCATGGTGTATGGTGAGCTTGGGTCTATAGTACCTACAGATGTTACAAGACCGTTATTATTCAAGGGTTTTCTGGTTGTATTTTTTAAAAAGTAAAATAAAATTGAACGTTAAGGCAAATCGGCATGCTCAACACGTAACGGGGTCTAAACTAAAAAGAGCTCTTTGCCTATAGACCTCAACTTCTACTGCTCCTTAACAAATGAAAGCCTCAACTAGACTGTYCCGTATCTATTCAGTACCTTGCAGTTATCTCTGCAAAAGTATCTTTGGTTTTGTACTCCGCTATAAAGACTGATCAGAACAAGCTTCTTAAACAGTCTGTTGTATATCTATCTCACTTTGTTCATCCTGACAGTTAAATTGGTGTGCTAAAATTACAATCTGATCTGTTCATTTATTGTGATCTATGGAATGGTTTCCAATGCACTGTGATTACAACAAACTGTTGTTTTGGCAGCTTTCCAAAAAAAACTTAATAAAGGAAACAACCGAAAGGCATGTTGCTTGCACATATGTATGTCAAACCAGCAAGACTCTGACAATGTTTTCAAATCGCAAGTATTTGAATTTCTAACCTGTTCCAGTTATTTCCTGTTCCAGGAAACATAAGCAGTGAAAATACATTAGCTAATCTAACAAGAGACAATGCTCATTAAAAGCTGTAGCCATTGTTCTGCTACAAGACCACAAGGAATTTCCYCACATTAGTAAGCAGGAAAGAGTGACTGATAGTCAATTTTTAAAACGTTAGGAACACCTCAATGTGCCATGCAGCTACTTTTGACTACAGTTAAAAGTTACACCACATGTATGAAAACAGCTACTTAAGCCAATTGCAAAACACAATTTTTTCTCAATTAACTTAAGTTTGCTCTGGATGACTTAATTTCAAGAAGCAAATGTGCTCTTCTTGTCACTATATATACACCTGCCAGTAAAGAACTCACCATGTGGGCTGGCAAAGTTAGCTGTTTGTCCCATTGTGATTCCAAGAGAGGAAGGTGAAGGAGTTGGACCAAAGGATGCTGGTGATGGTGCTCTTAAAGCTCCGCTAGGTGAGCTTGCAGCATGCAAATTTCCTAATCAAAGACAATCACATCACTCAACATATACATTTCCCATTCTTCTGTTACAATTTTTTCTATCAACTGCTACAGCTATCTCCTTTCTAGGGAGACAGCAAACAAGATTCATGAGAATTTGTTTTTGCCCTCAAAGGCTGTATTTTGTACATGCATGAGCATTATATTTTCCAGATTGATTCACCACACAAAGGAAACTTTCCAAGATACTTGGCTTGAAGAATGGCATTTCCCCCCTGCCCARCCCTTCCCCAAATTTAAATATTTTCAGCTGTTGCGCTGTAACAGCTGGGAGAGAAAGCAGAGTTTTGGTGATGAAAAGCTTTTCTGAAAAAGCAGGTATTTAAAATTAACAGGTTTTGATCTGAGCAAGTTGTAAGCTGTAAGAATGAAACAGTCCCAAATACTACATAGCTAAAGACGACAGTTTCACGGAATGTTTTTTTTTAGCTTCAAAATCTACTTTCCAAAACATGCATGGCAGGATTTTGCTTTGCTATTTTTCCACAATATAAGGTGCATTCTCTTGGCTAACTTGGAGCTAAACACAGCTGAAATAATAGAAAAAACATGCACACACAAGAAGAGCTGCATGTGTACTTCCAGTACATAATTAGCACACAAACTCTCAGCCATCTTACCTGGTGACTGTGTGTGCATCATAGACGGAGATGGCGTCACCGTGTTGTGATAGGACGTGGGTGGTGAAGTAAGAGGATATGCTCCTGATGCTCCTGCCTGTTTTGCAAATGGCTGAAATTGTCAACACAGGACAATGAAAATCTTTGATCATTTTGTACTAAAACTAAAGTTAAGTATGTGCAGGAGAATACTAATAGAGTTTGGTCCCCACCTATGAAATCTGACAGGTCCATCAACATAGTTATTTGATTCTTTTTATCACCTTGTTCAGTGCTCACTATTTTTTTTCAGGGACTTTTTGCAGTTTTTCCTCAAGACATAATACCCCTGCACCTCATTCCTTTTTATCTGCCACCCTGTAACAGAGAAGCCTCCTGACTCTCCCTCCCACCTTTTATCTTAAACAGTTGCTTCCCCTCCCTCAGTCCTTTGCTTCTAAGGCACCAAGTCTCATGTGACCTTCCAAAGCTGCTGTTCATATGCTATGGGCTGTTTACACTGGAATGAGAAATGGCAAAATAAATTAATACATTTTGCCCCAAGGGGAATTCCACAGCAGAGCAGTTTTATAGTCTCCCTTTCCAATTTTTACTGCTAATCCTTTTAGAACCTAAGTTCTTGAAAACCTACAGTTGTGGAAGACAATAAACATTTCTTATTTTGCCTGGAGGGTACCTGTTGTTGTGGTTGCTGCGGTGGCTGCTGGGGTTGAAGCTGTGATATCAAAGAATCCATCATGTCTCCTCCAATAGGAGAAGGTGGGTTATCATCTTCATTTACAGATCGTCTTCGTGCATCCTGATTGCTGTCAACAAACATGTTCAGGAACGTCTGTGGAAAAATCAGTTTTGTTAGCAGTTTCCCCATTTAAATTTTATTACATAAATGAGTACAGTATTTGCTGAGCTTTATCGGTTATCTTTAATACTATCTTTATCGGCTACAGCACATAAGAAACAGGCAGGTGTCTAGAACTAACTACTAGTGGGCATTCATTACATACAGTATGAATAGTTTGCAAAGTATATCAATCCATAAACAGAGCTTCTCAGTGTGTATTTAAGCTTAATTTCCTTTTTCTTTTAAAAAAGGGGTCTTGCATCACCACCAAACAAGAAACCTTGCTCATTAACATGAAATATCTCTAGTTAATTGAAATACCAACACTCTTCTTTTTTCCTTAAAAATAAGGAAAAGCCTACACCTGGAAATAGCTGTTCCAGAACAACTCATCAGTATCCAGAACCTACTGGGCCGTTGTACCACACCTACAACTGCCCTGTTTGGGAAAGAATGCCCAGGTCACCTCCTCCATAGCATTCTCTTGTATCCAAAGGAATTTGCCAACCCTCTTGAATTACTTCCTCCTCTACCTTCCCAATTTCATTCTCTTATACTTTTCCACTGGTATCTACAATCCCCTTCCTCTTCCCATTAGCCTTCCACTTAGAAATCGTGAAAGAGGTAGATATTTAGGATCAGCTAGATGCAGTACCAGAGAATCAGTGTTCAGTTGCAACTGTCAGAAGAAAAAATCTGCAAACTATCCTGTTTCACAATGGGTGCCACTTTCCAATACTTCAGTATAACTAGCACTGGTACAAGCTGCCCTCTGCTAAGGTATTCCATCACAGTGTGCACAGATTCATTTTTCAGGACGAGCAAACCAGCACTGTATTCAGAAGTAAAGCCACAGGCTCCTGCCACACAGCGATGGAAATAATTTTAAAAGAGAAGTTTCTGTCTAGAATCATCTGACACGGGGCGTTTCCTCATCTGCAACATATGAGCGCTGTCCTGACACACAGCATAGTTTGTGAAGAGCAGTCGTTGTTAATCCTGGAGAATACATCTAGCCGGGCCACAAAGCTTCAGCAAGTTTTAACAACAGGATGCTTCAAGTAGCCTCTACATCACTTTATTACATACATGAGAAAAAAAAMCCCTGACACTTGATGCTAGTTTTCCTAAAGGAAAAGTTTTAATTCAAACTAATTAACAAATCTACTTGTAAATCAGAAAACTCCTTCTGCACTCAGAATTTTGGAAGGATTGCAGCTCTTCACAAAAAAAGTTTCACAAAACTCTTCACATTAGATCCGTACTTCAAGTTAGAAGCTCACTTATTTACAACATGCCAGAAAACACAGAAATTATCACCTTCAATCCAGGCGCAGGGTAAAAACCTTCAACTATTTTGCTGTTGTCAAAGAGACTGTACGCCCCATCACGTATCGCTACAACGCCACGACTCCGGCAGTAGATGTCAATGCAGTACATATTCCTAAAAGCCAGCCTGATATGTGTGGGTGACTGCGGCAGAATTGAGAAACACTGATAGGCAGTGTTGGTGCGTTGAGTCAGACCCAGCATGGGCACAGTTGGAAGTTTGTTGATGGCATTTAATGGAGCCTGAGTATCAAACAAAACCTGAGAGAGAACAGATATTGAGAAATCAGGTAGCTTACCTGTAAGTAAAGGTCAAGGAAAATGGGGCATAGGGGGGATACAATCTTCCCCAAGCCACCTTCTGCCAATGAGATCCATAAACAATCATAACACACACATATGTAATTTTGAAGAGAACAGTTCAATCAGAATTCAGTTCTTAATTATCTTGCATTGTTCTTGAGAGGTTTTTAAAACATTACCTGTAACAACTGCACCACATTTGGTGTTTTATTAAACATCTCCTGGAGCTGGTGCAGAATTGTATTATGACAATTACTGCAACCTGAGTTCGGGCCAACAGTTCCCAGTGAAATGTGGAACTTCTGGAGTATGGAGTTCCACTGAATGCTGATCTGCAATGTCAAGAACATAAAACGGTCTTGGAAACTAGAAAACTATGAGGTTATAACAAGAAAGCTGGTCTGCTGTTATTTTTCATCAAACCTCAACAGATTCCTAACTCAACTTCCTCAAAAGTTGAGGTTCTGAAAAAAAGTGCTGTTAGCTTTAACATCCATTTAGCTAGCTGGATTGTTGGCAACCACAAAACTGGGGAATTACTTTAGCAAGTCAATCAGAAAGAACAAAAGCCTTTTCTGCCAAAGGTGAGATAGAGAAAATGAAACTTGAGAGATTCATGCTGGAGAGAACTGATTAATGAGTTGCTGGAGGTGGACTGGTTTTCTCAGTCATATCACACAAAACCGAGAACTGGACATGCTAATACGTAAGGAAATGACATGCAAAATTCACACTGCTACTCTTGCTACTTATTAACTGTCCCAATAAAATGCACATACAAATACTCTTAGAAATTCAGCTTAGAACATGAACACAAAAACCTTCCAGGAAGCACATTTCAAGTGTGTCAGCTACTTTGCACCAGTCGCACGCAAAAATAACATTCTTAGTCTGTAATAAATGGGCACTTACTTCCTCCTCTACCTTGCATTTAATGCAAGGGTGTGAGCAAGTACACAGTTATCAAAGTAATTAATAAGCTGTAAATTCAAATACTAAAGAGTAAGCTAGAGTTCTGAACAGGGGAACAGCATTGCTACAAAATAATTAAGGACCACCTCATTTGAAAGCACAGTACTACACTGAAAACTTTGTTAGAGTCCTTCCTTCCAAGGCAGCATTAAGCACACAGCCTACATATATCCATATATCCCAGTATACAACAGTGACCAGTAGCAACACTTACCATAAGTTTCTCAGAAAGAGGCTGCCACACCAGCTTTCATCAATCAGGAGCACACAACTGTCCTTCCCACAATCTGAAGCATCTTATACAAACTCTCAAAAATTCTGAACATCTAGTAACCTAGCAAATTAGCAATCTGGCACCCTCTATTTCTGTCTTTTCTACATTCATCAATATTAATTCCACAATAATGCAATACAAGGAAATATTTTGTAGCACAATTCTGAGAACTCTAGGCCTACCCATTCTGTTTTCAAACAGACATTTTAAGTGCACTTAGGAGTTACTTACTGAGCTCCCCTTGGTAGTTCCGTAACAAAGGATAAGTTTTCGGTAATTGTAGATACGAACTTCTGAAAAAACGTTTAAGTGGTTGGGTATGTCTTTGAAGAGAGGAGGGAAAAGAGTTAGAGTGAGAAAACCATAGTAATCTGTAAACACATCACTTTAATGAAAAGGACATGATTTCTGTACCTGGTAAGGATCGTGCAAACTCCAGGACACATTCATACAGCCGAGCAATACTGTTCCAGTCATTGAGGAACATCTCAACAACTTTGCGACCTCCAACTGGTTCAGATAACTGGTTTTCATACGTCAGGTAAACATGACGGGTTGGTCCTGCAGTGTTAGGAGATGGTAAATACTGATTAAACTAGTGGTTCCTAAACTGTGATTTACAGACTGAGAGTGAACTGTGGCAAGTGACCAGGAATCATATTTAAATAATAAAAGTGCATCAATTCAGCAGTCAAAATTTTGATTCAGGTGCACTGTGGTTTATTAGAAAACTTGAGAGCGGACAGCTGTCCAGTAACACCAAAACATTAGAATTACTGGAACAGACAATGTAAAACACAAAGAAACAAAATTTACCAGTCTTCCTAAATAAAACTTACCTTGCTCCCTGGATGAAGTGCTATTAAGTGGACAGTTTGCAAACACCAGCTCAGCCACCCACGTGCGATTATTTCTACCTTGTAATCGGAAAGTGCAATCAAGAAGAGATCGGTCCAGAGCCTTCTGCATTTCCTCGTTCACACCTTTACAGGGAGGAATTCTATTGATGAAGAAAAAAGGATCTCTTATGCACAGTACAGTTCCAAAACTAAAAATACTACCTTTTAACATTTCCTGAAGGACTTCCAAGTCTGGACATGAAAGAATGAACAAATCAACAACAAAGATAGCTGGACTGCACAGTGAGATATCCTATTCCTCTTCAAGGACTGTAATAAGCGTGCTACAAAAGCACTCTGAGTTAAGACCAATTTTTATACGTATTCAACACCTGCAAATTACAAACTGTTAAGGAATCTGTTGAATTGCCCTGATCTGGTGAAAGTCAGAGCACACCAATATAAAGCTTTTATACAGAGAAACAAGGCAAAGAAGATGAAAATAAGCAAGTTCTGTGGCAACCTGAATTCATAAATTAGTTTGCCTTCTAGAACAAGCTCACTCTAAATGCAGTGAACAACCTGGCAGTTATCTTAGTACCCACTAATTTATTCAGATCCCAATGTGAGAATTGAGCTCAGGGGACAGACTAAATAAACCTTAAGTAAAAACATGCCGAACTTTTTCAAATCCCTTGAGAGTCTATCCAGAAATTTCATGTACCACACTTAACTTCAGCTCACAAGTTCACAGTACTTCTCTGCTCATATGCAAAGTTAAAAAGGTAGGTCCTGATGCATTTAGAGACTGATGCCTTGATATCACTGTATATTTCTGCAGCGTAAAAGTTGTTAAGAAGGTTTTACTCTAGAAGGTGTATTTGGGTTTTTTTTTACTGTTTTAAACTGATATAATCTGTTTTACTTCATAACACAACCTAAAGTTTAACTGGTGAGGCTTGAAGTAGGCTCCAAGAAGTGTGAAAAACTGGATGGACTGCCAGGTAGAAAGCACTGTGGTCAATAGTTGCAGGTCCAAGTAGTGGTTGGTTGTGGCTGGCATTCCTTGCGGTTARCACAGAGGCTAATACTGTTTAACAATTTCAGTAACCTATGTGATGCAAAGGAATAGCAAGTTTGCAGATGACACCAACTGAAGGGAGTACTAAACGTGCTGGAGGACAGGGCTGCCATTCAGAGAGACCTCAGCTGGCTGGAGGAATGAGTTAACAGGAACCTCATGAAGTTCAACAAAAACAAATGCAAAGTCCTGCACTTGGGCCTAAATAACCTCAAGCAACAGCACAGGGTGGGGACTCACTGGCTGGGTAACAGCTCTGCAGAAAAAGAACTTGGGGGTCTGGGAGACAGACTGAACAGGAGTCAGCAACATGCCCTTGCAGCAATGACAGACAGCTGCATCCTGGGCTCTATCAGCCAGGCAATCAAGTGACTACTCCCCTCTAGTCAGCATTTGAGATCGCTGTGCCCAGGGAGGGCACAAAAACCCTTGGAGAGTGGAAAATGCAGCTGATCAGCCCTGCTTTTAGCAGGAGGTTGGACCAGATGACCTCCACAGGTCCCTTCCACTCTTAAATTACTGTACAATCCTCAGATGATTCCTCTACAAGTTTTTTACCATGCAATTGTCTTTTCTGGGATTCCTTGCATTTTCCTCTGCAGTATCACATACTGATAATAGTCAAATAACATATGGAGAATGTAGGCCTCTGATCTGATCTAAAATTGCAATTACATGTTCATGAATCATCACCTTAGCACTGCCTGGATTTTAGGATTGAGGACTGTCAGACTGTCTTCAGAGCTCCCAGTTTAGGCTAATGAAGGAAACAAATTATAGTTGGCCCTGTCTCTATTCTTACTTTCCTCTTTCTCCAGCACTGCTTCACATAAGAGTGCAAGACACACAATAATTAAAAAAAACCCAACAAAACCAAAAAACCCAAACCCAAAAATCCCCCACTGCCCCGATATTTTTAGTGTTACTCTCCAAACAATCCTTTTTTTTCTCTCAAGCCTATGTACAGTAATAAATTGGAACACAGGAGCATATCCTCTTACTTTAATAAACGTATTGCGTGGCTGAAGCCATCTCCTTCTACTTGTACTCCTTGGTGAGGAATGTCCATATTAGATAACTAGGAACGAACAAGAAAAGTGTTACCCGAAGCAAAAAGTCAAGCAAAATAACTGTAACTTTTTCAAGGATTTTCTTTTCCCTAAGGGTGACAGATGTTTCACATCCTCAAGCACTGGAAAGCCAAAAAACAGTCTCTGCAACAGTCTCTGGTATAAAGTTGTCTCCCACCCCCTCCCACAAACATGTCTTTCATCCTCTAATTTTCCCTTTCCCTCAACTTTTCAAGTGCTTGGTATTAGAGAACCAGCTACAAGAAGACTAGAGCAAACCAGTGTAGAACATCAGTTGCCTGGGCTCAGCTGGCGGGGGAACTCCAAAGTGAACACATGACCACAAGTTTGCCGAATAGTCGCATCTAGACAAGAGAATCAGGAGTAGTAGAAAGGAAGAAGGAAATAAAGTATTTCTTAACACATACCTCCATACGAAGCCCTATAAATGGCATATTTGTATCGCACATGGCTACAATATGAGCTAGCACTTTATTGAAGGCACACATTTCTCCCGACCGTTTTGGTTTCTTAGGTTCTATGGAACATGGATCACCAGATAACTAGAATTAAAATAAAGACAAATGTACTTGCACATTTGGAGTAAACATTTTGAAAAGATGTCAGAGAATAATCTAATTCATCCAAGTTTTAAATGAATGACACCCAGAGCACAAACTCCTGAAAGGATCTGGTCCACTTCAGGACTGAAGCAATTCAGTTAAAGTAATTTTATAATCACTTCCTTCCTTAAAACAGTATTTACATATCACTAAGCCATGTCAGTCTGATCCCAAGGAGTAACTCTTATCAGCTCCTGCAAGTCTGTCAAGGACGACACCTACATGGCACAAAACATATCATGCAGATACCAGTGCTCTGCTTATACAAGCTACTCTAGCTAGCTCAGCACAGCGCTCTGCCTTGGCTCTTTAGAACAGCTGAGAAGGCCTGGCATGAAATAAAAGACAACTGTTACAAAATAGTTTCCCAACATCTCCCTAGGGAAGCAGTCCAGAGAATCAAGCCGCAATACAAGTAAGATGTCAGCCATACAAACTTTTGAAACAACATTACTAAAGCTGGTATTGATGCTCAGAACATGTGTTTAGTTTTCACACTCTATAACTAGCCCGATGGCTTTTGAAGCACATACCTTGCGCTTGACACCACTTTTCATTTGTTTCCCACTTTTTGTGTCTAGTACCAACTCTTCAATGTTTGGTTTGAACTGCTGTAGTAAAAGTGCAGTAGCAGGGCTGTCATCTCCTTCAGCATAGCTCACAGAGAGAAAATGGTACTTATACTCTAGTTCTGTGGGGTTGCCAGGAACATCAAACATCTCTACAACCTATATTGAAATAAAACAACAAATTGAGAAGACCCTCAAGCTAAGAATATGTCTACAACAGTTCCTATTCCCCTCCTCAAAGAAAAGACATCAGTCTTTTTCAAGATATTAATACTGTGGCTAGGAAAGGGATCCAAGAAGAGAAGGAAGATTAAACTTTCAGGAAACATAGAGAATGGGAAGGCTGCTGAGTAATAAACCTTTAGGCCACCTTCACTCTATGCTTAACAAACCCATTGAATGAGAGAAGGGAGGGAGAGGGGAGAGTCAAGGATTACATCAATCACTTGGTTCCTAATGTTAGAGTTAACAGCACAAACTGTCTGGTATATCCATGCCGGGGAGCAAAAGATAGAAGCATTTTTCAGTTACTTACAATGTAGTACTGTGGAAGGCGAGTGAGTTTGATAAACAATTTGTGTTTGGAAAGGTTTCCCACTGGATGGCTAGCATAATTAGCTAGTTGAAGAGTTTCACTGCTCACTGTAGGCAGATGTTTTATAGACTGTTTGCAACGTTGCTGTCCAAGCCAGAACCTTGCATTGAAATAAAGGTATTAGTACCCTGAGACTGTTTTAAATTATTCTAATATACTGCTGTTTAGAGCATTACTGTCAAAGTAAGAGTCAGTCATATTCTAAGTCAACATCTATCATTGCTGCACAAGTTATACACAGAAAAATCACACAGAAAATTTTGTGAGTTTATATTTTCTTATTACTATCTTWACATATTGTCTTCAGCTTGAGTAACAGACAGCTGTTAATTTAAGAAGAAAAGGCCTGAAATTATTTGCTGAATGAATGCATAAATAGATTTTTATACACCACAATATAGATTTACAACATAAAAAAGAAGGGACAAATTAAAAAACATGCAGATTACAGTTACTTTACAATTTGGAATCTTCGATTATTTTTTGGTATAGAAAAGAAAATCTTTGCTCCCATATGCTGGTAAGCAATATAATAAAAAAAGTCACCAAAGTTGGATTAACATCACTCTGGATTATGTTATAAACAAACTCATTCACCTGAATAAGTTTGGATGTGAAGAACCACATGCAAGACACCAAATTTATTCTAATGTTTGGAATTAATGTGTTCTACTCCAATGAACTTTGGCTACAGTGGCAAGGCCAGAAAGCCTAGCTAGGCTTGTATGCTGGTTTTGGCTGGGATAGAGTTAATTTTCTTCATAGTAGCTAGTACGGGGCTATGGTTTTGATTTGTGCTGAAAACAGTCTTGATAATTCAGGGATGTTTTAGCTGTTGCTGAGCAGTGCTTACACAGCGTCAAGGCCTTTTCTGCCTCTCACACCAGCCACCAGCGAGCAGGCTGGGGATGCACAAGAAGCTGGGAGGGGACACAGCCGGGACAGCTGACCCCAACTGACCAAAGGGATAACCCATACCGTGTGATGTCATGCTCAGCATGTAAAGCTGGGGGAAGAAGAAGGAAGGGGGGGACATTCGGAATGATGGTGTTTGTCTTCCCAAGTCACCGCTAGGCGTGACGGAGCCCTGCTTTCCTGGAGATGGCTGAACACCTGCCTGCCCATGGGAAGCAGTGAATGAATTCCTTGTTTTGCTTTGCTTGTGTGTGCAGCTTTTGCTCTTTACCTGTTAAACTGCCTTTATCTCAACCCACGAGTTTTCTCACTTTTACTCTTCCGATTCTCTCCCCCATCCCACTGCGGGGGAGTGAGCAAGCGGCTGGGTGAGGCTTAGTTGCTGGCTGGGGTTAAGCCACGACAGCTTGAAAGGGGCTCAGAAATGTGTGGCTTGGTTTTTCAGTCAAACTTCCACTGAAAACAGCAGTGGAAAGTGTGGGTGCTCAGCATCTCTCCATCATGACACACCACGTTTATTCTCACAGATACATGTTAGATATAGCTGTCCTAAAAGACATTTCGTGGGACTGCCTAGCTTCCTCAAAAACTGCAGCACTACCCAAGCCATTTTCTCAAGTACATTATTTATTACAAAGGGAGGTTGATTAGTTTCTCCAGGGTGCCAGTCCTTCATGCGTCATCACGCTTCTTTTAGAAGCAACACTTCTCAAAAAGAGGTTCCACCTTGCAATTAGCTAAGAGTACTGGGAATTTCCAAAACGACAGAGCAGGTGGAACTTGGTTTTCATGCAGATGTAAACTGTATTTGTATTATTTGCTACAACCTTTTATGGGAGCCGAATGTATCTTGTGCCTAAATCTCAGGGCTTTATGGAAGGAAGATTAGAGGTTTAAACCAGCAAGGGCTGAAGTGTTAGAAGATAAACAGATACTATTTAAATCATCCTAAGCCACTTCCTGGTTTTCCCTCTGTTGTAAGAAGGGAGATAGTTCCTGATGAGAAACAAGCAGAGTTCAGCTGTAGAAACAGAGCGGAATAAAGGACATAGAAAATGAAAATGAACACAAAATGAGATCCTCAGGAAGCAAATTGTCTGCTACTGACTTAAAGTGAAAAGACTTCAAGCAGAATGTGTGCATAGCAATGCATGAGGCTACGTGTAAGGAGGCAGACTAAAGGAGGACCATGGAATCAACTCCAAGCTAAAGCAGAATTTCTCCAGCCATTTAGAGGAGATGGCAAATAGCCGAAGTTGCTTAGAACGGGGAGAAAGTATATTCCCTACTGCAGTAAAACACAAAGCCATGCAAGTGTGATCATCCCAAATACAAATATGGTGATTTATTCTATGCAAACTAAGGGAATCATTCAAGTCTCTTACTTGAGCTGCTGGAGCCAAGGAATGATACGCTTCATGTCATCATTAACAGATTTCTCTATGTCATCGAGTGTCAGTTGATCTACAAGAACATTAGGTGAGTGGTCTTAACATCTGCTCTTCAAACAAAATTTTGACCTTTTAATGAATATGTCTCATCTAATTTAACAAACAATTAATCACAGAATCATAGAACAGCCCAGATTGGAAGGGACCTCAAAAGATCATCAGTCCAACCTTTTGTGGAAAACAAAGCCTAGATGAGATTATCTAACACTCTGTCCAATTGCATCTTGAAGACCTCCAGTGATGGGGACTCTACCACGTCCTTGGGGGGGGGGCGGGGGCATTCCAGTGACTGACTGTTTTCACTGTAAAAAATTTCTTTCTCATATTGAGGTGAAACTTCTCCCGGTGCAACTTGTAATTGTTGCCCCTTGTCTTCTCCATGTGGTTCWTTGTGAAGAGAGATATTAAGATACACAACAAATGAGCCATAATGCTTGTAAAACCACAGCAGTATGTTATTAGGCAAATAAACTAAAAGAACTCACTTCTTTTCTTAAGTAATCTGAAACCTGAAGTTAAGACTTGAACAGTAACTCAAGATGTATAAGGTCACATAATACAATTCTCAATCAGGTCCATATGAATTGACTGCATGAGTCATAAAGAACATGCATTGCAATGACGCCTAACAATATTTAGTCTGTTGTCCTCTTAAAATATACTTAACTGAACTGTGACTCTTAAGCACAAATATCTACTTCTCTGTTCCTCAAACACCTAGATGATGACTGAAGTGCGGTGTTCGTGTGCATTACTCTTATTTACTTACAGAATTTTGCAGATTTGACAGAATTGTTCACACAAAATTACCTCATAATGCAGGATTCTTGCAAGATATTAAATACAACCTGGTTTTGCACCTACTTACCAACACCATACAGCATCAGTTGAAACATTCCAGAGTGGAGATCAACAAATACATGTAGGCACTCTGATCGACCACATGGTTCCAAAATCGGAATTACAAGAGTTGGAAGAGCCGTCTCAATGAATGCTAAACAAAAATGGATGTTAGTAATTTGACACAAGATTCAAGCTCATCATATTAAAACTTAGCCCATTATAATCACAAAACCTGTTTGTTTTTTATAGGAGCAATCTTCACTTGCACATTATTATACTGTTAACATAAAGAGGGAACTGAATATAAGAATTTTTCTGTGAAAATAGTGCTAGTAACAAATCAATGAGAAAAGACAGACCAAATCTGAAGGAGATTATTAATCCTTGAATATCTTTTAACTCACTGCTTCAYGATTAGAAGGTCAATTTGAATCCCAATAGTTTCAACAAGAGTTTAAGCAAAGTCTCATCCAAAGCTAGCTCAAGACAGTAAAGGATTTGCTTTCAATTCTGAGCACATACAAGTTTTACAGTAGACCACTTTTAACCCTTCAACCCAGACTATAATGTTCTACCAGCTTCATCTATTATACTACATTTAGAGGTATGAGTATTTTACAGTTATCAATGCACAATAATTTAAAGCTAAGTCTTGTTAATTCTGAACACATCTCCCTTTATTTCTTCATATTTGTAATTTAAATTAATGAAAACAAGAAACATCAAGAAAAAAGGAAACCATTCCTAGCACAAATGGAAATTAACTTGAAACAAACTTCAGTAGAAAACACATACAATTGTCATTAACGTTGTAGCTCTTAAGAATGGCTTTCAGCTCCTGGAGTTTTTGATGAGATCTTGCATGGACACTGTCTATTAGGAGTTTTTCTATTGATAGGTGGTCRATCTATAAAAAAAGGAATGTATTTGAGCAAGTGCAAATTTGATGTCTAGACTTTATGCACTAGTACACTGRAACAAAGCTACATAACTTAATAAAACAATCACTTAAGAAAGAATTTGCTCAGAACTGTGGTGAACCRAACGAACTATTAACTTGAGTATTTGGATCATTATAAAATACAACAAACTAACATAAGATTCTGTCTGTGCAGCAGGCAGCGGGACAGTTTTTGAGAGAAGACTAGAAGAAAATATAAAAGAAAAGAAGTTTCACAAACTATGCTGTTACCACTCCCTGTGCAGACCTACTTGTTCTGGATCAAGGACGGAKTATTTTCCAGCTTAGCATGCACCCATTTGTAACTAGCTTAATCTAAGGAAAAAAAACCCAAAACAAACCACAACCCCCCCAAAAACAACACTCTATTAGAATACGGTTACCTCAACACAAACACATAGGTAGCTGTAGCATGAAATACAACACACTAGTTTTAGTCCTGTTGACGGGGTAACAATGCAGTCAGTGAAGATGCAGTGGCAGGCAGTGAACGTGAGCAACCCTACTGAACCCAGGAGTGGCTAGAGGCTTGTTGCACTGCCAGTGCTGAAGCTTATGCTACCTCATATTAAGTGTAGCTTACTTGTGCAACCTAAATTAAAGCATTTGCATTTATATCCATTCACATTACCATCATATTATTTACATACTTTGCATAAGCAAAGCTACAGATTACTGCAAAACCTTTTTCTAGTTAACCCCAAATTGCTTTGAAAACTGTTCAAGGTGAATTAAACTCAAATTTTATTCTAGCATAAGACATAAATGCAGAAGAGGTTTATACCAGGACAGAAGTATACAGAATTTCAGTACATGCCTTCGTATATACCAGAATGACCTTCCCCTAAAGACTAGCTTTCCAAGACAAGGCCTTAAAAATCAAGTGCTTATCCATCCACAAGGGCATTTCAACTCAGCAGCTGCTATGAGTTAAATCTTCCTCACAAACAAGTGGCTACAGGTTCTATAGCTACCCAATTTTCAGTAGGTTAATGTATAATAACCTGCTTAGACAAACATATTTGTTCGCACCACTGTTTTATATAGTATCTTAAATAAACAGAAACATAGTGTGCTATCGGCGTCATTACAGTTGAGATCATTATTCAAACACTAGAACAGCAGCGCATATACCACAGCTGTAATTTTTTTAAGCTCAGAGCAATTAGTTATAAAGGGAGTTAGCATTAACTTTGATAAATCTCAAATTTACAGTGGCCTCATATCTTAATCTACAGTCTGTAGACCTCATTCAGTGAGCTTAGATTGCATCAGTTCCAGTGGAACTCCAGCAGACGTTCTAGATAAAGCACATTTTCCTGATTTAGGCATAAATACAGTATCTTCACTAAATTAACTGTATATTTAGTGGCCTAAATATGCTAAGTTAGGCTATTAAATGAGTAAATTTAGCATATATTTACTATACTACTAGTAGAATTTCTACTCTAAAAATAGAGTAGAAGGCTACTATGCTCCCACATGTCTCTGTTGCCCAAACATACAAAGTTCTTGACGTTCACCATATAGAGACTTGTCTGTCAGACYTGGTAAACAAGACAGGCCAAGAGGCTCAAATACGAAGTATGTATAATAGGTGAAGGCTACCATCAGCARAAGGTTCTGTAAGACAGATGAAGAATCTGAGCTGGAGAGATTTTCCCTGTGGAAAAACTGTACTGAAAGTTTGAAAACTACACCATTCACTCCAGCTTATTAACTCTCTTAAAAAACCCAAACACTGTAAGAAATAATGACAAACACACAGCCTGATCTATTACAGCCAGACTTGCTCAGGAAATACAGAAGACTTATTATTGCAATTTCTCTTAGATATCATTTACCAAGATCTAGAATTATCACCAGTGAAGCCTTATCCAAGTAGCAAGTTGACTGCAATTACGTATTTTGGATTATCTCAACAATCCCACCTTTAACATATGGGAATTTGAACAATACAAAGGCACATTCAAATAGGCCACGACATAATCTGGTTAGCGATAATGTAAAACCAAGCTTCACCWAACACTCGTAACAAGCAAACCACATTAGCTCTTTTGCACAAGATTTCCAAATCATAATGTAAGATTTTCTAAAGTGAATAGCACTGCTGGGTAGCGAACTCAAGCGACATGAGGAAGCTGACTTTCAGAGGAAGTTTACACAGCATCTCCAAGACAGGAAAGGGAAGAACTGGCTCTCTATAAAGCATTTCAAGCCAAACACTAAACATAACTGAAACTTTGCTGTTGTTTCCTCCAAGCCTCAGCATTCTGTCTCATAAGTGGTATATAATGCACTGTAAAGTAGGTGTAATTTTTAAGATAAAGTCAAGGCCAATAATTTGTAACAACAATTTTAGGTCCCAACATAAACACACCACAACCTAGAGTAACTGCTGACTAGAAATCTTAGAAACAGCTCTTTAAATAGAATCAAAGTGAAACAAACTGACAATGCAAAGCATTTTTAAGAKTTTGATTTATAAAACTAGATGCCTACTGCAAAGCAAACTTTTACCTTCATGGCTCTTTCCATCAGTTTGGAATCACAGGCTGGCAGTGGAGGCTCATGAGATATTTGTAAAGGTTTTGAGACATCAGTCTCGTCAATCTTAATAGTGACCTTATGAACAGATGCGGTCCCTGTTTTCCTGCCAAGGACCTGTTGACTTAAAAACAAAGAGAATAATTAAACCATGTAACTGGAATAGCAGAAAATATGCTTTTCAATAGCTAATCCTTGATTCTGAGAGTTCTGCATAAAAATAACATGATGTTAGCTGAACTGAAAGAAAAGCATTTGTTTTAGTTTACATTTTAATGCAGAACTGTTGGTAAACTATAACTGCATAAAGAAGTCTTAGATGGCTGCAAATTCAACACAGAATCAGAAGAGCATTTGGATTTCTTTTTAAAATTTCACCTAGTGCAAGTCAAGCAATAAATATAGTGAAAGACTGACAAAGAATTGTCTAATTCATTTATTGAGTTAGACATCCGCATAAACACGAGCTGAGTTATGACTGTATCCATTGTTCTCCTGTACATTAATGTACATCCCTCACGTCTTTGCAAGTCAAGCAACATGTTTAGGTACTTAATTACAAGAATTTAGGAGTCTCACATCCAAAAGAAAGTACCATTCTGAAAATTCTGGCCCAAGCTTAGTAAATGAACCCCTCCCCTATTATTTCATTTATTAACAGCCCTTTTAAAATWAACTTACTTCCAAACAGAGAGCGAGAGACATTTCCCTGCATGGTATCGCTCCACTTGCACAAGGTCACCCCAGCGCTCTCGAATCAGCATTAGTGTTTGTGAATGCAAGACTTCCAACTGAAGTGCTAAGCAGAAGGAGTCTAATGAATGGAGTTAAGAAAATAAGACCTCCAAAGAGTCTGTACGCTACATAAATCTGTTTCTGTACACTACATAAATCCATTTGTCACAAAAGTCAGACAAGGTGCTGTCTGAAAACACACTACTGTACTAATCCAGAGATAAACACATAAACAGCATCAAATTTTTCTCAAAGTTTTTTTTGCCATTTTTTAAACTCTTATGTAGGGCAGAGTGTTAGACAAGAATGTCACAATAGCTTTGCTTTATAGATTTTCACTCTGATCATTTTCTAGGGAAAAGAAGATTACTAACAAAGAAATTCAATTTAGCCTATAGTTACCAYTAACCCCATCTTCCATGGTCACCCTAAAATAACATGATTCTATTTGCTTCTGCAGAAACTGTTTCACCGAAAACCATTTCACATTGTCAAGCAATTTGCCCTTTGCACRCAGAAAGTCACTGCACTATGTCCTGCATATGCTGTATCCCATTTTACTATTCACACAGGTGCAATACATCACCTTACTGCAGTTCTTGGTAGTAAGAACTGTCAGCTCCCATACCTTCCAAGTTAGCACTGTATTCTATCTCCGAAATTAGCACATGCAGCCAGCTGCTGCTGCACTGACTTACCACACAACCTGCTGTCTTGAGTACCTCACCTTTACCTTTGCAGATTAAGTGTGTAAAATCAAATTTTACATGCTGGCACGTGAGAATAACTGTTTCCAAGGCCATCATTTTTACTCCACATCCAGACATTTCCCCCTAGCTTAACAGRGAATCCATCTTTCTTGACCTCCAGCTACTAGGAAGAGCAAGGCTACATTATACAGTTTATTCAGAAGCAACTTTCAGAAGGATACGCAGACAGCTGTACATGTCCTGAAGTGGCTTTTCATCAGCAAACAGCCGTGACTGGACCAACTGATGGATGAAGTTGATCTGCATGCTGTGAACCAAGGCTCGACCATCTTTTGTGAATTAAAAAGAATTCACATTAGGCATCAGGAAAATAGGTATTTAAAATAATTAAATAAAATATTAAATTAAAAAGAAAAAAGATACAACTGTACTGAGCAATTTCCATACCAGAGTTTCTAACAAAATAACAAAATCCTTGGTTTACTCTGGAAATTTCAGTCAGTCTACTACACTGTCACAGTCTACCACTGTTAAGGTATCAAAAGCATACAGAGCAAGGTGAAAAGAGGACAAGTATGTACAGCTTCATTATCTTAAGTTGTGATAGGCAAAAGATCCTGTATAAACAAGACCTATACAGCATCAGAGATGAATATCATGTCAAAAAGGAAGTGTAAGGGTTTGATTTTTTTTTACCACCAGTTTCCTTGTCTTCAACCAAAATTTCCAGTTTGAGAAGGCGCCAGGGGATGTCAGGGTCATCACCCATCACTGTCAAGGTGGCCTCAAACTCACCCTCAACTCGGAACTTCACACGGCCATTGGCTAAGGAAGAAAAAAATGTTTCATTTCACTCAGTCTCCTAAGATGCCTCAAAATATCAGTGTGGTAGCTCCTGGCACTCATAATGGATTACTTCCCTATGGTTTCTGCTCTGCTGCATATGTTTCTGTGCAACTCTAAAGACTTCACAGTTGCTTCTGCAACAGAACCAGTGTCAATAAGCAGCACGGACAGACGTCCCAAACTGTCCTGAACAGCAGTACTTTAGTCAAGATAACTTGTTAACACTTGCGCTACTATAATACAGAGTAACACTGAGCTGACAACCAGCCTGACAAGTTACAAAACAACACATCTAGGTTAATTTTTCTAATTCTTTGCTATATCAACAATGAATACTTTAATTCATATATATGCACACAAGCAAAGATTATGTACACTATTTATCTAATTGACATATATATCCTCACACCTTTGTGAACACCGCTATCAGTTCCAAGAACTGGGAACAAAGACTGTCAAAACTAAGCAAGGTCATGAAGAGAATGAGTGGCAGAGCAAACAATTTAGTACAAGTCCTTACTATAAACTGTGGGTCAACCTTCTTCTCAATTACTTAAGAAAATACACCATACACCTTTACAACTACAGACGTATAGAAATATTTCTACAGAAATTTTAACCATTTTAACTCATGAAGTTTCATTTTCAAAAGAATCCCACACATGCTCTTAAAAAAACCAAAGCCCGAAACAGAAACTAACAGTCATTGAAACATTTAGTTAACTGAAAAATCTGAAGAGCTCAGGCGTATATCCATTTATACTTCCATTAGACAAAAATGGCTCTAATACTGATATTGCAAGTGTTCACATAGGGACCAGTGAAAACTATGATTTTTCAGAAACATCTTCGATCTAAGTCTGTGGGGTATGGTTTACACATGGCTAATCTTGTCTTACTTAAAAGGACGGACTAGGTCCATTCCAGTCCTCTCTCTGAGATTCTGCAATGACCTAGTCCAGTTTATAGCCATCCTTCCTGGAAAAAAGGTCGTCTTAATGTCTACCACTACTTGGGCTAAATGAAAACAGAGATTTGAAAACATATTAAGAGATCTGGMACCGCAGTGAGCCACAGAACAAAAGGCATGCATAAATATGAACAGATTCTATGCATGGAGATGAATATCAAAACAGATTAAAAAAGCAACATTACCGTGACTTGTTTAAGCTAAAGTTCAAAGAGTTTCTACAGAAAGACCTAACAGTTTAATTAAATTGCATTTTAAAATTAACTTAAGGTAAAGCAGTTACATTGTTAGGCCTAAGACTCTTCCGTAACACATTTGCTGAAAGAGCAAGACAATGTCTACAACCTTTTGCCACTATCTGCACAGGATTTCTTCTTGAAAGCAAGTAATATTTCAGCAATATTATCAGCGCCCTCATTTTTCAAAAGGGGAAAAGACATATTTTGATGTCATACAGAGACAGAATCCCAGTCTTAATAGCTCAAGCATGCCTAATAGTCTCTTTTAGCTATCTTTTAGCTTTGCTTTAGCAATAATGTATTCTTCAAAAAGTAATTCCAGTTCTTACCAACTGTAAGATTTGCCAGCTGTGGAGGGAGATCTGTAGTCACTAGTCGATGTCGAAGAATCTGGTTTAGCTGATGAAGTGTGGTTTGCTTCTCACTCTTTGTTATTGGGTCAGGAGGGATTATTTTATCCTGTTAAAATAAACACAAACAAGTCTACCTATCTCAAACATGTATAATACATTGACAGTAGGAACAGTGAAAGCTAACCAGACTAGAAGTCTGAAAATATAAATACCACAGGCCATTACAGACAAGCGAAGTTTTATATCTCACATTCAGATTTGTTTTCTAGCTGATTACATTTTACCTGACAATGACCACTGGATAAAATCTCTCAACTTGGATCAATTAAATAAATTCAGGGCCTTACATCAGGTTAAACTTGTTTTTAAATACTAGGATTTGAAAGCCAATCCTTATCTGTAGCTATAGATCTAAGTCACAGGTACGACTATTTGTTACTTCACAAAATCCTGTTATTCTGCATTTTATCAGTAAGAAAAGGCAGCAGCATTAAAGAGAGCTGTAAGTATTTCAGTACATTTCCAAATGCAGGTAAAACCTCTAAGAACAACAGATGTCAGTATCTCCTTTTCACACTTCATTTTTCTAGGATGGTGGCTTAGCATGTGCAAATAATTGAAGAACCAAGGAAGAAGAGTTGCTACTATACTCATCCTAGAGCAGAACTAGTTTAAATGGAAAGAATGTTTTACTGGGAAAGCATAACTTGTTCAAATAGGCAGTGCTCTGCATGAGAAACTGACACTACAGAGACTTGGCACTAGGCCTGTATTAAACTACAGTTCCATTTGCACACAGACAATTAGTTTCATTAACATGCATTTAATACTGCACCGGGTATATTTGCCCCCCCGCCCCCGACATATGGTTGCATTATTTACCCTAATGCAGGTAGGCAGACGCGGGTATGATCCAGTTGTCAGAACATCAATAGCATACGGGATAGCAAAACTAGGTAGACGAGCGTGAACCAAAGCATCTCTAGCTAGTGATGCCAGACGATCAGCAGTGTCCACAAACAGAATGGCTTGCTGATCTAAAAAACTTGATATCATCTGTAAAGGACAAGGAGGGGAAGAAAAAAAAAAGAAAACGCACAAATCAACGCCCCTTTACATTCAGTTCAATTAGTGCACGTGACTGAGATGTCTTCACCTGTCACTTCCACTTCAAGTAATCACATCTATAAAACAAAGAAAGAATGAATATTCTGGCCATTTCTTACACTCGTATGCAAGGACGCTTTAAATCTGCATGCCATTTCTGATGCTGTGGAGGATCTGTAGAGCCTCACAGCTCTTTATCTGATGATTGCTACTGGAATGCAACCATACTTGTTTATAATCACTCGGGGCTTGTTTTTTGCAACATTCTGGACTTTATTGTTATTTAACCAAGAGCAGGATGAAAGTGATAGTAAGAACTAACACACTGAGATCACCATCTTCCCTGTCCTATCACCTAACCCCAAAGCACTCCTGAAACTATGTGCAGACAAGTCTTTCATTTTTTGCCACTGATGACTTTTTGGGAACGTCAATTGTTAAAAGACAAGATTATACAACTTCTAAATAGGAAGAAATTGGTTATAATTTTATATTCATCTGCCTATGAAATAGGCTTTTTTTTTTTAACTTCTATAGTAATGAGACGTTAGGGGTACCAAAATCCCGTATCACTTAGAGATTATTTCATACCAAACTCTGTTGCTAACTTACCGCACATTTTTCCACCTTTCCAGCATTATTAGCCCATTTGACCAAAGCTAACAAACGAACAAACAGTTGACGAGTGCGACTTGCAAACTGCACTATTTCTATTTTTCTGGAAAAAAACAAACGTACATTAAGCCAGTGCTCAGATATATAACAAAGCTGCAATTTAACTCTGTGCCAATAAAAAAAGCTGTAAATATAACTTCTAATTGTGTTAATGGAGGCAACGCTAATATATGGCTTGTTTGATTAGAACAYGGAAAAAAAAATAGCTCACTGTTCTAAATACCTAAATACTAACAACATACATGGATTCTAACCAACCGAGACTGTCTGGAGAAACAAAAAAGCATACTCACATGAATTAATCACTGATTTTAAGAGAAACAATTCCACAGTGAACTCAACTGAATTATTTTTATACCTTTTACAGGATTTCCCCAGGGCTTATGATTAAGTTTAAAGTAGACAAGGCGATATACCTAAGGATTACAGGACCTGGTAATAACATTACACTGACATTCACTAAAAAAAAAAATAAATAAATYAGATACTAAAAAAAAATATCACTTTAGTAAGTTTAAGATGTCTTTACACAGTATGTTACAATATGCTACCATTTTGCCAGGAAACGGGCTGGTGGCAGGGAAGACCACAAAGAACCCCCACCCTTTTACTTTCTTCTCCATTCCTGCCTTGCAAAGAAATTGGGATAAGGAGAAATTACTGGTAGTCAATATTCCTCTCACCGTGCTTTGTATGAGATAGTCAAGATGAGGCAGTGTATTTTTGCATGTCTTAAGAGTTATTTTTCGTAAGACAGAATGTAATAGGGGCACACCGAGATTTTCCCCCTTCATTACAGATCTACTTTGTAGATGCATTAGACAAGACATGCAAATCTACAGTGTAGATCTCTAATACCATACACTCTGAAATACCATTTCATCTACTGTTTATAGAGGTTTTCCTCCCTTTCTACACATTCAATTCACTAATTTCACCATGGTTTTCTAGTTACTTTGGAAAAAAAAACCAAACCAAAACAAATCCAAGATGTTTTCCTGATATGGTTTTCTAAAGTAACAAAAGCATTTGGACAAAAAGAACCTTAATCAGTGCAACAGATATTGGCCTCTACCAAACAGAAGTTGCACCTCCTTCAGATCCTAATCAGTAAAACACACATTCGTAATATAGATAGAGCCTGCTTCTGCTGAAAGTGTTGGTGTAATGAGGTTAACTCTTTTGTGCAATACATAGAGCATAATCTGCTTGTAACAGATGAACATTTAGGCCAGAAGCACAACTAATACCATCTGGTCCAGYTTCTTGCATTACATACTGCAAACCTCATCCAAGAACTTGGGCGTTAAGCCAATAACTTCTCTGCATTCTAGAGCATATGTTTTAGAATGGCATTGAGCCTGATATTAAGATTTCAAGTGGTGGACAAGCTGCTATATGTACATACTGCTCTAATAGTAACTACACTATGAAAACAAGATGTTGAGAATTTTGCAAGATTCAGAAAAACTTTATGGGATTTGAAAGATGTTTACAGTGAGACTTTAGAAAGCCAGTAATCTCTCAGACAAACTTCATATGAAAGTTGTTAAAATCTAGTAGTTATGTCAATCAAAATTCTGTGGTGAAAACAGCACAATAGCAAGAAAAATTCAAACTGATGTTCTGTGACCGGAAATCAAAGGTAGACAAACCTCCCTCCCCCAGCCCCCCAAAAAAACAGAAAAAAGCACAGCAATTTAATAATGAAAATTATTGATAAAACTAGATACAGTATTCCAGTAATTATTACATTAATGCCACATGTATGAAGTTACAGAAGACTTGTTACTTCTACTTGACAGAATCCTGCTTCCAGAACCACCACCATCATCCCTGAATGACAACTTTGTTGGGAATTCACATCCATCTACTTCTMTACTAAGAACCCGAAGCGTTTCAATTTTGCTGCATTCCTTTGTCCTTCATTATAGATACAGGACCTCATGCTGGGCTGCACAAAAATTTTTATTCAAGGAAGATGAAACTTAAGGAAAGAGTACATTTAGAAGGCCTATAAAAGCAATGCAAAGCACATTAAAAAGCTTCTAACGACCACAGTACTCAGTGCATTCTTTACCTTGGTCTTTACTGGTAAGTTCTGATCTCAGATCCTTCAGACTAGTGGCTGAGTCTGGGGGAGTGAAGCATTAGCTACAGTAGAAGAATACCAAGTTAAGGACCACTTAAGCAAGCTTGACATACAAAAGTCCATTGGAGTGGATGGGGTGCATCCAAGGGAGCTGACCTATGCCACTGTAAAGTTGCTCTTTATCATTTTCAAAAGGCCATAGTGATCAAAGGTCTTGATGACTGGAAAAAGGCAAACATCAYGTCCTTTTTCAAGGAAGAAGGCCAAGAAGGATCTAGCGACCTATAGGCCAGTTGGCCTAAGCTCAGTTAAGAAGAAAATTCATAGAACGAATCTTTCCAGAAGCTATGTCCAGATAAATAGCAAACATGAAAGTAGTCTGGGAACAGCCAACACAGATTTGCTAAGGGCAAACCATCCCTGATCAACACAATTGCCTTCTACAGGATGAACAGCTCTGTGATCAAGGGGAGAACAGAAGATGCATTTACATTGACTTTCGCACAGCTTTTGACAAGATCTCCCACAATATCCTTGTAGCCAAGCTGCTGAGATATGTCATGGGTAAGTGGACTACAAGGTAGGTGAAAAACTGGCTGCACTGCCAGGAATAAAAGGCTGTGACTGGCTACCCATTGGATTTATTTAATGCTGGTTACTAGTGGTGTTCCTTAAGGGTCAATACTGGGGCCAATACAATTTAACACCTCCATCAACAACCTGCATGATGTGAAGGAATGAGCTCTTTGGAAGTTTGCAGGTGATGCCAAACTGGTGGGAGCAAACAGAAGGACCTCAGCTGGCTGRAGGAACTGGTTGACAGGAACCTCATGAAGTTCAGCAAAACCCCATGTGAAGTCCTGCATCTGGAACCAAACAATCTCATGTAACCGCACAGGCTGGGTACTAAGCAGCAGGTGGGCAGCAGCATTGCAGTAGTGGACCTGGGGGTCCTGGTGGACAGGTGAACAGGCACCAGCAATGTGCCCTTGCAACAATGACACGCTGTATTAGCACTGGTGCAGCCTAGGTCAAGGCAGGGGGTTATTCACCTTGAGTCAGCATTTGTGAGACTGCATCTGAAGCACTATGTCCAGTTTTATATTCCCTAGCCAAGAAAGATACTGCCATACAGAAGTGGGTTAGGGGCTGGAACACATGACACACACAGAGGGGCTGAGGAAGCTGTGTTTGTTTATGCTTAAGAAGAGAAGGCTATGGTGACATCCTACTGCCGTCTTCAAATATCTAAAACGGGTGTTATAGAGAAGATGAAACYAGAGTCTTCTCAAAAGTGCAAAATGCTGAGGGACAACAGCCACAAACTAAAACAGTGAAAAGCAACCTGAACCAACTTTGAAACTGTCTTTTACTTCAAGCAGAGGGTTGGACTATGTATCTCTAAACTACCATTCCAACCAAAATTATTATCCATGTGTATGAAAGGAGTGAAATAATAGTCATTTTGTCATTGGAAAAGAATGGAACTCAATGATTCACAAGAATTAGGTGTGTAATTGCACTGTTGAAGTAATGAATAACATGTTTTTAATCTTGTATAGATGATAGACTGTTTGCTGCAAGTTTGAGAAGTTTGAGAAGAACAGTCTTGTTCACTAAGTAATGCAGAACCAGTAGGAAAACTGCCTTTTTTTAGGAAAACAGTATGTTTATGTAGTTCTTTGACATATTTTAACAATAGCTCTCTTTTAAATACTTCTCAGCAGGAACTGTTCATTCAGGAATGCAGATGTTAAGGTTTTATCTTCCATTTCCCAACAACAGAAGATAGGGCCTTGCAAAGTCATTTTAATCCAAGTTCCAGTTAAATCTTATACAGCCATTACTGTATTTAGGTAAAAGTTTCCCACATATTACACTTTATTGGAGGATAAAAAGGAWAAGATAGAGAATACTGAGCAAAAAAAGGTCTTCATTACCAAGAAGCAACGCCCTGGATTTCCCCCAGAGCTCAGCACTATTAATTTTACACGACAGTACTGATGTTTTTTTAATCCAACCACTTCTTTCTTGTTGCAAAAGTGATTTATTCCTATCATAAGGAAATGGGAAAGCTTCACCTTCCAATAAATGATCCTTTACAAAGAAAAGCCATTATACTATGATGCATAATTTCAGTTTTTCTTATCACAGCATCTTTTTAGCTAGGCACTATAGTAATGAACTTAGATTTTATGTGAACTTTATTAGAGGATAATACTATCACGTCTTCACTAAAGTATGTATGCCATGTCACCAGGCTAGCTTCAAGAAACAGAGCTTCAAGCCCAACTACTACTGCCATTACAGCTCTCAAAGTTAGGAAAAATAGAATAATCTGGATAATTAAACTACCTTCCTTACAGATGTCCTCCAAGAGCTGGAAAGCCACTTCATCAAGAAGAGTTKTAAGTCAACGCTAACAAGGATGTCAACATTTAATTTCAAGAYAATTTCAATTGCAGAACATTCTTTGTAACCATTGAAGGCTTATTTTCTTTTAAGTGTAATCCATTAGGACTTAAGATGTTGCTCCAGACCTGTGTGCCCCACAAAGTAGATTCCAGCTTTACCAAGAAATGCTAAACATTTAGATCGGAGAAGCCCCCCGCACCAGTACGAGGGAGCTCTGGACCTCAGTTGAATGTAATTTCCTCAGCAAATAGAGTAATAATTAAAAAAAAAAMCAAACAAAAACCCAACAAAACCCARATTGTTTCTCTTCATAGAATACTATGCATAAGGAAAAGAGGCACAAGGAATCATCCCAAGTTATGATTCCCTGAAAATGGGATTAACTCCACAACACATTATGAGAGTTTTGGAAGATTTGAGATAACTGAATTAATGATCTTCCCGGTAGACAGAATTCTTTATTAACATTCTTAGGAATATCATAGCTCCTATATGTCTCCAAAGAAAATTAGGTCAATTAGCATGTCAACACAAATAACAAAGGAAACAATTTTCTGACAACTTCCATTGAATTTATTCAAAGAAACAAAAAAGTTCTTTCATCTTGGGGGATGGGGGAAGGGGGGGGATGTGGGTGGGAAAAGACCTGTTCTGGTCKCTTACATTTGTTTTCTAATAATCTTCACACTTCAAAAACACATAGAGCAGAAGTAGAATACAGTGGTCATGATAAGAAAGATCAGGTAATACGGAAAAAAGCAGAAAAGACGTTTTTACGTGGTTTTAATTGTTGACTTGCTTCTTCTGAACAAAAAGTTTCTTTATCACACTAACTAGAATTTATTTAGGTTCTCCAGTTCCCTTTCACATCAGCTTTACTGTCACTTCATTGCTTCAAGATTCACGAAGAGAAAAATGCTCTTAACAGAATTCACCTACTATAACAGYAACAGTATGTTACTGAACAGTGCAACAAAAAAAAGCCCAAACAATAACAAAACCAAAAACCAACAAAAACTAACATTGCCATTGATGCTGAGAAAAATCTTGAAACTATGTAGTGACAGCAAGACAGACAAGGCTTATTTTTTTGCATAAAACCTAAAATTAGGAGAAAAATATTTTATTTAAACAGTTCTATATTAATCTTAGCATCCTAAACAAAGTTCTATATTTTAACACACATTACAGACTGCCTTACTGTAACTCACCTTTCCATATCAGTCTTTCTTGGTAATCTATATTAAAAAGAAAAAAAAAGTGTATTATATATTGTTCTATTACATTTCAAACTACCAGAAATTTTGTTAGTAACCTTCAACTAAGTACAGGAAGAACTTMTACATACCTATAAAGAGCATTTCAAAATTTCTACGATTGTAAATGTTTCCTAAATACAATGAAATTACATGTTTGATAAAGGAAGTAGCTTGACAGCTCTAGTAAGCAGCCTAGTTAAGGGGGGGGGGGCGAAATAAATAAAATCAGGTGTATAGCAGTACCACAGGGCACCTGCCACTACTCTGTATCAGGTAAGCTAGAACTGGTCAAATTAATTTATAAGGGTGTTGAAATCCCAAAACTACTGCTAATCTAGTGAGCCACATAGTATCACTGCCTGTAGTTTGTAATTGATGACTCTCACTAAGCATCCATGACTAGCATTAATTAATTCATAGTAGCAATCCTAGAACATCTGCAGCAGGTGTTAAAATTGGCTGTTTCCTGACTTGCCTGAAATTACTTTCTCTTCCTTTTTTAATCAATCTAAAAGTGGAGAAATGCCTTACTCCAGAACTTTATCAACAACTTGTGTGACAGATACTACTGCAGAGAAGGGAATGTATTTCTGTAATGTTCTACACGTATCACAGGCATCTCATTTAAGAGGTTTTTTTTAATTATTCTAGGACTAGGTTGGTGCTAGTAAAAGAATGAGAAATCATTTTGTTGGAGTGGAGAAGGAGAATATCTTCCAGCTGGGCTTTCTACTAGCCAAATCACTTTATGGTGAAATACAGTGGAAAAATCTAGCTCACTCTGCTTTTGGAGGGGACATCACATAGATTCTAAACTACTTGGTGAATCAAAGCATTCCCCATGTGTTGTTCACACCACCCATTTTATTTTGTACCTTAATAATGTACTTAAGTCAAAAGGACCTGTTCTACACCTTAAAACAAGAATAAAAGACATCACAGGCATATGCTCCTACAAGAATGCATGCAGTATAAACTACTGTCTACACATACCATAAACATGCAGGAAAGACTTCTTGACTGACATTTTGGAAGTTCTTCCAAAGCAAACTAAAATTCTAAAACTCCTCATCCTTTCCAGAGTTTGAACACTCTTAATCCCAAGTCAAGCAAAACTCTGTTTGCATACTTACCAGATATGGTATTTTACAAGAACTATACCTATTTTTTTCCATTTGTTCTGTATGTCACTTCTTAAAACATACCGGTTCCCCACAAGAACCTCTAAGGTTAAAGAAACTAAAAGGGAAACAGGTTTATTCAGAGTCCAAATGCTTTCATTAAAGTTTTTCTTGGCCCAAAACCATTCCTTTGTTTTGCCACTTCAAACACAACAACATCAGCACAGCAGATTGTAAAGTAAATGTAAATAACTTATTTTCTTTCTCCAAAATAATCAAACAGTATTTTTAAAAAGTACACGGGTAACTCAAGGAGTTGCAGCATCTGAAAACATCTTAGTTCCACATGTTTAAGTTTCATGTATTTTGTTACCAGCACAACCACTGCAGTTGGGTCTTCTGACAGTAACTTGGGGGCAAACTTAAGCATTTAACCAGACAATCTGCATTCAGGTGCTCTGCATTCCTCACAACCATTTTCTCTCTTTATGACAGATCACTCAACAGCTTTCACTAGGYCCCTGAACACACCCCGCTGCAGAGACAAACCTGCACGAACAGGGCATTTCCCCGGGGTGGGAGAAGGGGAAAGAGCAACCACCTCCCCCCACTCCAGCCCCGGCCGGGGTCCGGGACAGATCCCTGGCGAGGCCTCCTCATCCTCCCGGGATGCTGGGAGGCGGCGCTGCTAGCCCTGGCAGCCGGTCAGCGAGAGGCGCGGAAGCGGGCCGGGGGGAATGTGGGGCACTCACAGGTCGGCCAGCACGGTGAGCTCGGCGTAGGTCCGGTGCAGGAGGAAGTCGATGAGGGTGCTGAGCCGGTAGCCGGGGCTGGCGGCGGCTGTCACAGCCCCGGGGGCCGGCGGGGCCGGGGCCGACGCTGGGCCCCCGCCGGCCGGCACCAGCTGGTTGCTCTCCAGCTGCACCGGCGCCATGGCGGCGGCGGCAGCAGCGCCTCAACCCCGGGCAGGAACCGCTCGGCAGCCCGGGGCGGCCGACGCTCCCGACGGCACCGCCACCCGGCCCGACTCGCGCCGCGCGGATGGAGCGGGGAGGCCAGCGGCGGGGGCGGGCGCGGGCCCCGGCGCTGGGGCGGGCGCCGGCGGCACCACCGAGGGGGCTCCGCAGCGCTCAGAGCCCGCTTGGCGTAGGGGCCGCCGCCATGTTGGGGGCACGGAACCGGAAGCGAACAGCTGTGGCGGACCGGAAAGAGAACCTTTCCGGGAAAGCCGAACTCGGGGGGTGTGGGGGGGCCGGGACCGCGCTCGAGCGGGCGGGGCCGGCAGGTGGCGGCGGCGGCGTGGGGCGCGCGCGGCCGCGGAGCCGTTTGGGGCGGGGCGTCGCGTCGCCGCCGCCTGAGGGCCAGCGGGCGGGAGGAGGGCGGCGAGCGGGAGCGGTGGCGGGCTGGCGCGTCGCCCGGCCCGGCCCGGCACACCTCTCCTGAGGGCGGGGCGGGGTGAAGGTGGCCGGTGCCTGGGAGGCCGGCTTTGCGCGTCGTGCGCCGGTCTGGTGGCGGGGAGGCTGGAGGGGCCGAGCGTGGCTGCCTCGTCGTGGGGCACGGCGGGGTGGAGGCGCGCCGGGAACGGAAATGGCGGCGGGCTCGGGAACGAGCTCTCGGGAGAAGGGCTGGAGCTGGCTGCCTTCCCTGAAGTGTTTCCCGGCAGCGCCGCGATTGAAACGGCTGTGAAAGATAATGGAGGGGAAGTCCAGGATGGCTCTCCCGTTGTATCTGCCAGCGTTAACGAAATCCGGGGTGAAGGARAAGCAGATTACAGACTTAGCGTCTCAAAGAGCCTTTGATGCGGTTCTTTAGGCTGTCAAGGAAACAACGGCCTGTGTTAGGCGCTGGGTTGGCTAATCCCCTTCTAATGACTTGGGAAATGTGAAGTATTTGTGAAGGGTGCAAAGCGATGCCGGGTAATCGAGACGAGAGGTAGCTAGCTATACATCCTCCTTTAAAGTCGCTGTTAAAGCTCGGAAAAGGAGCAGTGAGCAGCAGAGTGGTCGGTGGGATCTGGTGATAAACACAAAACTATGGGAACTTTTGCATATTTCCATCTTCCAGATTAACTGACACTTCTGAAGGGAGAGGAGGGAGAGGAAAGGTCTGTGAACAATTGAACATGGATTTTTTTGTGTACTGGTTACCAAAGTGGACTGTGTAAGGAAAGGAACAGTATAAATCCTGAGCGTTTTGGATCATCATTCACTCAAGTGTTAAATCATAAATTCCTGCCTTGTGTTTACAAAGAAATCCCCCAAATAGGCACGGTGTAGGCAATAAGTATCCAAACTTCTCAAAGTTTAATAAAAAGAAAAAAAGGTCCTACTTGTTTTGTATTAAATGTAGACTTTTAAAAACCTCTTCTCTTACTTACCTCTTTCCAAGGGGAAAGTAAGCGAGAAAGGGAAACATTTTTTTCAATGTGAGAAATGTATAATCAACGGTTTAATTAAAAAAAAAAAAGGGGGCATCTAAGCCAGTGACAAGAATAGTCAGTTATATTCCTATGGGGAGCATGTTTCTTGCTCCAGGTTACGAGCCGGCTGGCAGCTGACAAGGAGCAGCTCCACTGGCAGGCAAGCTCTCCCATAGCCTCCGTGGAGCGTAAAACGGTCTCTTGAGCAAGATGGACTGTTAACTCCAGGCTGGCRCACCAGCTCCTGCGTTGCTGCAGAGGCTGCCAGCCAGTGATGCCTCAGCTCTAAGGAGAGAGGAGACGCCACCTGTAGCGGAGCAGTGAGCCTCGCCTGTCCCAGTGGGAAGGGGCAGGATTGCCAGAGCGGTGGGCCGTGCCAGCCCACAGTTCTGCAGGCTGCTTCAGTGGCAGCGAGATGAACCTGTGAGCCTTAGGTGGGTGGGTGCTGGTGGTTGGTTGGGAATTCTTTACTCCTAAAATCACTAAAATGTGTTTAGACCTAAGTTTTGGGGKTTTTTTTTAGGTTAATGGAGGATTTTTTCAATACAGGTGAAAGAAATACCTACTTTGTGGTGTTTATAAAATTAATCTGTAAAGGATAGAATGACAAATACTGTCTGGATCATATTTTGCTACGAACAAGTTACTCGCTTGGTGTATTGTAAGTTCTTGCCTCCCCATTGCAAAGATGCATTTTTCCAAATGTATGAAAATAATTTTTTTCCTTTATACGCATGAATAAATGCAACGTGCCTATTTTATGGCCAACTAGTTGCACTGTTGAAGAAAATACCAACTTACATGCACTGGAATGCAATTAGGCTATCTATGAGAACTATAACTTAGAAATACAGGCTTTTTTATTGTTCTTTTCCCTTCTTCCCATCTCTTCTCTTCCAGTTTAGTCCATAATATTCCGATGGATTTCAGCAGCACAGGCTCAGACTTTGTTGATGAAAAGGCAGGTGGGAAATTGTGRTGCAATTTGACTGCCCCAGTTAGAGCTGTTCTTGCTTGGAGAAGCTCTGGTCTTGGTGAATTTTTCAGCCTTGGCTGGGGAGGGGGTGGTATCCTCAGCTTGGCTGCCTTTCTCTGCTTCTCTTGGAGAGGAGAGGTTAATCAGAGCTGCAGCAGGGATCATGCTGAGCTCTCCTCTCACATGGCTGCATGGGAAAGAAGCTCTTGGTACTGTTTTCAAAGAAAGGAGGAGCAGCCGCAGAGGAATTTCAGAAGCTCAAGGCTTGTGCTTGTGTGCACACAACAATCACGCTGTTGGGAGACTTGGCAAGATTAGTTGTTTTAGCAGTAAGCTGGAGATGTGTATTAGGACTTCAAAAATCAGGTGACTAAAAACAAATATATACATTTGCTGCTTCTTGTTCCCTTTCTGAGGTTGGCAGCACTACCACTCTTTGATACAAGCGCTTCGAAGAAGGATGAGCATTGTGTCTAAATTCAAAACCCCAGCTTGCAGGAATTGGAAATAGGTTTCAGAAGTCTGTTGGGGTGGCAAAGACAAAACTACGGGAGGGAGAAAGCTGGGGCAGTCGGGTTGCTGGAAAGAATAACAGGACTTCTGGGGAGGGGAGAGGGCTCCCTGCACAGTGCTTTCACCTGGACCTGATGAATTGCACAGTTGTTAGGTAGACTATAGATAACCCCTGTATAATGTATCATTCTCCCCAAGGGTGACAAAGAAAGTTGGATTTTTCAAGCTATAAAAAAGGATGATGAAGCCTCAGTTCTGATTGGGGCTGTTGGTTCCTGCAATCTTACAGATCCTCAATTTCTTAACATTTAAGTGCATGGATGAAAAATGGTATATCTGATTGTGGACTGCCGTTGTGGACTGCCAGTCAGGTCTGCAGTCATTATAGAGGCAAATTTGTTGCACGTAGCTAATGAAATGTCTTAAATTAATACTTCAAGGTAAATAGCATTCTCTAAATGCAATTCTCCAAATAAAAAACCAGACTCCAGGTACAACACAACAGTGCATTTCAGGAGAACAGTCAATCAGAAGTAATGAATAATGCTGAAACATCATCCAAATTGTATTCTTTCGTACAGTAGTGTGTGTCACTAAATTATATGCCCTGGGAGATTCGTTGTGAGAATTTTGCAGTTTGCAAGGGTAAAAGGATAATTCAGCRTAAAATGTTATCTGATTTTGATAGGTGTGGTTTATTTTTTTGTTTATAGTTGATCAACTATAGTTGATCTGTTTCTATACTGTCTAGTTACTGGGACTATGATATTTTTTCAAAACTTCTGAATCTGCTGTTGAGCACTTTTAAAAAGAAGTGACATTTTAACAATMTTGAGAATACTGTCTCGCTTTCCTGTTGGCTCTTTGCTAAGAGGTAGGCAGTGCCCATTTGTGGGGCAGAGAAGGATGGCTGTATTTACATGTTTTTTTCAGGCTACTTAAATACCGATTTCTACTATATTTTCATTTGTGTTCATTCTCTTAATTCAGCAGTTTTCAATCTTCTGCTGTTTAAAACTGATGACAGATTTTCTAGTAGTAATGGGAAGAGAACAGGCCTGGTAAGTCTCATGCATGCAGTTGGCTCTTGCCTCAGGCTTTCTTGCAGACAGGCAATACCTCACACACACGTGCAGTGCAGCATTGGGACCCCTGTCCAGCTGAGTGACCTGATGTGCGGGGCATGGCTGGCCCGTGTACTCAGCTTGATGACTGGCTCTACCTGGCTCATCTCATCAAGGAGCATGGGCAAGGTCTTAGGGCCTCAGGGGAACTGGGGAAGTGCCTGGCAGGAGGATCTGGTAGGCACACAGGGGAATCAGGGTGATGCCCTTGCGGGGGTTGCCCAGCATTGCAACCCGTCTGCAGACGCCAGCCTGGCCAGCTCCTACTATGTGCATCATGTCCTCCGCTGTGTGATAGATGTCTGTCAGGTTGCACGAACAGCTTGGTAGTTCTATGTTAGGACTGTTCCACCGTTGTAATGTACTGCTTAGTCTGGCTTAAAGGACGTTTGTGCTCAAGAAAGGCTTGGGCATTCCCAGTCCAGGAGTACTGCCAGATCTTTCCAGTGCAGATGGCAGTGAGGAATCAGAACATCAGCTTCGCCTTCCAACATTGTTATTAATATACTTTGTGACTCCAGGCAAGCCATTTCTTCTCCATGCCTCAGCTTCCTCACTTGTGAAATAGCTACAGTAGTGATTGCACCCCTCTGTACATGAATATTTATCCAAGCATGCAGCCAAATATTTTAAATTGCCTCCTCTCTGTTACTGTAATGGAGAGCCTAGAAGCCTAACTTCAGATAGGGACTTGTTGGTCAATCAAAGCCTGTTGATGTTTAGCTGTGGAGCTAACAGTGTTCTGGAGCTAGCGGGATGGACAGCAGATGACTTTCTATTTCCAGAGAAGTTAAACATTTACTGTTCTTTGGAGCCGTGGGACAAATGTTCAGTAGGAGGGAGGTAGACCGTATTGCACTCTATGAGACAGCCTCCTAGCTATCCTGTGTTCGTGTGTTTTAGAGCTTGGTCATTCAATTTCTCTGACAGTTTTTTTATCAGAGAACTGTTTAATCACACAGGCACCTCCTGGACTTGACACTTAAGCATTCTTTTAATAATAAAAAATAATAGCACACAAATATAGTGCAAAGATTTATTGTTAATCACTTGATTTATAAAGTGTTGCAAMATTTAGCAATGTTATATCCAAATGCCTATATAAATTATGAGTAATAAGAGTTTGATACCTTTCATCCTTTTCAGAAGACCTCAGAGAATCAGATATGGTGTGGGAGAGTTCCCACTTATATCAGTTATTGCAATGCTGCGTATTATGAACTTACAAAGCTTCAACCTTGTATTCAATAAAAGTTAAGGTCTGTATTTAAATTCTAATGAGATACCATGCATCACTATACATCAAACACATACCAATAGCCAAAAAATATTTAGACTTTTCCATTGCAGCACTTGCATGAAAATAAGTCTTTTTCTATGATGTTATAATAGAAGTCCAGTTGAAAAATATCAATGACCTTTTAATCACAAATGATTTTATGGCCTATATCTTTATTAGTGATTACATTATTTGTTGACAATTCAGTACTTCATGACACAAATCACTGGTTTGTGAATTGTACAGGGCTGTTGTACCTACAGTAGAGCATTCTTTGCAAAAGTCTATGTGTGTGTGTGTGTTAGAGGAAGGGGGTTCATAGCTGGTTACTGCACAAGTGCTCTGCTACAAAAGGAAACAACTAAAAAAACAAACCTGTAAGTTTTAAAATKATAAGTTACGTCTCTTTTTTGACCTACTTTGTTCATACGGTTAAGTTTGGCAACTATTTTTCTGAATGGTAGAAAACATATAGTAACAGATTGAGAGTTCTCTGTCAGTTACTCATGGTTTGTGAGACAGTGTGCCACTGTGAGACAGAGAATCTCTTGTGCAGCATGTAGTAAAGTACACTACAGTTCTAATTATACGTTGTGTACAACTTAATAAAAGAAACATTCTCCAAGTCATAAAATAGAATCTTTGATTTTATTTGAATTTACAAAAGTCCCCTTTCTTATAATAATGCAAAATGGATTATTTTTTAAATGCTGAACATAGCTGTATTAGTCTGAGCTTCTTTTTGGGCTTCTTTACTAACAATGTTGATATCCACTGTAAATTTTAAATTGGTTTGTCTCTGTCAGACTGGAACTAAAACTAGCTAAAGCCTTGCTATCCTCAAAAGAGTGTATGTTCATTATAATTGTAATTAAGTTAATTACAACTCAATTTACTATTTCAACCATACAAGCTGCCTTTTTTCTATGGGTGAAAAAATGCTTTGTTCACAAATAATTCTGAAATAGGAGCAAAACAGTAACATMCTTTCTGGACCCCACATCTTTGAAAAGCTAACAAAGGAGAAAGAACTCCTGGTCTAGTGCATGGCAGTGAAGTGATGAATTGCACTGTTCAATCATTGACTTGAACAACTTGACAATACCATCCATAACCTGTGATTTCTCCCTGTCTAACAGTCCCTGAGTGTTACTCACAGAATTTGAAAAAATACATGTATGCTGGAAAAATACAAAGTGGGCACTTATTTCAACATGAAAGTACTTTTGGCCAAAAGGATTTATCTGTGCAMACACCTAAAGGATGGAGAAGTAGATCTGATTAGTCATACCCAGTGGGAGAAGGACTGCAGCTGTGAAGTATTATGTCCTAAACTTAGAAGTAGACAGCTCGATTGTATTTAGCTGCTGCTGGCTAATACATTCAGACAGCACAAACTCTCTCGCTCTTCTAAAGACAAGGGTGGGTACCAGAACATGCTTAATTGCAAACGCTTTGTAGATCTGCAGCTGTGGTCAGATCACGTTTAAATGCTGACCCTCACTCTCAGAAGTAAGGACACACAATTATGCCTGAGCTGCCATTCTCCACCCAGACTTTGGATGTGAAGGGAGTTGTCTGAGTTTCTGGGCTAAGTTACTACCCAAGAAGTTTCCTTCTTGCACAGCTTCTAGAACGAGCTAATTTCTTTTCAGAAAGGATAGACCAGCACTCCGTAGCAGTTAGGAGAAACTCATCTAAACTCCACCTATGTCACAAAGCTCCGAGATGTCGGCTTTGGCAGAAGGGGATGCTAGAACCGGTTTGGCTCTGGGGCGTGAAGAGCTGATCACATGTTCAGTTGTGTGATGGCAAACTTGGTTAGTGAACTCCAGTGACTCCTTACTGTCCATTAAAATGGAAAGAAAAGTACAATGGAAAGGCAGAATGTTACGTCTGTAGCAATGCAGGAATACTGGTCCTCTGGTGAATTATGGGATGTTTTGCTTATGGACAAGAGGAGTAGATTGCTCTCAGATGCCACAGGGGCATGCACACAGGCAGCAATTCCGGCCAGTGCCAGTTTTGGAAGATCAGACAATGTAAGTTGAGGGTGGAATCACCTCTGTGCAAGGATCCTCGTTTTCCTGGAAATGCAAACTTCTTATACCTAACTAAATACTGCCTGTTGTGCCAGAGGGATATGCAGAGCTTTGAGTGGTGTCAGGCAGCGCCTAGCCGAGCAGTTGTTCAGAGATTTTTGTGGGGCACAGACCACATCCTGAGGTCTGCATGTAGCCCACAATTCGTGCAACTTACATTTTAGCTTAGAATAAGAAGGTTCCCAGACCCACTGATTCAAAGGTAATTGACAGCCTGTGGCTTGTTGCAGTGCTGTCCCAGTCTGCAAAACGCTAAGAATTGTTACCTTTCTGCACAGCTCTAGAATGCAGAAGAGACAGTAGAAACTCAGTAAATCCTGAGTTTTATTTTAAGTTGAGGTTCAGCTGGGAAAGCTGTAGCTCCTTCTGTCTTTTGTTCATTTTTTAGGAAATTATCTGATCCTGAAAATGGGCATTTCTTGTGAAAATGCCTTCTCAACAGAAAATATAGCACCTACAATGGCGCCGTAGCGCACACTGAATAAATCAYATGGGGAAATCACTGAGCTTCACCTCTGTATGTCACTTATTAAACTTGGTTCCTTCAGGCTTCAGAGCATGATTGGAAAGAAGAGCAATAGCAAAGCTATCTCTCTCCCTCTAGTGCCTACAGAGCCAGACTTTTCAGAGTGTGACAGCTCAAAGTAAGACTGAAAGAGATGCAAAAAAAATAAATGGTGTCTTTCTGCAATGTATTTAGGACAAGCAAAAGCACATTCACAGCTAATTTTAAGCAGCCTTCAGAATGCAGTATAGCASCTTATTAACTCACTTGTACTTAATCCTTGCATTCTGATATTTTTAGAAGCCATCATGCAATTCAGCAGTACTTTCAGCCCATATCTCCTTTGTAATGGATGACACCGCTCTATTTCTCATTTTAATTTAGAATACGCTTTCTGACAATAAGCCTTGCTCACAGACAAAAGTTATACTGATTTAACTAAATTAATTTAGAAATGGAGTTAAACTTGCGCGCTCTTCCGTCTCCTCTCTCAATTTGGCTAAAGAATGCCCTTTGTCACCATCTAGGTTGGGCTGGTAAGGGCCTGCCTTCACCACTTGCCCCTGTCTGATCCTCTGCAACAYGATGAGGGTTTGATCTAGTTGAACCTCTTGCAATCTGAAACTGCAGGAGGGTAAAGTCACCTTCAAAGATTTAGGGCTCTTTGCCAGAGGGCTACCTCCCTTGACCAGTTTTGTAGTGCAAGTGCTCCTGCAAGTACCCCTACTGGATCCCAGCAATTTGGATGGATGGGGTTTGACGCTTTTGAAGACAGCACCTCTTCCTTTGGTGGCTTGTTATTTTTTGATCACGTGGGAACTCAGGGTATGGCTGTATCAGGCGTAAACGGTCCTATTTTGTCTGCGCCTGGTTTTATCTTGATCCAGTATCTCCCAGCCAGGAGGCTTAAGTTAGCTTTGGGCTGCCTCTACTGAGCTGCAAATGAAAACAAAGTCCTCTAAACCATGGTTCCTCTCTGTTACGTATTATCTAATCAGGGCTCTCYGGAACAGGCCTTTGGAAACCTGTTCCCTGCACAAGCATATGAACTAGACTTATCAGGTAGTTTGTGTTAAGGCTGCTCTGGAGCAGAGAGAARCTTAGAGAGGCCTTTTTGATGTTTTTTTTTTCTAAATGTATAATGTGTTTACTTACAGAGACATACACAAAAAACCGTCTTTCTCTCTTTAGCATCTCATAGAGCACTAGTCAGAGGTACAGTACATAAAATACCAGTCCAGCAAGAGGTAAGAATTTAGAACAAGGGACAGTAATGCCCCACTGAACATTTTCTGGACGAAAACAAGGAATGCAAACCAAAACCAATTCCTCTTCCTTCGGCTTGCTAGAATGTAGATAAAAAGAAAACTAACATTTCTAGGAATGGGTTTGTGGACCTGGGAAAGTGGCTGGGAAATCAGTGAACATATGTACTTAAAACATGATTATTCTACACCTTTCCCTGCATAGATCCTTTCATTCCCTACGAAGAGTGTCCTTTTGCAGTTTAGCTTAATCTGTTTCCAAAAGGTGGAAGAAAAGAGACCACATGGTCCTCTAGTGCAGAATATCTATCTGCTGCAGAATAGCTGGTCAGACCCATTTCTCTATGCGAAGAAGTTCTAGCTTAATTGCAGTTAACCCAGTCAGAAAAGAGCAACAAATACCTGTGCATAAGAGGTATTTATCAGTCTAAAATGTGACAAGAAAACAATGAAAACTTCCCCAGAGAGTGGTGAGTCTGAGCCCTCATTTGGAGCTCTCCCTTCCTTTTGCCCCAAAGTTGGTCTGTTAGAGAGATTCACAACTTAACGTTTGTATTATGTCACTGCTTTATTTGTAACATTACATTACAGGAGGAAATTGTTTCTAGGACTTCACTGTGCTGGTAAATTGTATACCCACCTCTTGGAGAGGGACACAGAAGGACAAGTGAATGACACGGCAAGTGTTTATCAGTTGTAAGTATTTCACATGGGTGCCTGAGTATGGGAGAACTTCGACTCTTCACATGCTCTGAACTGCATCTAATCTTGATGCCCAAAGGAGCTGATGTGAACAGAGCTCCTGTGCACACACACAGACGTGGGTGGTGGCGGTGCGTGTCTGTGTACACAGTACATAGCAGCAGGGAGGGCTGAACCTGAGCAGGGTCATTATTCTCTCCTATGATAAGAATCATAATCACAATATTCAGAAAGTGCAGGAGAAGTAGCAAAGAGCACTGAAGATGGGGGCTGTCATCCCCCCCGACCCCCCCCCTCCCCCAAGTAGGAAAGCCTGTCTTCTAACCCAGAACAATTCCATTCAACAGTCTGTTTAGCCCTTCCCTTCAGAGCACGGTTTCATTTTCAAACACAAAACTCTCAAACTATCTTGAAGTTATTGACTCCCCTAAGCACAGCAACCTGCAAATGGTGTTTCTCCCATCTGACTCCAGTGTCTCAGTATGTCAGAAGGCCTTCCCTACTCTCCTAATTTTTTAAGGAGTCATCTGAGCATCCTGGCCTGTGTCAGGAATAGTGTGGCCAGCAGGAGTAGGGAGGTGATCGTGCCCCTGTACTCGGCACTGGTGAGGCCGCACCTTGAATACTGTGTTCAGTTTTGGGCCCCTCACTACAAGAAGGACATTGAGGTGCTGGAGCGTGTCCAGAGAAGGGCGACGAGGCTGGTGAAGGGTCTGGAGAACAGGTCTTATGAGGAGCGGCTGAGGGAGCTGGGGTTGTTTAGCCTGGAGAAGAGGAGGCTGAGGGGAGACCTTATTGCTCTCTACAACTACCTGAAAGGAGGCTGTAGTGAGGTGGGTGTTGGTCTCTTCTCCCAAGTAACAAGCGATAGGATGAGAAGAAATGGCCTCAAGTTGCGCCAGGGGAGGTTTAGATTGGATATTAGGAAAAATTTCTTCACTGAAAGGGTAGTCAGGCATTGGAACAGGCTGCCCAGGGAAGTGGTGGAGTCACCATCCCTGGAGGCGTTCAAAAAACGTGTGGATGTGGCGCTTCGGGACATGGTTTAGTGGGCATGGGTGCTGGATTGACGGTTGGACTCGATGATCTTAAAGGTCTTTTCCAACCTTAATGATTCTATGATTCTATGAGCCCTTTCTCTCAGTGACTGATAGTCTTCTACAACCCACAAATCACTGTTCTTAAAATAGGTCCGTCTCTGAACAGATGTGGTTTGCCTTAACATGTGTGGCAATCAACATGCATGGAAACCAACTTGCTACAGAACCACTCACTATTTACAGTAGTCTTGGACCATGGGTAGAAACTTGTGAAAAATTTTGACTCAGAAAAAAAATACGTTAGTCATAGAAAAAAGGGAGAAAGTTAGAGAAATGAAGAAACTGTAGGAAGCCAGAGGAAGCCAGTCTGCTTTTAAATTGAGGCAGGAGAAATGTGATCCATAASTTGTCATGACTGATGGGAATGAGAGCTAACTAGGATACCGATTACGCCACTGGAGGACTCTGGTTTAAGGAGTCTTACAAAAAGGCACTTCTTATCGAACCTATTGCTAGGGCAGGCACCTACYGCTTTAATATCTGTAGTTCAGACTATTTTTCTGCATGCATTCTGAATGTAAAAAGTTATAATGAAGGTAAGAAATGAATGTATTTCTGCTTAACCCACGAAGAGAGGCTGATAGCCTCGCTGAAATAAGTATCTTCTACAAACTTTGTGATCAGAATAGAGATTACATTTTGAGGGACTCAGAGGTCTCCACTTAGTATGTAATCTTGCACCCTTTGGAGTGTGCACTCTGCATGTGCTTCTGTCACGGCCTGAGCATGAAGGGTTGAGGAAGAGCACATCATTTCTTACTGTCACGGGAGAAGCAGAAATGACAAAAGCATTTCCAGTACCTTGCTAGGACAATGCTGAGATGCCACATGTACATTCAAAAATTACTCTTCYAAACAGAAGGAGGATCTGCAATTTCTGTAATTGCTGGTTCAGTGTTCATGTCCACAGATCAAAAGAAAGGGAGATCTCCTCCTGTTAGGTAAGGGAGGATGGTGTATCAGTAGGGACAAACTACTAATCCAAGATGAAGGGCATGGGGAGAAGTCCTCTTTGTCTTGGAAGAACAATGGGAATTGGTTATGCTCATTGCCTAAAAAGTCTTGCTTTAGTCTCTTTTTTTTTTTCTTTGTGTAATCTGTACTTTACAGATTTACGGAGTATAAGATTCTCTCCTTTGAGCTCCTATATATCACGGATCCTTCAGTTTCGCTGAACTAACCCTGTTACTGAGTGTAACATGTTCAATGAAGTATACCTTGTCTTTGATATAGCGTATCTTGAAGAAAGTGTCCAGTCTTGGTCTGAAGATATCAAAAGATGGAGCAGCCAAGGTTTCATTTCAGAGAGGAATCGCTTTCACAGTTTGACAACTGTGCTGCTCTTAGCTCCACTTACGCGCTCCTCCACTAGACTCCATAGCAGGGCAGGCCATAGTTGATACTTAATGGTTTTCAATGTTTCACATATTTGCTGTAACATCTTGAGAGACAGGTTTTCCTAGAGGTATAGAGTGCTGTGCTTGAAGGGGGTCTCTATAACACTCTCATGCTATGAATTGTGGTAGAACATGCCAGCTGAGCATAGAAGGGAAAGAAAATGAAATATAAATTCATTACTGCATAGCTAGAACAGTGAGGATAAATTGTCTCTGTTTCCAGGCATCTATATTATATTCCCAACTAGGGATACAGTTAGTGGAGACAAACTGAGCTCTTTTGATCACTGTCTGCTGTGAAAAGGGTCAATCCTCCTTGCTCTTCACGCTCCCTCCTACATGATCCTGACTCACCCTTGGGCTGACTTTCATATTCACTGAGCTGATCCAGCTCATTAACCCATCAGAAAACTGTCCCTTTTTTACTTYTCTGGATTTATTTTCTGCCAGTTCAGTGAGCTGAATCAGCTCAGCGAGGGGTCAGGTGAGCGTCAAAAGTGCTGTAAGGAAGCATGGGTGGGCAACACAGAGGTGGAATTAGGGGGAGGAAGAGGAAAAAGACAGGAAAAAGCATGCAAGGTGAAGGAACAAGACTGCTTCTTTCAACGACAGAAAGCCATAAGATCAGCTAATCTCACTTTGTCTGATCACATCTTTAAGAAAGTAATTTCCTTAGAGTTCCTGTGGAGTCAATGTAGAAAAGGGAGTTTCTTTAGAAGGTAGTTAAAAAGGAAATAAAGGGAAGTAATCTAATTTAGATGCATAGGTTAGGCAATGTAAATATGCCTGTTCTTTACTGCAAAGACCCCTGTGGATTAAAGCTTTAAAACACAGTTAATGACTAAATGACCAAATGCCAGGAAAACCAAAATAATGGTCTTTAAATGCAGAAGTAGTTTTCTGAGAGCTCTAAAAGGCCTAAAGTACAATCAGAAAGACCATGTAAGTCCAGAGAGCAGAGCATGAGCACCAGGTAAATCGGCTGTGTGAAGTCAGTGTTGAGCAAAGGTTGGTGAAGCTGATGTCACTTGGAATTTGCTCAGGCTCTGCCTGAGGAGAAAATCAGGGACGATCCTCCAGCGTACATCTTGTTTTCAGCAGAGTAGAGTTTCCYCTGCCATTCCCTGCGTGCCGCCAGCTCTCCCCCAACTTTGTTTCTCTCTTGCTCTCTTCACTTCCGCCATCATTTGTAAAACTACTACTGAAAATGACCTACATAAATAAATAAATTGTATGAATAAATTATGAGGGAGAGAATGAATGTGTGAGTGTGTGTAGGTGGATGACACAGAGAACCAGGCTGGTGGGAGCAGCAGGAGCTATCAGTTCATATGCTGTCAGGGGCAGAGCCCCAGGGAGGGTAAGGACATTAAGTACCTGATTGTGCAAGGTGCTGGGTGCCTTCATCGTCTGTCATTTTTGGAGATAATTGAAAGCATTTCCATGGCTTGCCAGTAGAGGCTTCAAGGAAGGAAGAAGAGGGCAGCAGTCTAAACCTGTGACTTTCAGCCTTTTTTTTTTAGTTTGCAGATCCCTAAGGTTTTCTCCCCTTAACGAATCTTTTCATAATTACCTTTCACAGAGCCTTTTAAAATAACCAATGGACCCTCAGGGGCCTGTGCAACTGAGTTGCTGGCTTTCAGGTAATGCAACGCAGGAGAAACTTCCCTCTTGCAAGAGCAAGGCTAGAAGTGTAATTTCAGAGCTGATATTGGTTGTATCCTCTCAGGTACAACCTCTGCTCCATGGAAGACACTAGCCATTATGTTAATCAAATAGCTGAGCCACTGGCCCCTTGCCACGCCACCGAACCCTGGGACATTTTCTGTATGAGAGAGAGCATGAGGTGAACTCCGCAGTGCAGAAGGGACGCAATGCTCCCCTGAGATTTGCCACATCTTGCCCCAGAGATTAAATGTGCCCATTGCGCTGCGTTGTAGACCACGCATACTGACAGCTTTGCCCTTCAGGATGGGGCATATACAGCTGGAATTCAACTGGTTGCAGAAAGACATTTCTGCATATTAAATGGATAAAGATAGAAAAAAAAAGTGGTTTAATTATCAGTGGCATTTGCAGTAAGTACTTAGTAATCCTGACACTGCAGCAGTCCTCTCTTTTTTTCCTGAAGTAGTTCAACTGTTTGTATATTTCCAGAGTATAAGATTGTATTATCGTACCTGGTAGATTGAGCAGCTTTTTAAAGAATGCTTGGAGATGTGCATCCATATCTGTGTATTTTGTATGCATACAATTTCCTCTCGCCTTTTCTAAGTATGTGGCTCTATGGCACTCTTCGTAGGAGTCTGGGTATCCCTCACMAATGGTAAATAATAGGGCTAGAGCTAAAGAAATTGTCTTGAGTTTTCCTTCAAAACAATTGTAGCTTGTTCCTGATCACTTCTAAAAGATCCAGTTGTTGCCCTGACGCAAGCCTACTCTTTACAGTTGTCCATTGGAGCTGTTGTGGAAGATCCAAATGACACGCTGTGCAGCCAGCCCTTAGGTAGATTATCCAATCCCCTGGAGAGCACTGGAAAGGAAAATAGGATTTTTTAATTTTTTGTGGTATTCAGGGTAGCAGCTGAGGAGAGAATAGGATATAAAGGATGAGGTATTGTAGGTTGCGGGCTCTGTCTTTGAGAAGATGTGATGTTCTGAATGGATTTTCACTTTAAACTTGGCAATTGTATATGCAGGAACAGGGAATTACAATAATAAAGCCTGGAAATCATAAATACACTTATAACTCTGGTCAAGTGCAAATCTCTCAGGCAGTAAGAAAGGGGCACGGTCTGCCTATCAGTCACAGGTAGAACAGTCTCTACAGATTGCTCTACAGTGATTGCTCTTAATCAACCCTTTCTTCAGCTGCAAGATGCTGTTAACACATAAAGTAGGCCAGGTCGTCATCTGACTGTTATTGACAGCCAGTCCAGCGACTGAGTCTAGAGTTTGTTCCAGATGTATAAGTCCAAGGTTACCTAAGTTAATGCAAGAAGAAGGAGAGAATTGAAAGGAAAACTGGGCAGTTGCACCAGAAACCTCATAAACGTGAACCCGGGAGCCTCCAGGATGACTTGTGAATGTCACTGCCAAGTCAAAGGACATCACCCTCCACTCCTGCAGAAAATACTGCTTTCTGTAGGACCCGATTGCTCAACTTCACTTACATACCGCATGGGCTTGCTTTGTGCCAGGGTGACTGAAGGGGCTGTGCAGCAGCATGGCCAGCCCTACCAAGTGGTTTTGAGCCTGTGCCTGTGGGCCGTGGCCGGTACTGACGCAGGAGCTGTGCTCCTTGCTGCCCTGGACATGCCACCACCTTTCTTGCCTTGGATATCTTCTGTTCACCCTCACAGCATAATATCTTGAAGCAATGGAAGAGGAAGTGAGTCTTGGCCATAGGCTGATACAGGCAGCAGTAAAAATGCCGCCCTGTTAGAGATTATGCGCGTTATCTTCGATTTGATCGCTTCTTCAGGTGTCTGAAAACAATAGAAATAATAAAAGTATCTACATGACAGAATCCTGCATCCCATTTTCAGAGAGAACTGGGCCACACAAGTACTTAAGGCCTCACTGACAGTGGGCCAGATCTTATAGAATATTTAGGGGGGAGACCAAACACCATGCTTAGTGGGATTTCTAGAATGATTTCATTACTTAAGGTTCACATTGATTTAAGAGTAGGTGCCTAATGATGTAAGCACTTTTATAAATCTCTCAAGTGTGCATTTGTATGTGTAGATGTCTAAATACATATTTTTGTATGGTGCTTAGTAACTCTGAAAATAAGGCTTACTATCCAGCTCCAGTCCAGAAGCCTGTACAGTCATGTAAATGTGGCACTGCCTCTCAGAAGGGGTTATTAAGTCTGGCAATGCATGGAGCTAACTCAGACATATGTCTTCTCAACCAGAACTGCACTTGATGCTTTTAAAAATGCTACCTTATTCAGCTAGAACAACAGAAGCGGGGCTAGAACACCACCCTGTCAGTGCCCTCCACTCCTCCGGGTAAGGATTATCTTCCTGTCATTCAACTGTGTTGAATACAGCATCTGTGAGAAACAACAGAGGCAACTGCTCTGTGCTCTTTTCCAGGTATGTTCCAGCTTCCTTGTATGTTTCTCAATTCTTGACTCTTAAAAAAACTATTAAAAAAGCTTAAAAGGACCAGAGATAACATGTTATTTACACACCTATGAAGTTAAATAACTCACACTGCCTTAGCCACCTCGCCTAATAATCAGGACAGCAATATGGAATAGTATTGCTTCTCCCTTTCACCTCCACTCCCTCCATCAGTGCTGCAATCCGGTATCCAGAGCACCATCCTGAATACAGATTTTCTTTTTCCTGCTACACTTATTTCCTTTAAGGCATTTTTTTTCCCTTTTGTGGATTGACAGACTTATCAACACCGGCTAAGATTCATTTAATATGCCTAACGTAAACCAAACAGTATCCTGTCCTGTCGCTCTGTATTCTTTTCTCAGAAGGAATTGGGTATAGCTGCAATTATTTGCATTATCTGCTTAAATATTTGGCAAATGAAGTGGTTTGGTAGTCAGGCATTGCTGTATTCTATTCCGAATTTGAATTCTATAAGCCAGTTCCTCAGCTGCCTGGTTGGATTTTTGTTTTGGTTTTCCTCCTGGCTATCATGAGACGGTATCCCCAGGAAGCAGGAGCGCAGCAGCACCTGGGGCTGGACGCTGCACTCGTGTGCGTGCGGCTCTGGCAGGGATGTGGAGGGGGATCCGCACACAGCAGGCCTGCAGAATCAACCCCAGATGCCAAATGTGGAGATAAGTATCACACAGCAGGGCTTTGAATTTCCGTTTTTCATTCATTAAAAGACAGTCTGAAAGAAAGAAGCTCCGTTCTCATCTTCCTAAGCACTGTCACGCTCACCCATATGCGTGCAATTACACTGCTGCCTTTGTAGTTAATATTAAGGGGTGTAACAGCACAGTAAGGAAAGAACTGTGCCAAATTTACCTGGATTATGGAGTATATTTTTAGGGATCCTGTCGCAGAAGGATCATTCCTATTTTTTTTTAGGTTTTAGTATCTTGCAAAAAATATCTTTTCTTTTTTCTCTGTCCATTTTAAAATCTCCTCTGACATTAGGCAAAATGTTTCCCTTATTAATCCCCACAGGTATAGTCTCAGTTTGCTGCAGATTCTCTGCTGGCTGTCCTGGCTTTTCCCCAAATCATCACAAACTGTTATTCTGAATGTGCTTATCTATGTGTAGGGGTACTCTCCCAGGCTACCACAACCTTCCTACGGGCAAGACTTGATGGAGCAGCTAGCTGTTGGGCAGCAGCACGCACAGGCGCTTTAGAGTCACCCCTTTAATCTGAGGTTACAGGCCACTTCCAAGTGCTGGTGGACAGAGTGCAGGCAAGACTGTCAAAGGTGCCAGCTGAACACAGAGCAGTCACATGAATATCACCTCTTGGTGATAATAGCAGAGGAAAAAATGCCTTTACTCACTATAAAGATGGTGGCAAGGCATGCCCAGCTCACCCACAGTCCTGAAGTCGGATGGAGAAAAGGAAAGACTTGCATTTCTTTCCCCTTCTTGCTGTTCATAAAACCGTCTCTGACACACTCCAGGGCTCCATGTTCCGTTTCTGATAGATATGCAAAAGCCTGCGAAGGGTAACTTTGTCCAGCTTCCAGGCTAACGCAAGACCGTATCTGGGACATCCTGGTTTTCATGCCCTTGATATTGGCACATCAGACTATGTGACATCAGAGGATATCCTGCCTGCAGCTTCCCAAAGTTACTGGGAGAGCTTTGTGGAAGTATGCGTCTTTTCACAGAGCGTGTCACCCAGAGAAGTGACGGTGTTCCTACCTCAACAGCCTGTTCACCTTGGTGCATGTGTTCTGACTTAAAAATTAAAAAATGCTTCTTAGAAAAATTCTCTCAGTGGATAACTGATATTGGCACATCAGGGACACAATTAACATTCTGCTCACATGGAAAGGAAATGTTAAAAAAATCCCTTCAACTCATTCCTAGTATTTTTTATTTATCATTCACCAAATGTACGCTTTCTAAATTGTAATACTTGCCTAAGTGTAGTATGGTTTTTAGATTGTTTTAAAGTTTTTTTTCCCACATCTCTGGTTAGCATATCCCAATTTGCAAACAAACTTTGTTTCATTATGGTAGACTACGCCCAAATTTAACGGGCATCACCTGGGACGATGGAGCCATTATCAGTGCGTATACATGTACGTACTTCATTCATGAAAGCAGCAGTCTCAGCTCTTAGCGACAGCCCTTTCTCTGCCGTTAGACAAATGGCTAGGGAAAGTCCCCGCGTAAGGTAAGTCTCTTAGGAGCAGTCCTTGAGCATTCAGAGTTACAGAGCRGCATTCACCTTCTTTGGCAAAAGCCGCCTCTGATCTTCAGGACAGTGTGTGGAAGTGCATACAGCGCAAAAGCAATGAGCAATTGTAGTCCTTGTAGTTTGCAGGCAGATGCTTGTTCCTGTAAAAAGAATATCCTCGTGGTACGGGAAATCTGTCCCAGGAATATAAGAACAGGCAAATCCTTGAGCTATAGACTTCTAGAGACAGGGAAATGTTGGGAATATGCTTGCCCCCTTTTCCTAAACTTTTCTAGGCATCCAGGTTTGGCCGTTATTGGAAAAATGGGTGCTGGGCTAGATAGACTATAGGTCTCACTTAGATTGGAAAAAGGGGTGCTGGGCTAGATAGACTATAGGTCTCACTTAGATTGGAAAAAGGGGTGCTGGGCTAGATAGACTATAGGTCTAACTCAGTGGGATATTTGTTATTAGAAGTGGTTAATGCCTGAAAGAACCAGGTGATCAGGAAACCATTTTTTCATGCATTTTTGCATCTCCCTTGGCTTCAGCTGAGATGATAGGTCTCAGATCAGAATCGAGCCAATGGTTGAGAAGTGTTTTGTCAGCACAAGCAAGTATTTTCTGTTCCTTTTTCAAGTTGTATGACTCCACTGAATAGCCTCCATAACCTATTTCACTGTTAAAAAGCAAGTATAAGTCACATGCTGTGGATTACATGCTCTATCATGGTCAAAGGGCGGCAGATGGAAATGAAAGTTGGTTAAGCAACCAGTTAGGAGAAGGCGCTTGTCATACAACAAACAGAAGTGACTCATGCAATGTCCCTTTCCTCCTCCAGTCACTATATGAATCACCTCACCTGTGTCCAAGGAAAGGTCAATTTAGTTTCTCAGTTCTTGGATGAGTTTTCAATTTAAAAGTACCGCAGGATCAGGACGTTATTTAGGGTGAAGAGTTGTACAAGCTGTTATTCAGTTTTAGCATGTAACTACAGTACAATTCTATTAGAACTGTGTCTCAGACACACTTAGTGTGATAAACATACATCTTGACTAGCTCTCACTCTCTGCYGACAGATTTTCTTCTTCCAAACTCATTTGGTGCTCTCTCTTGCTCTGCCTTGTTACTTTTAATTGTTTGCCTTAGAAATGAAGAGTGAGGAAACAAAATGTTTGCTGGAGGAAGAAGTTCAGACTCCTTTTAAGAGGGCCAAGGAATTGGAATTAATAAAATATTACTCTTCATTATATCAGCTACAAACCCATCCCTATTAGGCTAAGAGGGCATTTGCTTTTTTTGCTTCTCCCTCACATTTCGGCTGTACAGACCTCTTCCCTGTATCATTCAGACGTTAAAGGGAGAATAAGTGCTGCTCTGGCAAACTTCAACTTGTCAGAAGTGACGCGGTGTTGGTGCCAGGAAGGCTTCTTTCATCCCATCGCCCGGCTTTTCCATGACTCGCCTCCTGCTCCCAGCCCCATCTATTTCCATATTATACGCTTGTTACCAGGGACTGGAAGAGTATGGGAAGAAATTCATCCTAGTATGGATTTATTTCAAGGCACATTTATCTCATTCCCATTTTGTCTTGATCTTCTGTTAACTATCATAAGATAAAATCAGGCAGCTTGACATTTTTATTGTGTTTTCTACACAACAGGTTGCGTTAACCTATGTGGGATTCCCGGACGTAACTTACCCAGCTAATTTATGTGGAAAATACCAACTCTGTTGTCCTAGCTTGGATTTGAGTTTGAATTAGCTACCTCAGTGTTGGAGCAAACCTCATTTCAAAATGAAGACATGCTTTTTCCCCATCTGAAGTAGTTTGTCTTCCTGCACAGATGTAATATAAGGGAACATATATATATATTTCTGTTGTTTCATTTTCCTCTTTTCAGTTGTACACTCAAAAAGCAGGGGGTGAATGGAAAAGAGATGTCCTGGCAAATCTGGTCACTGCCATTACCATACCTGCCAAAKGAATAAGGAGGCAGTGAGCCTTTTAAAATAGGTGTTCAGATTCCATACATAGGATCATGCTTGATATTTTAAAACAAAATCCACCTATTTCTGTCTGCATCTCATGCAAGACTGCACACATCCTGATAAAATAAATTGTTGTGAAACATACGCACTTTTTTTTTAATTATTTGACTTAGCTTAAGGCTATGCTTCTCTGTGACTGCCTGACCTGGATCTGTTAAAACTCCTTCACAACTCAGAATTCAACAGCATTAGCAGTTTTGATTGCACTAAGTTGTTATTGGAAATGCCTGTGCTGAGTCTGACTTCAAATATAACTAAAGCAACCAGAATGTAGCTCTTCCTATTGATTATTTAGCCTGAATACAAATTAATAAGGATGCAACCCTCCATCTTTATGTTAAAAAATGTATTTGCTTATTTGGGGGGGCTAGAAAGTAAGTTGTGGTGAATTACGTGGAAAGAGCACTTTTGCCCACTGGACTRTTGGTTTGAGATTGAACAAAATCATTGACAATTTTACCAGAGAGGGTTTGAAGAAGCCCGTCAAAATGCCTGCACACAGACTGGCCCTGCAGCATAGGAGCAGCAGAATGCACGGCCACAAGGGAGATCTGTCTAAGTATTTATACCACGCTCATCGCCATGGTAACAGAAAGCCTTATGAAATGTAGACGTTACATACAGAAATGTTTGTGCTTTCCTGCCTCTCTCACACTCACTCTTTCCTTTCCCCCAACACTGGCGCTTTTATGGGTGCTTTTATAGTGAGGAGGCCCAGTGTCAGAGTGACCTGCACTGGTACCCAAAACCTTGGGATTCCTCGGCCAGGCTRGTCCAGTGTCCCACTGGATCCTCCAGTCCTGCAGCCATCCAYCCGTCACAGGTGCTCCTGAGCCCCCCGAGTGTGCCTGGCAATTTCAGTGCATGGTAAGAAGTCCCTCCCTGATATCTGAAGGGCATAGCTGTGGAGAAGGATCACCAAGACGTAACTCATAGTGTGCCTCCTGCCTCCCCAGGGACGCAGGGCACGGCAGCCACTGGGCAGGATGCACCGACCTCAGACTTCGGTGGTGGGCCATCTGCCAGGCGTATTGAGCAGTTACGAAGGGATGAGGACAAGAGTCATGTCCTCACTGCTCTACTGTGAGGAAACACTGATGTAACACCATGCTGCTCTCTGGGCCTTAAAATGGTTTAGAGCGTGGATGTGCCCACCTCCACATAGCYGAGCGTGGTTGTCAAACTCTGGATCAGGACGTGTCCTGGATTTCCTGCTTCTTTAGAGAAAACATTTTCTAGTTGAGCAGACGCATCCCAGAATCATTCAAGGTGGAAACTCTTCTTTCTGTATTCATATTTGGCACCGAGCATGTGAATTTTAGATAGATATTAATCATGCTTTTGTACCTCCATACCTCACTGGCATGTTGTGAGACTTTTTTTCATTAATATCACTCTGAAGTGCCTGAGAGCTTATCGAATGAAGCTGATCCCAATAAAAGTATCCTAACTGACTTTAAAAAGAAAATAGCCTATTTCTACTTCTGCCTATAGAYGAGATCCACCCTAAGAGTTGGGTAATTGTTAAGCTTTGGCCCTCTTAACCTCTATATAATTTGCAAAGCTGGGTTTAACGTGATGCTTCAAGTTAATATGCTGAAACAAACTAATTTTCTAAAGGAAAAGGCTGACTACAGGTCTTCAGAAGGAAATATTTAGAAATGCTCTGCTTAGTTTTATGGCAGTCTGTTGTACTAGCCAAGAAAAATGCAAGACCAGGTTTTGGGCATTTTGGAGCAGTTAGAGTCAGGAGCGCTGTGGAAGGAAAGTGCACGTTACTTCTTGCTTCCCACAGACTTCTCCTCCATGCTCTAAAATATTGCTGTGATGGGTTTCAAAGAAATATACCTCACTCTCCTTGACCAAATGGAGATTTTATGAATGGCAGGGAAATTAAGAATCCAGGAGAGTCTGGAATGGGGAACTGAGATGTCTAAACCCAATGGAAAGGTGCATTTGCAATTACAGTATATTGTTGGTTTTTGGAATCTGTTAGTCTGTTGGTTTAAAAATGGTTGTATTGTTAACATAGTACTTCTTTTGCTGTAGCTACACACTTAAGTAGGCATGATACAACACCAGAAATTGCTACCTAGAGATCTGGTATTTTGTACACAGTATGATTTCTAATTGCTTGAATAATACTGCACAATGGGATAATTTCTTACTCAGTAAGAGTTGTTTCTCACTGCTTGAGATATAATAACCTCTTGGGAAGTCACGGAGCTGCAAACTATAATGATCTATATAGCGTATTTTTGCTCAGTCTGTACTCTTAAAATGTTCTACATTCAGAAAAAAATGAATCAGGAGAAACTGGTAAAGTAAGTTGCAGCAACTGAATGAGATGGCTCTTCAGAATTATATATAGAACCCTTTTTAGACGCCCACAGTCCCTATATTAAAAACAGTGATTCAGAAAATCAGCCAGCAGATTCCTGAACCAAAGTATTGTGTGTAATTTTTGCAGTCCACATTTAAAAAGACGCATTGTTTACAAGAATAAAATGAGCATTACAAGACACTTTTTCAATAAAGCCGTTCTGTGGCGTAGTCTCTTTACTTGGATAACAGCTCTTTTGATGTTGCTATTTTTAATGTATCAGTTTAATTTGTTATACGCTTCCATGCATTTATAAAAATGAATTTTCTTCTCAGAAATATAGATGAAACAATCCACACATAAATATACACGGTAATATTAAAAAAAACAACAGAGTGAGCCTGAGAAGAGTAGCAAAGTCATATATCCAATGCCTACAGCAAAGAACCTGGAGGTGGGAAGCTATTGTCGTTGAGCCTACCAGCAAGTCAAGTATTTGCCATCCGAATCCAGAATCACCTTTTCGCTTTTTGAAAGATGTGTACCACGCTCACTGAGCGGGACTGAAGGGGCTGGCTGCAGCCCAAACTCTGTGCATCACTCTTCCAGTCCTCCTTACAGGTGAGGGGCCACTTACAACATTTTGGTTTGTCGGTCAAACCACAGTAGGCAAATGTTAGTTAAACTCCCTGGAGGGACAAAGCCATTTTTTCTCATCAGCTGAGTTGAGCTAAAGGGGAGGTCTCTCTGAAATGATACTGCCTACTGCCCTGGCATAGGACCTCCCAGGGTTGGGAAAGTGCCTTAAGACCTCAGTGCCAAGGACCCAGCTGGCATCAGGACCTGGCACAGGGGCAGCGGCTGCCCTGGCCACATCCCCCAGCGAGGTTTAGGATGCAATCCAGAATGGGAGCTGTAACATTATTTAGAAAGCTGCAGCTTCTCTGTGTGAAGGCATTCTCGCTTCTTGCCAAGCAGTGAGACAGGTGAGAGTAAGAAGTCTCCTGCCACAATACACAGCGAACCCAAACAGGAGCCTCACCAGGGGAGACCCACAGACCCAGTCCTGAGTTCCAGGAGTCAGACTGCAGCTGCTCTTTGCGCAAGGAGCCAAGGGGATTTTGCGTCCTTTCCCTTTCCTTCTTCCTCATTCATGGCAGGGTGAGAGGTGCTGATCCAGTACAAGCAACACTGGTGGTTCTACACATTATATAGGCACTTCAGTAGACTGAAAGCTAAGGCAGTCCCAATGCAAGCTAATACATTTTGAAAGGTCACATGCCCTGAAACAATTTTATATTGGTGTATATTGATGAGCTTAGGACTATTTTTTCATTAAGTTCTTAGTGTTATTGACCCACCCGCCTAGGAGCGTGAGACCAGGTTGCAAAGGTCCGAGCAGACCGATAGCTTGGTACCAACGGCGGCCACCCCGCTTGCCCAGATGGAGAAGCCATTTTGCAAGAGCTGCCGGCCCTGACGGCAGCTGCCCTGAGCTAGGCGAGAATTCCCCGGAGGGATGTCTCCTTGGTCAAACCCTGCTCAAAAGCCACAAAAGAGAGGTACTATCTACCGCAGAAACCCTCCTTCTCCACCAGAGAAAAACAGCATGTGACCTTTTTGAATGCCCTTGCCCAGCTGAGTATTTCATTTTTGTTCTGAATTATATTCTAGACTCAGTATGGAGCAACACTGATGGTGGCTGTGCATATTGTATAGGCATATAAGTGGACTGCAAGMTGAGTAACAACTCAAAAAAGGATACACCCTAAGGACTTTTTAGGCAATTAAGGCTACCTAGTTGGACTGAAGAACTGTAGCTATTTATTCCCTTCCTGGCTCCTCTGCTTGAACAGCAGTGGAGGAACTTTCTAAAATATCAGTCAATGTTTCATCCACTGCTATCTATGATCTTGCTCTGGACAGAATAAATGGTGGGATGGCCTTTTCTGGATGGAAACTAAGAGTAACTCTAGTACTTCAGAGAAACAACAAGCCTTTGTTTCCCTTATAGTGTTAGCAAGGAAGAGAGGTCTGCCATATAGGGTATGACATAACTAAAAGTAGCTGTCATATAGGATGAAAGTAAGGTCAAGAATGAGGTACATGTTCACAATAACTTTGTTTGCTCTTTCAGACTAGAAATCAGTGCTGTGCCATCTTCTGAGTCAATGTGGAGATCAGGCTTTGCTGGGCACTAATATAAAGGGAGAAACCGTAGCGCAAGGGCAATTACTGGCAGAGTTCCCGTAGATGTTAAGTAAAGGCAGAACTCATACAGAAGGAATTTAAAGCAGTTGGTTATATTTTGAGTGTGGCCTCTTGTGTACTATTTCTCCAGTGCTTTTCAAAATGAAGCTGGTGCTTACAGAAAGGGCTGTCTTGCAGGCCTCCATTCCCCTGCAGAAAATCCCCTGGCCGTGCATGAGCAAGACAAGGCTTCCTACGCAGTCCCCTTTTAGTCTGTCTCAGGCCTATGCTGGAGCAACCTGCTTTCAAAGTAAGCGTTAGACCCAGGCAGTGCTTGACCTCTCTGCAGAAATTACCAGCAAATGGAACAGCAGCTTAGACAGTTTGGCCCAGTGGAAGTAACTTAGCTAAGATCTGAGATGGTCATCTGTGTATGACCAGTCCAGGGGGGTTTCAGGAGGCACTGGGCTAAGTCCACACTGGTGACGAAGACAGGAGATGATAGCCAAGTTTTATTCTATTGCCGTGACTTGGGGAATTAAAACCCTTGGAGGTAGCAATGGGAAGAAATCAAGTGTCAGCCCTCAGAGAAAGCTGTATTCAAGGAGAAGGAGATTCCCCTAATAAATCTTTCACTTGCTCTCTCTGAGATTGTGTCAGCCTGCCACAGGTCTGCGATACTTCTTTTTAAAACTCCACATAACCCAGAGCTAGACAAACAAACAGCACTTCCACACAATGCACGAGGTCCTAGCAAGTGACAATTGCCTCGTTCATCCTATACAGGATACATCGGAGGTATCCCGCCTGTTGTTGACTTGTGGGAAGGGTTGTGTTTAAAACTGGTCTCTGACTGTATTAGGTGACCAGTGTGGGGCATTGTGCGGGGTTGTATAATCTGTATGAAAGACCGTATTGTAATGGGTGCCGCTTATGGCATAGAAAATTGCTGTGAGATTTTCAGTCTCCTGTTAACACTGTGCCACACTATGCTATTTGTGCATAGCTTGTGCCATGTTCCCTTAAGGAGCTATCGGAAGACAATGCAAATGAAAGATGAGTATGCTGGAAAGGAAAAAAGAAAAGAAAACCATTGTATGGATTGCAAAAGTAGAGGTATACTGGAAACCCCACCGTCTTTTACTCTAGCCTTTCTACAACGCAGGGTTACATCTACTGAGGATAGCATTTGTCTTTCTTCTATTATACGTTCTTACCCAGCAATTTTGTATTTAATGGTAAGTGCATGAAGAATATTAATGCATACATAAATTAGGACAAAAGCCCAAAGTTGATAAAGCCCAATGTAGACAGTCTGGAGCATTAAAGAAGAAACCAGGGGACTAAACATAAAAGATCAAGACCTGAGTTGGACTAAAAACGGTTTAAACCTATGTCTGGACTACCAAAATATCTACAGTCATGTTAGATCGCATTTCAGATATTTGGAAGCAATACAAAGTTTCCTCTGTTAGTAAATTATTCCCTTAACTGTCCACTACAGATTTTCTTTCATTTCCTCTCCCAAACATCTGGCAGTAGATGCTTCAGAAGCCCACAGTCAGCAAGATACGCAAGCAGGGGCCTAACTTTAGTTCATGAGTCATCTCCGTGGCTCCAGTGGGACAGTTCAGGTGGTTAAAGTTAAGCATGTACTTAAGCACTTTGCTGAAATGAAATGAATCTGTGCCAGCGAGAGGTTACTGCCTAGGTGGAGAACTGGTCGGCTGCCTAATRGTGTGTCCTTAACCAGTTATAAAAGGGATTTGTTTAAAACATAATTAAAAGACACATGTTTGCTGTGAGAGCAGTGATTCCTAAAGAATTTAAGCAAGCAGACCACTGTCAGTCTTCACAGCCTCTTACGGGCCCCCCCGTTACTGTTGAGCTGTTAATTGGAAGCACTTTAATCAGGTTCAGCAGAGCAGGGAGCTATTGCTCACCCTCGCCTTACAGTGAGTCCGCGGGTCACGGATAGAATACCCCTGTTCCAGAAGTGGGCTACCTGCTCTGTTACAAAAGTCCTGCTTTTTTGTTAATAACAGTTCAGCTACTGATCTATAGCTACGTTTCCAGGCAAAAATTTCAGTCGATGGGAGTCATCATTCACCAGCAGCCGTTTCCACTGCAGAGGCACGAAAACAGAGCGCTTCCTCTTCGCCATCCAAACATTCACAGAGCTTAAAAATCCTTATTTTTTCAAATTCCATTTGGAGACATTTTATCCAGGCCACAGTGAGCACGTTCTCTGAAGCCCTGATCACCACAAAGCCTGCAATTCGTCCTTCTCAGGCTGCGGTCCTGACTCCGCAACGCCCTGAGTGCTTTCCCTCCAGCTCTAGCCCTACAAACCCCACCACAGGTAGCCGGCTGGCGGGTTAGGTGGGCTTTGGGCTTCACAGTAGGCACATCTGAACAGCGCTCACTCACAAGACAAGACTTGTATAATCGTGCCTATACAGGAGCTGTACGATGCTTCCAAATAACCCTTTTAATAAAATTGGATGCTTATTTGTAACCGAAAGAATGGTTTCAAAACTCTTTTTAAGAGTATTTGTGTCATCAGTAATTCCTTTTTTTCTGAATATTAAAGAAAAAGAAAAGTTTGCCAAATACAGAGCCATTTTTTACTAAGCCCTAATATCTATGTAGTATTGGTCCTTTCAGATTTTTCCCCAACCTGTCAAAATCGTAAGACTGAAAATTATAAAGCCAGCAGCTTTGCTAGAAAATGTCAGGTAGTCACACATTTTTCAGAAGAACAACAGTCTATTTTATGCTGGGCAGCACTGTTTAAAATTGAGTTTCGAAAGTCTCCAATTTTTCATTTCCAAGTCAAGGCTCATGGAGAGATTTCACTTCCAAAGGTAAGATATGGAGCAGGTGAAAACAGGCATTTAGAAAAGAACTGCCATCTCAGCAATCATTTTGAACATTAGTATCTTCTGACATTTTAATACTGGTGGCAGTGATTCACCTAGCAGAGAGACTTAACTAGGATTTGTTTATATGTCTTTCAAATACTAAGCGTCAATCATGTCTTTCATGTCTCCGTTTTTTCCTCCACAGGATCTCTATAAGCTCTCAGGGTTTCTCCCATCCATTGAATCATCATGCGGTATGGACTTTATTATTTACTCCCCATTCAGCATTAAGCAAACTTTTCCTTCCTTCAGTAGCTTTATTCTGTGCCTATTGAGCACGGCCTGAATTGGAAGCATGTTCCTGGGGTGGAAGAACCAAGCTAATGCCACGTCATGGTGTCTCCATTTCTACCTGGCTGTAAACTCTGCATCGCTCAGAGGCTGAGATTGTGCACGAGAGGCAGATTGTAGCACAATTGGTTGAGAAAATGAGTATGAAGATAAGTAACAGCATTAGTGGAAGCTACRGAAGAAAGTTTTGAGTTGCCATCTTTAAGAGAAGTTAGCTCAGGGGACTTTTTTTCATACAGTGCATGGAAAGGTTGCTTTGGCCAGACCCTGGGGAATGGATGCAAGAGAGCATTGTCATGCACTAATGCTCTCCTGCTGCTAAGCAAATATCATGGCCTTTATTTGAATACACATGCATAATAAATCCTTGGCAAACAACCCACAAAAACTGCTAACAGTTTCCTTGAAATTAAGAACATTTAAGTACTTCTCCACTGCAAGAAATTTTCACGGCAACGCCTCTGTTCTAGCTGAAGAGCCTTTTCCAGTCCTGCCACGGAACGAATTGCCCACCTTCCTTCTAAATCGCCGCTGGCAAAACCTGGGTGGCAGCCTGCCACCCTGGGCTGGGGAGGTGCCTGACTTCATTTCAAGGCAGGCAGCGGGAAGATGATTCACACTGTGGGAGAGGAGCAGCATTGAAATGGCAAATGGAAATGACCTACCATGGCAGAGGAGCAGAGTGGAGTCAAGAAGCGAGGCCATTCTCTCCACAGGATCATCATCTGCACCGTTTAAATACATATCTATCCTTGCAGGCGTGTTTCCTGCTTATTTTGGCTAGAGGAAATAAGGTAGCAGGGAATACAAAAGGGTCAGGCAAAGGACCTGCCTCAAATCACAGCTTGTACAGCTGTCCCTAGAGCAAGACTAGGCTGCCCAAAGAAGACTATGGAGGAGAAGAAGGTTAATCTARTAGAAGAAATTCTTCTTTCTGCTCCCTTTCCCCCAGCATCTCTTTTCCCTTCCCATACCTTTCCCCTGACTCTTCTGCCCTGCTTCCATTCCTTAGAGTAACTTCAAAAAAGCTCTTGTAGTTTGTCACYGATCTTGTCACTATTTCCTTCACAACCAAGTAGAGAGTACAGCCTGAGTATGAATGCTGAGCGTCTTGCAGCACAGTCTGGAACTAGTCTTTCACATCCCTGATTTCCCCTCTTGTCCCCACCCTGTCCCCATTCAGGTGCTTCAGACTGAATGTATCTATAGCATGGTCACATACACTGCTGCTGAGAGCTGTCAATGAGCTCTTCTKCTAGCAGTCATTTATCTATGTTCCAAAAGGCATATATATGCCATAAAACTTCTTCTTTAAAAGCATTTTTCTTTACATTATCCAAAGTGATTGTTTAATAGTAGCCTAAATTTACTTACCTGAAATTCATATCYGAATGTACGCATCTATCACATCTGCCACAGACAGAATCATAGCAATCTGCAGGATTACTGGTCTCTAGAGACACAGTTTATCACTCCAAACACTTGAAAATGCTTCTACGGGGCAAAAGCTTATATTCAGGTCAATTATTTATCTAATGCAAAATTTTTKGAGAATCACTTCCGTTTAGAAAAGAGGTCAAAAAAACCCAAAACCCTCTCAAAAAAGTTAATTTTCAATTGCTCTGTGCTAAGGGAATGCAAGAGTGTTTGACACAGTAGTCATAGTAATGTGGTCCATAAGTCTGTCTGGAATTGGAAAGGAATATAAACAAATTATTTCATACAGTGTAGTTCTGTCTCTGACAGAGAGGAAGTGAAACTGTGCACTGACACTATTTAACCCTCGGAGGATCAAATATTAGCAGCCTGGCTTAAATGACGGCATTGTTTTGCATGTTTTCTTGCCCCAAGCAGAAGTAGAGGCAAGGGGATATGTGCTCTTCTCAAGGAGAAAGAAGCTGYCAGAGTGGATGCCTACCTCCTTTCAAAAATGTTACAGAAGGAGTGCATGTTTTTTTCTGAAAGTGGATAAATATCATTACGCCATGACCAGTTGTGCCCCCTCATTTAAATTAAACAGCAGATGAAGCCCAAATTTAAGGAGGAGGAAGAAGAACTTGTTCTTAAGCATATATTTAACACATATGTAAGTATCTCAGATATATTAAGAATAAATGTAATTTGAATAGACTGCATATTATTTCATAAAATAATGCAAGGGAAGTTTAGCAATCTGTGATAAAGTGTGACTGTTTCAAAAACTCTCTGAAGAGTGTTTATTGCCATTAATATGCCAAGTAGCCCATCACCAACAGCCCCGGAATGAGTGAGTTGAAATCAGCAGTCAAAACCTTAGCCAAAAGAAATAAAACATACAGACATCAAGGTCAAGCACAACAGGTACCGCTTCTGGTACCGCAGCTGCACAGAAGTCTAACCTGTGCACTCTATTGACAAAACATCCCTACTGCGGATACTGCTAAATTAACAAACCTTCGTTTCTCACTGCTGTAGCAGAACCACCACCCCTTGGAGGAAAGGAGTGCTATCAATGGAAGGGCTATGTTGCTAGTGTCACTGTGTCTGCACAAAGGGTTTCTTCTGGCAGCAAAGAATCCTTTGCCTTTTTATACCCCCAGGAGACGTAGGTGTGTTGGCAGTTTCTTATAGCTGGCAAAACACTGTAGCAGAGGCCTGGGCTTCCACACTGAACAGTACAATGCTATTTCTGAACGATTATTGCCTTGAGCGTTTACACAGCCCTAAATGTAGATTAATGTTCAGCATAAAAATCGAGAAGCATCTACCTTTGGCTTTAAAGGGAGCCAAACAACACTTTTCTRAACAAGAAATAGATCTTAAGATGCTAATGGCAAAACAAACAGAAACACACTTCATTACAGGTGTCAAGGCTTAGCTGTAAAGAAGCAGCTGTGTGGTCAGCATCCCACTGCACAGAAATATCTGCGTCAGTCCAGAACAAAGCTGAATTTGTGGCAATTTTCTTCTTCTTTCAAAAGCTTTTTGTTCTTTGTCCTTTGGAGAATGGAATGCAGTTCCTTCTTTCATCACTACCTTTCCCTCCGAGTCTGATGCAATTTTTAGTTATCGCTTTGCGATGAGAATGTTTATGATTCTGCAAACATGGAGAAATACGTTGCTCACATTTCCTCATTCTTCAGGTCCTGGGAGAGAAATGGTGGGATTCATCTGGCCAAGTGTGTGCTCCAGCAAGCCACTGAAGGYTCTCTGCAGTGTCAGCTGGAAAGAAACAGGCCCTTGTAGGGCATGACTCTCTCATTCAAAAATAGCTGCCTACAGAGAATTTAGCCCCTTTAAAATTTCAGAGAAGTATTTATCACCTTTAGATGTGTGTATCTACATCAGAATGGGATGAACTGCATCCTAAAAGGGCTTGCTTCTCTCCAGTTGTCTCCAAAGGGAGCCCTTCCAGCTACATCAGTGTAGCTGTCTACACTGTAGAGGTCTAAAGTTAGAAGAGACCTGCCTTGTCCCAAAATGTCCTTCTACCTCAGCCTCTTCTGTAACACCACTGCACAGGCATGCATGCTTAGCGTGTGCTTTAGATTTCTGTAATTCTAGGTTAGCATCCCTGACTGCATTTGACAAGAACCCAGCTGCAGGCTGGCCTGCACACAGAGGTCTAAGCTCTTCAGGTCTACCCCTGCAGCTAATGGGACTCACCTCGTAATGGGAACACTTCCTTTAAGGCTGCAGGTAATGCTAGCCTTGAATGAGAAGGCAATTGCAYTAACACTATGACAATAAAATGGAGCAATGGCAGATGGCCATGTTACCGCCCGTCAGGTAGCTGCTGGTAACCCATCCCACACACTCACATAGCCAGACTCAGCGGTGGCATGGTGTAACTCAAGGTGTGGTTTGACATTACAGCGAAGCCTGTCTAACAACTCAGTGCAGCTGAAAAGGCAGTCCCTCTCCTCCTCTGCTGTGCCCAGCTCCCATTCCCACCCTTCCTCCTCCTCCTCGCTGACACTGGGGCTCCTCCAGCACTGCTGGGAGTCAGTTAGAACTCACCCTTCAGAAGAAGGGATTTGCTTTCTGCCATTTTGGCTCCCTGGTCTGGCTCACATCAGTGTCAAAGAAGTGCTGATGGGGAGGGCAAGAAGGCACAGATGAGGCCAGAAGGACGGGAAAGGGCAGGGACTGCCCGGGCTGAACCTCCAGGGAGAGGTTTTCTATCGAGGCACAATACTTTTCAGTTGAAGCGTGCTCAGAACAAGTTACGTCAGGTGATGGGAAGTAACATGTTCAACTACGGTAACTTTATCTCTTACCTTGAGCTTCTGCTTCCCAGCCTCCTAAAACATTAGAGCATTTCCTCTGAAGGAGGCCAGTGCTGCCCTTTAATGTGCTAGATGTGCTCCCACCGAGCATGGGAAGTCTTCTTCTCTGAGATGGAAATAACAGGTAAAGTTCAAAACCTCGAGACTATTACATGTTCATCTGCTGCCTTTTCTACTTCAGAGCTTGCACTGAGGGGAGATGGATGCTTACAAACCCCACTTAGGCCGTCATCTCAAATTCCACCTGCCTTCAAAATGGCAATTTAGTAGAGCTAGCAGGTGAGCCATGAAACAGCAGTGATCACTAGACCTTTCTTCTACCAAAATGGGTTGTGGTTTTCTGAGTGCCCTTAATACCAATTTACGATTAATCCATAATCTTTTCAAGTAACTGTTGCTTTATCAACACTTTTTCATTCTTGGCATTATAAAAGGAGATTCATTTGATTACTTTGTGTAATTTGAAATGGTCGCCAGTCTGTGGTCCCTTTTCCTGTCCTGTTACTTTGGTATCTGGAACCAATAAAGGACCAGCAAAGTAGCTGGTGAGAAAACTACATGCAAGAGCCAGAACTTAGTTGAGTCAAGCCTAAGTCCTATACCAGGGACCTCAAATAAGGCTTCAACAAAAAGGCAGGTATGGGAACAAAGACCATGCTGAGTCAGAGAGGCTTCTGTTGTCACGGTCATTTTCATGACCATCACGACTTCTCTGCCCTGACCAACGAGCACCAACACAAAGCCAGGGGCTGGGGCCTTTTTTTGTTAAATGAGCTGGTGCAATTTCTCTAGTATCTCTGCATGTGATAAAGCCAGTCTGAAAGACTTTTAACCAAATTTGCTGTGGAGGTGATTTGCCGACACTTGGTTCTCTGGCACGTGGCTCCACTCTGCTTCCTGCAGGGCTGCTCTGTCTGTGCTCAGAGCAGACAGTGGTGGGGAGGTGGGGAGGCCCTCGCAAGTCTCTTCTCCATCTGGAAGGAGATGAGATGAGATGAGGTAGATCCTGCCCCTCATCCCAGGAGGTTCCCCTCAGGTCCCAGGTTGCCTGGTAGCAGCTTCTGATCAACTCCACTCCTGAGCAACACATCCATATCCTTCTCAGGAGCGGTTACCATCCCCAAATCCTCCAGGCTGCCCTGATTTTCCTATACCACTTATTAATGTTTATAATTACAAATTAAATGAGTTCGTAATGAAGGCACATTTTTAAACGCTGTAATCAAAGAACTTTCAATTGRATTAAGACTTCAGTGTGCTAGTGGTTTAATTACAGGAACATATAAGCACAAATAAGCTTTTGGTTTATTCCTGTCTTTCAGATAGGCCACGGCAAAGTTCTGCCCATTTGCTATTGCTGAATATTTGATGCTAACTGTAGGTTGAACCCCCATGGTCAGGACTCCTAYGTGGCATCCCAGGCAGTGAAAGTCAGCCCCAGACATGCTCAGCTCCCAGGGTGAGATGCCACTAGATTCACTTAGTCAACATGACAAATATCAGTGATTGTGAAGAATTCCCTAGGAGTGAAATAAAAGGTTAAACTGAAGGGTGTACTGTTTGACAAACACTCCAAGTCAGCACAGTCACTGAAAGATGTTGTCCTGCTCTCCCCTTGCCTCCAACCATGCTACCTCCTCCCCTCTGTCGGCAAAATTGGTTCTATATCCACATGGCAAAATAGCATCAGGAGACTGATATGGTTGAAAGCAACCTTTTTTCTTTCTTTTTTTCCCCCAGCTATCTTAGTTCCTTGAGCAACTGCACAAATGTTTACTATAGCATGAAGAAACAGGGAGCCCAGAGACGGGGACGAGGCGCTGGGGGTGAGCAGAACCACTTAGTGTGATGGGAGTGCCAGCATCTGTCTGCTTAAATGTTGGTCAAGTTGAATCCTAAGGCGAAAGGTGAGAATGACTGTCAGCAGAAGTTTAAAGGTGGTTATTAAGCYTGAGTCCTATAAAGACAAATTGGTGCTAGAATTTGGTAAATGTTAATTATTTCTGCACTGCAGCTCTAGAAAGGGCAATGTATTTAAACAGCATTAGAAAATGTGGTCTATCAAACAGTCCCTGYTGGCAAGCCTCCTAATTTGGGGCACGGTGAGACATTGTACTGCAAAGGAGACCTGAGCAATAAGCAAAACACGTTGGGACTTTAGTTTCAGTTCTGCTTTGTCTTGTTTGCAGCCCAGTCCTTTTCTAGTTACAGTCTTTTAACTTCTCCCAAGCCCACACAAGGTCTGGTTGGTAGGCAGGATGTGCTGCAACTGCCAGAGAGATTAATTGAAAGAGAAGTGTAGATGAACACCATCAGCTGCACACACACACGTGTACCAATTCAASTACTTCAGTTTAGAAAAGATTGAGGTGAATTGGACAGGATTAGAATGTATATGTCTTTGGCTTGTCAGGTGCGAAATCAGAGAGCTTTTGAACTACACCACCAAGAGAGGGAAACTGTGGCTGTGACTCTATACMAGTTATAAGATGTTGTTATAACCAAATAGGTATAAAAATAGCTAGRAGCTGCCTGTATTTTTACAGAAATTACCTCTACATACAGCATACTAAGYTGAATTGTAGTTGATAGCATTTTTCTAGTAGCAAAGTAACTGTTTTATTTTACTGTGGGGTGTTTTGCTTCATCTATCTGCGATATATCTGCATTGATGTCCTAGCCCCATTGAAGCCACTAAAAAGCTGTCAATGATTTCAGGATGACCAGGAATTCACATTAAATGATTAAACACAAATCAAAAAGAATTTAACAAATGCAACTCTGTAGTCATTGAATTTTGACTGTTASGTAATTCCTGAGATTTCATGGACATCAGTATTACATTTACTCAGTGTACAGGTAAGAGGTACAAACAGACACGTGTTACTATTTCAAACAGTAAAACAAACAAATAGCCTTGACCAAGCTGAAGCATCTATGAACGTATCTAAATGCAATTTATCTTCATTATAAAGACTCAGCATTGAAACATGGGTTCTCTGCTGATGAGCATACTAGAAATTATTCCAKCTCCATTTTCAGATATTGATAATAATGACACTAAATTATATTTTATAATTATATTGATTATATTATATAGTTTTAGTACATATTATATTTTAATAATAATAATAATCATYATCATCATCTTTTGTCTATCTTTGAAGGGGCAAATGGAATAAAAGCTAAAGGGTGAGAGTCATCTGACCAAATGTAGATGGTAGTATATGTGTTGCCTTCAGAGAGAGGCCCTTTGGCTGCCTTTAGGCAGCGCAGAGACGGGTGCCATGGGAGTGATTGCCCTCAGTCTAGAGCAGCTCAAACGAACCTACTTTGCCACTTTTTACACTCCTAAATGTCCACAGGGACACCACCCAATGTTTTATTTACTTAGTAAATTTGAGCAGAGATCAGACATTGGCCTTTCCAAGAGGAGAGAAAACCGCGGGTTTGTCAAGTGTGACTGGAAATTACGATGGCAACAGCTGCTCGGCCTGACCTCTCTGTGCTGCCACAGGCATCCGTGAACACATTTAGGGGGAAAGGGAAAAGCAGTGTTTGTTAAATTGATTTATTTGTGTTAGCCATGCCATATAAAAGTCCCGGCAGTCAGATTACATCTCTTAACAGGGGGGTGAGAGTGCACATCCCCTGAGGTGCTGAACCAAAATCCTCACCTTTACCTGCGAGCCCCTGACGGGTTGCAGTGAAGTTTCAAACCCATCAGCAGCTACTGGAGGGGATGTTCAAGTAAACTGCGTGCTTCCTCAGCACTAAATCCTCCCGCTCGTGAAACGCTTGCAGACAATAGCGAASTGGATTTTTCATGAGGCTAATGTCACTTGAAGGATTCAGGTGACTCCTTCATGGGTTTTGCTTTCGCTTTCAGTATGACTGAGTTTTATGGTATAATCACATCAACTCTTTCATTTTAAATCTGGTTCCAAGTCTTGCACCAAGGGATGGTTTCTGTCACTACGTCTACAGTTAGTGAAAGGCAAGTTTACCCTCTGAGCTGCGTAACAAACTGATACAACACTTTATAGACCCCGTTTTCCATTTCACAATATTTAGTTCCTCAGACAATAAGCAAACACTTCACCCTTCTAGAGAAGAGTTTCATTTCCTTCTTATGCACATTACCTCAAAAATGATTAAACTTCAGGCTTATTTTGCAAAATGAAATTTCCACAAAATCCAGCAGCTCTCGGCGGCTTGTTCCTAGGGTTGTGGGGCACGGAGTCAGTGCTGGCAGCCCTGCTCACCTGCCACGATGCTCCTGCCACATCCCAACGGGCGCGAGGAAGAAACTTCCTCCTTCGCCTTTCTCAGAAGGACGTGGCAGGAAAGAGGGGGCTCAGAGCTACCATCTTTGGAAGAGCAAACAAGACATCAGCTGCTCCCTGAGGTCTCCCTGGGAAACACAGAGCTCACAGGAGCTCTGGGTATCGYGGTTCCTCTCCATAAATGTTGCCTAAAAATAGAGCTGAAATATGACTGTTCAAGATACAGCCTTGCGGTAAACCAGGAAATCGAGCACATAGCCATGCAAAGCTTTGTTTATTTTTCTATCGTGGTGTGTAAACTGTTAAAATCTATTGATTGTAGCGTCTTATTTCAGGGCCAGTTGCCAATAAGTTTAAGAAAACCTTCTGTTGTTCCACTGGTCTAGCTTGCTGCAGATCTCATGGGCTACTTGCATGTTTACAGGCTTTTCTCCAGTAGGCACTTTGATTCATTTAGCTTACAATGTAAATAAATATATTTGTATATATATGCCAAGTAGTATAAACATTTTATGTTATGATTGCCTAAAATTGTTCATTATAACTGAACTTGTAGTTGCCTATCACTTGGGTAAATATTTTCCAGTTTTTACATCAGATTAAAAGTGTAAGTCCATTTTCAAGGCAAAAAATCCCCAACCCACAACCAAACAAAACCCCACAAACAGCTCAGCCATTTCAAAATACTGAAACACAAGCAGTCTAGTTAATATTAACCATTTACCTCTTTAAATTTATGTTGCTTAAACATTTCTAAAGATAATCGGGAATCAACAATTGTGGACTTTATAAAAATATCTTTTGCTTTCTAGAAGAAAGCCCATTCACAGACTTGACAGACTCATAAGTCTTTGATGTGGATGATGGACTTGCTTAGAGCCACAAAGAACATCGCGCACTGGACCTGCCACAAAGAACTGAGTCTCTCAGGGAGGACATACACAAGATTGATGATGCTTTTCCAGGCTTGCATCTCCAAGGGCAACCATGATTCTGACATTTCCAAACCCTTGAACATCTGAATTTGCAACCTGAAGGATCCTTTCGCTCAGCTGGCAGCATAGGCATTGCCTGGTGTGTTTGCATGCATGCCCATAGCTGTTTGCCATCCATACCTAAAGCTTTCCTATGACATCTTGGAGAAAGGCTGCTCAGGAGGGACTGGCAGGGCAGATTCTTGCAGGCCTGGCAATAAGGGATCTAGAAAGCCTAATGATCAACCTCTCTCCTTTCCCAGCTTCCTCCAGATGTGCACAGCTGCATCCTCCCACAGGAGTGGGAGGAGGCGTGAGACAGAGATGTGTGAGACAGTTGACCGCAGCTATCAAAAAAAGCTGCTGCCCTCCCTTGTTTAGAGATGAACACAGGCTGAACTTGCAAGCCTTGCTTTAATGATATCCACTGTAACCTGCCTTCCCTCTTATCCATTATATATTGTGAAAGTAGCACATCCCAAGTAGGAAGACTCAAATGCAGCCGAACCTTCTTTGGGACAACTCTCCGTGTCTCCTGTACACTCCTCCTTAGCCTCTACTTCTTGGGAGCTGGGACACTTTATTTTACCACACGTGCTCTTTTAACACCGGTAGCTGTTCTCCACGGGTCACCTATGCTCTGCCAAGCTAAAGAAGTTCCCTGACACACAGGTAGCCAGTCAGAAGACCATGCAGAAATTCTCAAGAGCGCGTGGAAGAAAGACTCCAGGAACTTCATTTTTTTGCCACACCACCAGAGTTGTTCACCATTAATGTGCCATTTCTGGCACCCCTGGCTATTGATAGGACTAACAGTCAGCACTGGGAGCAGACTAAACATGTTGAGCAGCAATACTGCAAGGTGGAAGCCATAAACTGGGCTGCTTTCCTTCTCTAACACCAAAGCATCACAGACAGCCCAGAAAGGATAGAAAGAGGATGATAAACCCAAGAGTATGGAGACTTGATCAATGAGGATTTGGCAATATCTGTGTTGAAGGATTGTAAAAGGTCATGTGAGCCTTTATAGACAAGCAATGTCTCACTCACACAAGTTTTTTATGGGCCCTGCATCCCGTGTCTTGCTGTCCTTTCTCCTCTCAACATGCCTGACATGTTTCCCACCTAGTGTAGTACCTTTGGTTCCCTCACCACCACTTACCTTATGGATATCTATCAGTAGCCCAGATCTTTCCATAAAGGAGGGATTTATTCCCTAAACCCATGCATCATACTCGGCTTCATCTCATTTCTCCAACATTCTTGTTGTTTTTCCTCCCAGCTTGGGAAGATGATGCCCACACATTTGTCATGCAGCAGGAATGTCGGCCAGTCCAGGAAGGTAGCCGGGAGGGCAAGCTTTGCGGTTTTTCCCCTGCAACTGACTGACCCTTCCCCCCACTGATTTGTCATGCTTTCATCTGGCTCTGAAAAATCCTGGTTGAGTATTACAGTGGGACTGCACACCAGCCTGAGATGTCTCTTCTTTTCCTTTCAGATTTTTCACGTGTATTTGTCTTCAGTGTCTCACCTGGAAAAGGATCTAGGAACCTAACCTTAAAATTAAAGCCTTGCTAGGTATCACCCAAAACCTGTCATATGGACACCCAACTTTACATTTTAAAAAAATCATGGTGCCAAGTGCAATAATGTTTACAAATGTCTTTTTACTAAATTTACACCTACAGTTTTTGCGCAGCCAATCTCACAAATGACAAACACAGGCCTACTAAAAATGAGCTGAAAACTGCACAGAGGAATGAGGCTGGGACGGAAAGGATTTTGTTGCTGTTGTTAAGGATGGCGTGAACAAGGGGAAGCAAGGAATGCACCGTCTTTCATTGCCTCGGCAGGACAAGAGCTGTGAAGGGGCCTAGGCACAGCTAGGCCTTGCGGCAGAAGAGAAAACGAGAGGGCGGCCGATGACGTGCTCTCCGGTGTGCAAAAGAGGAGCAGACACTATAAGAAGATGCCACAGGGAAGGGAGAAGTAAACACAGAGATGGTTGGAGAGCCCCTGGAACAGGGGAGGAGTGGGAAGGCGTGAGGCTGGGAATTCACTGAATCCTCTGTGCGGTTGCTCTGGTCACAGCTTCGCCTCACTTCTCCCTGGGGTGGCCAGCAGGAAGCTGGGTTACGCTCCCACAACTTCCAGCTGCATGTGCACATGCCCAGGGAGAGACTGCAGCGAGACCAGGCACGGAACATACGGGATGATGCAATGTAGATAAATGGAAATTTTGCTCAGTTCAAACTGTCAGGTCAGAAGACAAGGTATGAGCATGTAATGGGGTTAGATGTACTCCTCACTATATACAATATGTATGTTTTAAATGCCTCAGCCCTAAGAATATAGCATTCTTAAAAGCATGCTATAAGGCAGGAATCAGAACAGCTGTTATCCCTTGTCCTTTCAAATGGGCAGACCTTTTCAGCAAAGACCCTCCTTTGGCAAGAGGGGCCAGAAGGACATGAGAAACCAAAGGTCCAGGGCAGCTGGAGTGAAGAAAGAGAAACCAAAGAGAGAAAAGGGATCCCCCCGGTGAACCACATGTAGTGGAGGCAGAAGGGCACAAGGGATGGGGCAGAGGGGAGAAAGGGAGATAGTTATGATGAGTGGCATGGGAGATGTAATTGTGTCATTGAAGGTCAGAGAAGAAAAGGGCGAGTGCAAAAGAGGCCCACAGGACTGGAGGAGGGGGAGACCGTGCAGGAAGAATTGGGTGATGAGGTCTCCTTGGAAAGATGAGTGGTGCTGAGGTACTGGCTTTCACAGCACTCTGGGTAGGAAAGTTTGATTTACAGCTCTATGACTTGCACTTACATCCAGCGGCTGAAACTGCCTTAGAAGTACAAACCTATGTCTCCCAAGCAGCGGTTATTTCTTCTGGACAATAAAGAAGCTCAGAAGTTGTTACTGTTCATGCTGAGGAATTTGGCACTGGCAGTAGTTGTTATCAGTACCCGAGCACGCAAGGAAGTTGACAGAGTCCAGGCAGCCAGGTGCAAACCTGCCTACGGCATGTAATATTCATTGCTAACAATTTTGTAGTTCATTTGAGACAGCCTCTGCCCATACTGCTGTACGCGATGTACTGAAAAGAAAGCTTTTTTAATTCACATTTGTAACGGGAGATTATAATTTTAAAATATTTGTAAAGAATTATCAAGAGCTATGCCAGAAATTACTTGTACATCAAAAGCATTTATAAAGTGCAGGAGGCTGCCTGGAAAAGCTGATTTTTAGATTGCAAATACTGTGGTATCATGACAGCTTTTCACTGAGAGTTGTAGCACGTGCGTTCACACTTTTATTATAAATCCTTGTTCAGCTGCTGAAGGAGCTAAAGATATTCTTAGGTTCTCTAAAAGATCTTTTTAATTCTTAGCTCTCCCTGTGGGAGACTGGAGGCCAGCTATTCTTTCCACTTGAAGAGTAGGTACCTAGAATTCTTGACAAGTGAAGTTGTTTGTAAGCAGACAAAAGTAGGATAAAAGCAAAGACTCTTGTTAGGAGTTACTTCACTACATACAGAAATTGAGAATTGTTGGGTCTTATCCTAACTTGTCACCCCACTTCTAGGACTGTTATTCTTGAAGAAAAGACCTTTTTCATAAGCAAAAAAACCCACCATAGTTATATTGCTTGTAAGAGAGAATATAAAACATCACTAATAAAATTATTCAACAAAGCCAAATAATGTGTTTAAGTGCTCACCTATGAACATTTAAAATATTCACTCATTTTATGTATCAGTGGATGAAAAGTAACCCCCCTAGAACTAAGTTTATAATAATCTTTTCCCGTTTTTGTGCGGAAGGTGTTCTCAGGTGTGTTCTGGACGTGGCTGGTAAATGTGATAGGCAACATGATCCTAATGCAGAACCCAAAGCTTCTTCCACAAGATTGTACCCCAGGAGAATTCACACCTGCAGGGGATGGCAGACCAGAAGAGTTGAAAAGAACTCCTGAAGAGCAAGTAACTTACCTCAGTCATCGTTGCAGTGCTAAACTTCCTACAAAGATTTCAAAAACATCCAGCCTCTCCACAGAATAAAAAAAAATTAGTAAAGCAGCAGAAAACAATAATTCTAAATCCTTAATACATGCACTATTAAACATGTAAATTTCCCTTTTAAATATGTCCGGTTTTGGTTTTGTAGCCAGAGTGTGTTTCTCAGCGCCTAATTTTATTTCAGGAGACTTAGTCGTCTAAATCAATATTCACTGCAATGATTCAGTAGAACCACTAAATAAGACATGTCTACAGAATCACAGTGTCTTAATATTTTATTTTAAAAGACGTCAATTCTAAGAATTGGGATTTAAGAAATATAACCCTAAAATTGTCCACCCTAACTTACGTGCAGTGGTCAAAGTTTAATGTAAGAAATATAACCCTGAAATTGTCCACCCTAATTTATGTGCACTGGACAAAGTTTACTACCATAAATGAGCGCCTGTAAAGCAACACCATTGCGCTATTTTTATCATTCCTTTATATCGCATTAGATGAACAACAGTTTAGGAATCATTCACCGCTTGTCATCTAATAATATGCTTTTTAGGTTATGTGAAAAAAAGGAGAAATATCACCAACATTATCCACATGATATATTCCTTATGCCATCAGTTCTCCATTATCTAGGACAACCTGGGCCAGAGAGACATCATGGAGAGGAAAACCCAGTGCCAGTACTGCTGCAGACCCGAGAGTCACTTTGGCATTTCCATACCACATTCCAGTTTCTCCAGTGCTCATTAGTCGAGCTGGCTTCTCACAGATAAGATATGGAAATACGACTGTGCCAGTGACACGATCTACTCATGGCTGAATAATCTTCCCACAGGCTTTGGGGAGTGAATGATCTTAGCAGTTAGACTCTCAGAAACTTAATTTTTTAAGTCTTAGTCAATGCTCTTGACAAGGTATCCTCCTTGTAAACATGGAAGAAGGAAGTGAACCCTTTATTTTATAATATTTTTCTTTATTTTGCTGCTTTTCCCAATATTACATTTTAAACTGGCCTTTAAGTTATGTAGACAGCTGCATGTATACAGCATGTATACAAGCAGCTGTATACATAACTTGCATACAGCAGCCATCCTAGAAGCAAATAATGAAGCCAGCTTGTGATTTTTCTTATTTTAATTGTTGTTTGATTTTGATTTTCACGATCCGTTTGTTTTACATTCGTTGAGGACCATTTCAATTATTGTTTAAGCTGGAARGCATTCCTAACATGGCATAAAATATTAAACGTTTATATTTTCATAACATAATACGAATCCCCTTTCCAAGCCAGATCCCATCTGTTAAGACAACTTCTTAGATCTTCCTAATGTATATCCACTTTCAAATCAGGATAATCAGAGATTGCTAGTCCTACCCCAGCACGTAGAGGCAATGAGCAGTTGTCTTCATGTTTTAGTGTGCAATTTGTACAATAACCGGGGGAATTAATGTAATTTGATTTCCTGTGGATTCATGTCCTTCATCTTTAGATCCTCTCTTTCACTGAGATACCCTCAGGCAGGTAGTCCTCTGGTCCATACATCCCCTCCTAAAGGAACCCCCAGGGACTGCCTGCTGGGCAGCTGGCCTGGTGGTGCCACGTGCCTGCCCTGATATGTGCCGCACRGGGCAGCCGGGGTAACAGAGCCCAGGAGCACCTGGAGAGCTGTGTGACTGGGGAACACAAACCCAGGTGAGGCCCATGGTCCTCACCATCACACATGCAGCTCTCCCCACCACCGACATCCCATTGCTTCACCCCAAAAAACTGCCACCCTCCCTGGCTGCTGGCTGAGCAAGAGGAGACCTGCAGTGGGCCGGGGTGCGAGCCATCACCAGCCATCGTCTGGGACAGGCGTGACAACCTGCTCCCCTCTCCCAGCAGGAGCTGAGCTGGTCGCTCTCTTCCACCCACTCATGATATCTGCAGGAACAAGATTTCCTGACCTCTTTGGGCAGTGGGCTTCAAACACGTCTGAGGGAGCCGGAGACTAACAGAGCAATTGCACGTATCCGAGCTCCTTAGAAAAGTCAAATAAAATTAAGCCAAAAAAGGTGGAAATTAACTTTGTCACCCTGATGTCCTAAGCAGGAAAAATACAAGACCCTCCAACTGTCCTGAAGTGCCCCTTTTCACAAAATAAAATAACACCTTAACGATAATCTTAATAACTCATGCTTTTCTTTCTTTTAGCTTTTCCTGTGTTAGTGAAAGTCAAGGAGATTTTAGAACAAATTACTTCTTTTTTGTTTTCTTGTTTGCTATTCAGTTCCTTCCTAGTACGTACATTTTGAGCTTTTATATTTTGAGTGAGGTATTTTGTCATCTGCAAGTTCATCACATTAATGCTTTCATTAATAAAAAGACAAAACCTGATGCATTTCCTTTTATGTTTTTTTGAAGTGAATTCTCCAGGATAAAAACCCCCTTCTTGCTGGTTCCATTAGTAGTATTTACTCTTCGCATTTGTCATTTTTTATAACCTTTTCTCCTGCATTATCTCATTTCTTATTAGAAATGTGCACTTTTAAAATGTTAGATACTGTTTCTCATCGCTGTGTTTTATCACTGACAAAAATACAGCAGGAGCGCAGCTGGTGGAATTCTGCTATCCTGGAGCCACATTTAGGGTTTTTTAATCAAACCCTTTGTTTTTCTTTCGTCCTTATGCAGAAATAGCTCTTTAAAGTAATAAGCACTATTTTGAAGAGACACTCGAGCGCTATGTGGGTAGTTCCCTTTGGTGATACGCTTCTGTCTGTCACATACCATTCTGCCTTATAATCCTTGCAGAAAATCATTAAGTCCTTACATCCCATAGAGGAGAAGATTTTACTTGGCCAGAAATCTCCACAGAGCTATCCATCCAAGCCTTCAAACCATTCTCCAGACCCTCCAAGCATGTGAGCAGAAGCAAACTCCTCACAGTCTAAGGTATACCAATTAGCTCTAGACTGCATCTCATCAAACAATGTAAAACTCGGCAAGTCTTGTCCATCCCAACTGCAGAGGAAATACCAACTACAGTAGAATAATCCTGGATCCTACCCTTGAGTGTCCAGGAATGTAATACACTTCATCCAGTGCACGATAGCAAGCAAAAGAAACTAAATAACCATTGTGGCCCAGGAAGAATTCACACAAAATACCTACAGAGGAAGAAACACCTACTTGCCTGTGGGTGAATGTTTCTCACAAAAGGGTCATTTCATCCTAATCCTTCAGTCCTGACCCTCAGGAGAAACCTCCTGAAGACGAGCCTGGGAACTGTGGGCTCATTTATAACTCTGCACAATCCCAGAAGCCAGCGACTTAACAGAGAGATATTTCTGACATTTTACAAACTCTCTTCTCCACTGTTAACCTCTCCGGGTTCTACAGGTTATAAAGTACGAGTCTCTCTTTTTTCCCCCAGGAGGTAGCAAGCCTGAAATTTCTCCATCTCTTACGCATTTTCCCCTCTCCTGCAGTATGCCGCATGCTTCACGGGTACCAATCACCTTTATCTTTAAGCGATGATCTAACTGGTACATAACCAGCTAAACTCTGAGGAATCATTCTCAATTCATATTTATCTTATAGACTCATAGAATCMTGGAATGGTTTGGTTTGGAAGGGACATTTAAAGATCATCCAGTCCAGCCCCCAGATCTTTGAAATCTGTTGCTTTTATTTCAGTCGTGAAGCATGGCTTCGTATGTCTGAAATCTTGTCTGAATTCTTCAACTATGACAGTTGGCATGTTAAAAAAGTATTTCCTCTTCCTACAAGCCTCATAGCTGCAGCAAAATATTATATCGTCTTTATCTGATATTCCATAATCAATATATCTATRCATTGTTAAGGTGCTAGAAAAGCCACACTATATAATTATTTTTTAGTTTATAATTAAGCATGCACAGTATGTAATCACTTCACAATATACTACATACACATGTATGACAGGGAAGGACTTAAGGCTGTGTATTTTCTTTTCACATTTACTCCTATGTAAACAGCTGTGTAGTTGTACCATCGCATTATACACTTTTATGTATTATTTAATACTTGTAAAAAAATTGACACTGATAGCGCATATTTTGATTACCATGGGATAGATCTTTTAACTATAGTGTTCAAGGTCAGGTTGGATGGGGCTTTGAGTAACCTGATCGAGTGAAAGATGTCCTACTCCTTGCAGGGCGGGTTGGACTAGATGATCCTTAAAGGTCACTTCCACCCCAAACTGTTCTAGCATGCTATGATAATTTGCCTATGTTAAATACATCACCCACTTTCACTGTACAAAATAACAGAATTTATAGATTATTTCATCTTGCAGTGCTAGGGATATCTATGAAGACACAGAAAGTTCTCTGTATACACGGAAGGAATAGCAAGTCAAAGATAATTAGTGTGGTGAGAATCTGCTTACTGTCTTTGAAATTTTCCACATCTTCGGTGAGCTGATGAAGAAGTGCGTGCTTTGTGACAAGCTGCAAGGCTGATTATACACTTTTTTTTTTAATTTGTTCTAAATAATATTTCCATGCTAATATGCAGTAGTTTCCTAAGTGAATGTGTAGTGCTTACTTAGGCAAGAATAATAATTTTTTTTCTCGCTTACAAGACAATTGGTTTTAAAATTTTACATTCGTAGAAGCTGAGTAATGCAGTTAACGTTAAGTAATTTTTTGCCCTTTTACTCTACAGTAGGTTTTAGTGGGAGAAACTTCCTGACGACATATGCAAGAGCAGAGAGGAAAATGTGCTGGTGTACTACACCTATGTGGGAAACAGTTAGATAGGTAATTGTAATATTTATTAAGCTTAAGCTTTTATAAAAGCTAAAACTTTTAGCTTGTATTTTTCTTTGATCAGATAAAGAAATAAGAGATTTAGCAAGAATAACAGAGCTTTCTAGCATGTTCAAAGGTCAGCATGTTGTGTTCTGGTGTACCAAATTGGAACGTGGAATGAGAGAATCCAAGCAATATTCATTGAAAACAGGCAACTGATTCTTCCTTTATATTTTTCTGTATCCAGCCAATATGAGAGTGAATATTATCAATCAGAAATTTAGATGGTCTTTCATGAACACATGAAAGAAAGATGAGAAAGGCAACAACGCATTTCCTCTTGTTTCTCTGCTTCTCTTGCTGTTTCTCTGTATAATATGAAGACAATCTGAAGTCTGTAAATGTGCTCTAAGTTAAATTCAGTAGAGTTACAATAGTAATCCTCAATTTCTGAGCTAGCTTTTTGGTCTTTAACTAGGAGATTATGAAGTTAGAAAACAATATTCCTTCCAGAAAATTAAGAAACAAAGTTTGAGAAAACTCTTTTCCAGATGGTTTTGAATGAATCAGGTACTTATCCCAGACAGTAAGAAGTACTAATATGACTTAGAATGTTTGAGTAATATCGAGTAATATTTGAGCAATAAATTTTGCCATTGAGGGCATCTATATGGTTTTCAAGGATGACCTTTGCTCACCATTAAAAGCAAGTGAACAAAAAAGTATCAGCCACGTGTAGGAACTGAAAAAAAGCCCAAGTATAATCTTGAATTCTTCACATGTATGAGTCTGAGCCAGTTTGTCATGCATTGGTTCTTGCAAGTACCGTCGGCATCTGAATTCAGCACCCTTAAGGCAACTCCAAGATGCTACACCTGAAAAATGTGTGCAGCGTAATGAGCCCCACATTCCCTGAGTCCATTTTTACAATTTTAAAACAATTTTTTGAAGAATAAATTTATGTGGCTCCCAAGAACAATTTGGACCCAAAATTTTCAAGCTACACATGAAACAATGGCCATCTTGTAATTTCTACTCCCTGATACAATGAATTAAGCCTTTCAAGGAGGGAAATGAGGAATAATGCTTGACTGAAGTCAGACAGTGGGTATCTTCATGTGCAGGACAGATACTCCCTYGGAAGATCAGCCATTTCCTGAACAGCTGACCAAAACTCAAATCATACAAATGTCCATGAACACTAAGCAAAGGGCATAAACGCAGTTGAACTGAACAGCTGTTTGCTATTAGAATGAGTGTTCTCAAGTACTACGTAGGTAATATTTGGACAGTGTATCCCATTGTTTAGGATAAATTAAAGAAACCGTTCTCTGGAAATAATTGTTTCTGCTCAGACTCCCATTATCGCATCTCTTTTCTCACCCTATCTTTCTCTCCCATTAGCTGCTGTGGCACCTCATCTATGTCTGGTAAAACAGATAAGTGGTTGTCATCAAGCCCACTACATGAATTACTCATTATATCTGCTCTCTGAATACTTCAGATGCTCTGAACAGCACATTTCTCTTCCTCTGGCCCGGGCAGTTTGTAACACCCTTGCAGTCTGTGTGCTGACTAAGGGAAACGTGAGTGGCAGGGTTCTTCCTGGCCCTGACCACAGGCACTCGCTTGTCAGGGGGCTCCTTGCTCAGCTTGCTTACGGCTGCAAAACTCGCTTCTGGGCAGACACYCTCCTTGTCGAGAACCCAAATTTCCTATCACCTAATGCTGGCAGGCTGAAAGTTACGTGGCCATTTGCACTTTCTCCACAGCTCCAGAAGAAAGGAAAGCAGCTCCGGAGGGCGACGGTGGAGCGGGGCGAGTCGGCGAGTCGTGCTCGGGGAGCGCCTGCCTTTCCCCACGGACTGCCYAGGGACGCCAGGCAGCCACATCCAACAAGGTGCCCCATTTGTAGGTGGTTACAACCCGGTGGGATGCATCCAGCTGAAACGACTATTGTTTGACATGTTAGGAGCCTCATTCTCCTCTGAAACAGAGACAGACTTATGGTGGATTTAGCCCACTAAGTAGAGGCTAGATCTGTGCTAAACTGCAATCGGCCACAGTCTTTCAGCCGTATGTTTTTGATACTTGTAATGTTCCTTGAATTAAGGTTCAGGGAAAACTTCCAAGTCTACTATTGCATGGTGAAATGAATACTACTAATGGCATTAATCCATGGACTTCAGTTGGACTCTGCACCTGAGAAGAGCAAGGAATTAGTCTTTTGTAATGATGTATAGTCACAAATTAAAATCCTCAAGAACTGCTGGCATTTTGGTTCATCTACTAAAAATCTCATTCAGAGAAAAGAAAAAAAAMCAGCACAAAACATGGATGATTTAAGATTTTTTCTGTCATTTCAGAAAATAAAGGAGTAACTACTTTGTCTCTGGGAAATTAGTATATTATTTTGTTCATTTTTGTTTTGTTTTGTATTTTCTGTTAAAGATTTTAAGATTTTCTGTGAAAGATTTAAAAATATAGAAGTACCCCTAAACATGTATTACTACATGTGCATGTAAAAGTACAAACACAAGAAAAGGCAAGCAATTAAAGGGATATTATGATCTRAAATTTGATTTTCATTTTAACTTAGGAAATAACCGGTAATAAGTTTAAAAGCAGAAGAAATACAGAATTCTAGTAGTTAAGATTTCAAAAAGAAAAGTAACTTGTTGGTATCAGATTTGTCCATTTGGTCTCAATTTGTAACTGAGAGCAGTGCAAAAGATAGAAGTAGTGACAAATCAATTGGACTTTTAAAGTGTGTTTTGCTTAACATTCAAAAAGGCAAAACACAGAAATAAACTTTTGTTTACAGCACAAACTTCAGCTTTTGTCCCTTGATGTTATTTCCGTATATTTGGATCCTGAATTATATTTACCTCCCCAAAACAAYAGGATAAAAAATAAATGGAGAAGAATTAGTGTGCTGAGAAAAAGCAGATTGCCTCTGGACGATAAAGAATCTACTCATATATTGTTCCAATAGACCAACTGATATGTCTAGTAAAAACAGACAAGCTTTGATGCATACAAGCCTGTTTTCAGATCTAATAAAAGATATTACCTCTCCTTACAAGTTCTGGCTTGCTTATTGCCTTATACCATTCTGGCTACAAAGACAGTGTTATTGCTCAAACATTATTACTACTACTAACCTCCCAGCTAAAATAACACCACTACTACAAAAGTCCTAGTATGAGTTACTTCATATTTATCAAATATAATTTAAATGTATGTAATCTTTCAGAAAGGCTATAGGGCTACATAAAATATAATACAGCATAAAGTTTATCAGCCATCATGTTCTAAAATGACCTGTCACAGTGAGATAATGGAATAGCAATATAATTGCAGTTACCAAAATTCAGTCTTTACAAATCAGCAACATAAACTGACRTTTGCTTACTATACTGTTTCATGAAAAGACAAATAATGATTTTTTTAGAGAAGTTTTTGACAATGGGAATTGTTTTTACAGGTAACTGTCCATAAAATATAGATAGTTGAGAAAAATTTCTGGCAAAAAAGAAGAGTGGAGTGACAAACATGTAACTAAAGGTTCCAAAATCCTACTACTTTGCATGCGGCACTGTTAAATTCCTCTTTAGACTKAAAAAAAATTTTCAATCCCAAGAAAGAAAAAGAAAACTGGTTTTACAAAATTACATCCTTCCTTCCTGTACATATTTTTAGATGTAAGCCTTTCTGACAAGCTATTTTATAAACCTTGGATAAAACTATTGATACAAGATCTGAAATGGATCTGTGCTTTGGCTCAAATCATGTTAGTGTGTGTGTTTCAAATTTTGTGGTTTACTTTTAAATAATCTTTTTCTATTGTTTCTTTCTCTCTGATCACACCTCTGTCTTTTTTTTTTTCCATTGCAAAACTGCAGTGGTAGCCTTTCTCCTATCAGACTACCCTGTTTTGAAACTTTTCATGGTTTCTTAATGATACTGGTTTCACATAATCCTGTTGTCTAGCTGTCTCTCTGCCTACCAGTTCCCCTTGAGCCTTTCAGCCAATTTCAATAAACTTTGAATAAGGGCTTCCAAAGAGACGTTAATTCCTACAAATTTTAGGAATACTGTTAGCAAGAGGAGGAAGAAATGCAAAAGAAGTGCCCACTGTTGGAAAAGCAAGTACAATTTAGTTATTATACATCCTGCTTGCTATTAGCTAATTAAACTCCTGACTAGTCCAGCATATTTAACATAAAACAGGCACTTTAGCATGTGAGGGATGTAATTCAAGGTTGGAGGGAGATCAGGGTTGGAAGGGTGTAAGATGCTCAGCCTCAGAAAAACAAGCTGCTTCAGTTCTACTGTGCACATAGCAACTCTTGTGTTTAGAAACCTTATGTAAGTGAAAATGACCATCACATAATATGTAACAGATATAATTTTGTGAACACCGGTCTCTTTCAGATTTATACTGGTGCAATGACAAACACTGTGTGTGCAGAGAACATCCGCACACATTGCATCCAGAAAAACTGCTMAAATGGCAGTAGTTCGTGAATCTACAGAATTTCTTGCAGTTTTTTGACAACGTGCTCATCTAGCATACTTAGCAATAACATTGACACGTTTTAAGAACAATTCCCTTCTTCCCTCACTCTACTCCGAAGGCTGGAATGAAGTCAGACTTCTTCAAGGTTCATGTGGATGAAGAGGACCATATGGTTGTCAAATCAATTTGCTGAACTCTGTCCAAATCCTATGAGATGGATGCTTTTCACATGGACACCACATGGTTTATCTGAGGACAGTTCGGCTAGGAACCAACTAGACAGGAAAAATAAAGTATTCTGAATTGCTCCCTCTCCAAAAGATGGACGAGATACACTTTTGGGCCTGTAAATAGAAGTTTTCACAACCAGTCTCTGTGATATTTGATAGACACACAGAGAATTTCTGTTTATGCTATTCATTTAACAACTAAATGTGGAAAATGCCACCATATTTTTCTTATGATAAGAATTGTTCCTAATCAGACACCTTACGTTCTCTCTTCAACGTAAGAGACCACAGGTCCCCACCAAATCTTTTTCTTATCAAATTTCTATGATTTCTACCTAAGCATGCATTCTTTTGTACCTATAAGTATAGCGCATAACTTGGGGTTAACTGCTTCTGTGAGTCTTTCAAGAGTGACATTATGCTCACGCCAACATCACTGCTAACATCTCATACAACCAGAAATTGAAAGTGGAACGATGGAAAGCTATGTCTATGAAGAGAAGTCTTATACTGATGTGAGGAATGGTAATTAAAGCAGCCACCTCAGGAGAAACTAAAATGAAATGTCCATACTCAACCTTTATTTATAACAGAAAAGAGATATAGCATCATTCCAGAACAGTTTTTGTGACTTCTTGATACATTACTTCTATGGGAATATTTTTTCCTAATTTTGAATGTTAATTGATATGTATAGTAAGCACTGTCTGATACCTCAGGGTGACACCCCCTCTTCCCCCCTCTCTGAGTTTTTTAAACTCAGGATAGTACAGAAGGTAGAGATTACATCTGAGTTTTGGAATACAGACACAATAGCTAAATTTTTAAATTTACTGAATTTGGATTCTGGCTTTGTTCCATATAGACAAGCCTAAATATATGGTGTCTAAATGTAGGAATTATATGCTAAACACTTTAAACACATCTTAATTATTTGTTATTGGAATAACTTTATTGGGTTTGGCTTATCAATTTCAGGGATACAGAGGCCAAAGTTCTCACTGAGCTGCTTGGCATTTCCCCATCAGATATACACTAATCACCTGCCACGTCGGCTAAAAAATAATAGGTGTATCAGGGCCCTGAGGGCACTAACAGGGCCCCTYGGCAGCCTCCCTTGGGGCCTCCCAGGACCCCTGCCCAGGACCCCATTTCAGCCCGGCCAAGCACGGAGGTGCCTGATGCCCAGAGCTGGGCCTGCCCCGATGGCCCCGGCTGCTCCCGGCTGGGGCGTTGGGATGGGCACGGGCTGCCGGGGCCTTTTTGGACACCCCGGGGAGCCCCCGATGCTCCTGGCCCCCAGGGAAAAAGCTGGTCCCTGGGGTGCCCTGATGAAACCCATTTCCCTTGGGGAACATCTCTGCACATCTCTGGAATCATTTTTCATTTTCATTGTGCCTTACGCAACCAATGCTACAGAACAACAAGTGCGCTGGGYGCGAGCGTGGGAATATCAGACACTGTCCAGCACTCATGTTGTATTTGGGACTTGTTATTATTCCCAGTATGAAAATATCATTTAATCATCTATGTAATGTTCTGTTACCACTACAGGATAATTACACTTTACATTAGAAATGACAATTGTGAAAAATAGTTCTTTTCTGAAAGGGACGACATCCTACCATCCGACCTTGCACAAAACGACACAGACCCACACATCGTTATTGCCAAAATACTGCCCAAAATATACGCTGCATAAACAAAAGATTCGTGCAAGTGCAAAGTACTCCCTTCCTTACTGGCACTCACATGCAGGCTTAAATAAGTCAATGAAAAATTATGTAAAACAAGAGCACTACTCATGTGCTTAAGTGATTTACTGGATTGGGCCCAAAAATAYTGAAAATGTTGCAAGATTGATCCCTGATGTGATCCCCTACAACAAATCTTAATGTCCAGGCAGTAACTTGTTTGATTTTCAAGCAGTATTTTATTTTCTCTTTAAAAGAAACTTTCCTTATCTGCTACGCTGCCTACTTTGTTTTCCGAGAGTTGGTAGGTACTACGTAATGCAGCGTCTAATGGGCTGAACTGCAAGGAAAAAAATGATCTTTCATTGGTCTGTGGTAAAATTCTGCTCTCTCTCTTCTGTTATGGCTCTCTTATGCTACGCAGTTGCAAAGCTCCATAGCATTACTCTGCATCAGCAACGTTACAAGTTTCATTTTTGTCTATGGAGCAGCACGGCGTCAATCAGAGTTTAAGAACTGGGGATAAATGCATCTATTAACATAGAGATTTTCAAAATTCTGAATCATTCCCTCACCAAAATGTTTTGGTTTTCATTTCTTTTGGCTTAGTCARTGAACAACATAAGCAGCTGGTCTGTAACTGGTTTCACTTTTTGTTTGATAGGCTGACAGCAGTGCATGAGCTGGGAGTCTGCAGGGAAACGCTTCCATTCCCCACGTTTTCACACTGAATTAAAAATGTTGCAAAAGCATTTCTAATCATACCAACAGTTGTGTACAGAGGGGAATTAACCAGAAGGACTACTGAGGAATAAATTAGTCTGTCATAGTTCTCTGCGTGGACGCTTACTTTATAACAATTAGTGAGTTTTGTGAGTGCCTACTGACTTCTGTCTCCATACCATGGATACTCTTCCATCAGCAATTTATCTCACTCATATCCTTTTGTTTCCATAGCTGCTGCACAAAGATAAACCAGTAACATTTATTTGCAGTATCAGGGGGGGTGGGGGAAGCATCAATCTTTTCCAAAGGCAAAGCAGTGTTGTACAAGATGAGCCATTGCAATGCTCCCAAAGAACTCTGGAAGCCCGAGCAAAGAGGGATGGGCGTAGATTTTTGTTTGGGAGAACAGGAAGAATTCCCCAGTCAGAAGTCTGGTGGGCAGTTTGCTTGTTCAGTAACCACAAAGTGCCATTGCCGTCCCAATATCTCCTTTTATTTYGTGCCATAAATAGCTGTCTACTTCAGCCTATCATGACCTTTGATTAGCACGGCTACAAGCAACTGCTGGTCTGTCAAAGCACTTCAGAATATACTTTCAGAACAGGAAGGAGGTCAAATATAAAAGTAAGAGAATAAACATGAAGTCATGTATTTTTTTTTCCCATACAAGAGCAAAATTCCTCCTATATCTCATTATGCTTCTGCAAACTGTACATAAAGAATCTAAAATCAGAAAAATACCACCAAAGGTCCCAGAAAGCTTAAGAGGAATCGGTTCTTAGTTTGTTCCAAACCTAAGGTTTCAATTAAATTAATCAGAACTTCTACTCTTCCTCTTGGCTGAAGGAACCCTTCTTCACAAGAGGGAATACTTGCTGCAAGTTGTACCAGTATTGTTTCCACAAGTATTGTTTGTATCTTTTTTTGTTGTTGTTGATTTTTATGTGAACTGAGTGTCATTTTCTTGGTGGACAATTGCCCACATTATAAAAATCCACTGATGTGTCACTGTTTGGCTCTGCCAAAAAAKCCATAGTAGTTAGAAGGAACACAGTATTTGGCCCGTCATTAAAACGGGTCTACTTAACAATGAAAAGAAATGAACACCAATAAACACAGCAGTTTAAGGGTAAGAAGTGTCAAAAAATATACAACAAACAGAACATACAATTGTTTGAGGTGCCATTGTGCCTCTGTAAGTCATCATAAACAGTGAAGAGCTCGAGGGAGAATACTGCRGCAGGCAAGGGAAGTTAAATGCATTGTAGGTGCAGTAATTTCAAACACTTTCCCAAGAGAACAAACTAGTTAATTTGGAAGTAGGAGGGAAAACCCGAAGTAATTGATAAGGGACAAAAAAGGAGAAAGGAGGCCACAATAACATGCTCAGAGGCATGAAAATCACTGAGATAAAAGAGCTGTTCTTTCTATAATTACACATATTTCTAACCCAAACATGAATAGGCTTGCACTTACGCAGATTTTCACCATGGTTATGGCTTGTTTTTACTGTTGGTGAAGAAAATGCACGTAAAACTATTCTTTCAGTAAACAAGCTGTTGCATCCTTTGTTTTGTTTACTGAGTGGTTAATGCAGAGATGTACTTCAGATTTCCTTCCCAAATAATATARCCTAGTGATTAGCAAAATAGGGACTAATTCTAACTTTGTTAAAATAGGAAATAACAGTAGGTATCACCACTTGGTTTTGAGCTCTACCTTTTTACAGAAAAACACCCACCCACAGCTCCTGCAATGAGCAACCAGTATTTTAGTCCTTGTCACTGTGTGGTCCAAAAGATAAACATTTTGCACAAGAGTTAAGGCTGTTAGCCCTAGTCTTTTGAGCAAATTCCAACCCATGCGACCTAAATTCCTTCTGTGTTTTCAGCTGGATACTGTATTTTTCACTTCCTGCTCTGGAATTCTTGAATGATGTTAAAATGAGACTTTGACCTTGAAATACAGACAAAACAAAAAACTAAGCACCATTTCAGGTACTCTCTGAACCAGGTTCCCTACGTCTGCCAAATTTCTGTCYTTCCACATGGCACGCTCTTCCATTTTTTCCAGGTTTTAAAGCCAGGTTTAAAGTCTCCCTGATTGCTACATAAAGCATCTACATAGACTGGGATTCTACGGGCTTCACACTCTATAGCCACGCACGTAAATGTAAATGTATCAAAAGAAGAAACAATAACAACAAAAGATCCGTTTGGCCTTTTAAAATGCTGGCGACCCCTAACCAGGTATCCGTTCTGAGGGAGGCAGCGTTTCAGTGACGAAGTCATCCCTGCGTGCATCTATGTCAGCTCCGAGGCCCTGCCCAAAGCCCGTTGTCAGACGGCGGGCCCGAGGCCTAGAGGGGGCCGAGGCCCGAAGGAAGGCCCAGCCGCAGCCGAGCTGACCGGTGCAAAAGCCACCGCAGCCGCACCGGGCAGCCCCGCCTCCCCCCGCCGCTTGCCCAGCGCGTTCCTGGCGCCGGGCGGCGAGCGGGCACGCCGTACCGCCTCGCACTGCCACGGCACCCSCCCTCCCCCCGGCTTTGTCCGCCCGCCCTCCCGCACGGCGACCCGAGGGCGGAGCGGCACCGCCCGCCGCCGCTCGCAGGCCACCGCCGGCACCACCAGGCCCAAGGGGACGCGCCGACGGAGCGGCCCCAGCTGCCGCCCCCGCCCCGACGGGGCCCAGCGCGGCGGCAGTGGAAGGGAGGGCCGGGCCCAGACAGCAGCGGCCGCGCTGACGTCATTATCCGGGCCCTCCGCGCGGTTCGCCCGGCGGGTCACAATGGAACCCGCTCGAGCCCAACCGACGTGAAACGGCCGCGCGCGCGCACACGCGCCGCCTCGCACACGCGCCACCGCCTCCACCGGCCCCCCCACCCCCCCCGGCCTTCCTCGCGCGCGCTCCGTCGCCGCACACATAAGGGTGGGCGCAGGCRGGCCRCGGCCTGGGCCTCGCCGCTGCGGCGTGAGTGACAGCCCGGGGGGACGGGGGTGGGGAGCGCGTCACGCCGTTCGGGTGGCGGAGCCGCCGCCGCTGCTGCGCTAGGTCGGGGCCTACGGCGCGGAAGGCTCTGCCGGGGCCGCCATCTTGCCCACGGCCGCGCCAGACGGAGGTGCGCCGCCGCCGCCGGGAGCGCGAGGAGCAGCCCCCGCCGCCGCGTCTCGCCTCGCTCCCTCCCCCCTCCCCCGCCCTCCCCTCCCCCAGCACGCACGGAGCCGTCAGCGCAGAGYGCTCCAGCCGCCCGGGCCGGCCCCTCCGCTGCCACCTTCCTGCCTGCCTGCCTGCCCCCGCACGCAGCGGCCGCTGCTGCCCAGCCGAGCCCCGGGCCCCGGTGAGAGGCGCGGGCTGCGTGTGCGCCCCCCTCCCCCGCGTGCGCCCGGTCCCCGGACGGGGCGGAGCGGAGCGCGCAGGCCCCGGCCAAGCCCCAGCCGGAGCCGAAGCCCAGGGCCGCCGGGCAGGAGCTGGTGACGCAGGAAAAACGCCCCGGCGGTGCCGCCGGCGCCGGAGAGAGCGGAGCGGGCCAGGGCCGGGATCTGAAGCGCGGGCAGCGGCGGCAGCTTCGCCCTTCCGCCTCCCGTCGCAGTACACGGCGCCCGCCCGGGGGGGGGGGACCGGGAGAGCGGAGCCGCCCCCTCAGTCAGCCGGCTGCACGCCCGGGATCGCGGGGCCTGGCATGAGACTCTGCCCTGCTGGCTGCCTGGGATGAGGCAGTCCCCGTCCGCGCTCCTTCGGCAGCACCCAGGAGGGCACCGGGCCGTCGCAGCAGCAGCCGCGGGACAAGGGGAAGCCGTGCGGGGGTGAGTGGCGGAGCGCTGTGCCCGGGCGGGGCCGAGGCCGGGGCCGGGCCGGGCCGAGGCGAGGCGGCAGCGCGGGGGCAGCTGTTTGTGCTGCAGCCGGCCGCCGCCGCGCGGAGCGGAGGGAGGCGCTCCCCGGGGATGGGGCTCACCGGGTCGGGGTGCGGGACGGCGGGGTGCGGCGGGGAGGAGGGGGCGAGCCGGGCCCCGCGGGGCGGGGGTGAGGGGGTGGGGATAACGGGCGGCGGGTGGCGGCAGCGCCTCCCTCGCAGCCCCCGGCGTGTGGCCCTGCATCGCTGGTGTTTTGGAGGGCAAGGGAAAATGGCTGACGGCTCCTCATCCTCTCCCCGGCTGCCGGGGGGTGGAAGTGCTCCCCGCCCCGCGGCCCTCGGGGGGCTCAGCCAGCCGCCGGGCGGCTCCTCCCGCCGTCCTCCCCCGGTGCCGCCGGGCGAGGAGGGCCCGGTGGCTCCCCGCAGCGCTGCACCCAGCTTTGCCTCCCCTGGTTCTCGCTTCCCTTCGCACCGAACGCCATTACTGAGGTGGAGTGATTGGAGCCGTGTAGGCCCGGGCGACGCCTGGAAATACGGCCCTGCCGAGGCGCTTTTCCTACAGTCTCAATGAAAAGCACCAGCACCAGCTCCTTCACGCCCGCTGTAAACATTATTAACACGTAGGCCACTCCTCTAGTCTCGGCTTCCAGCAACCCTATTTCGATGCACAAAAAAACGTTTGTGGCTTTTTGCATCTTSTTCCTCTAGTTCACCCTGCTGCTTCTCGAAGTTATGTTTTAGGGCTTGTCTGCAACGGTTTATTTTAGGCAATATAACCCTCTCCCCTTGTCCAAGGTGTGAGGCAGGGGTAGTTGCATGCAGTTTGACCACAGTTATTCTCTGTTACTGTCCTCAAGAAAACGGAGGATGTCACCACTTGGATGGGTTGTTGAGGGTTTTTTGTGTGTTGGTAATCGCTCTATTAATGTGTGSTGTCCCACTTTGTGTGGCATTGTTTGTATGAAGAGAGAATAGCCTTTGAAAATTATTTATTTTGTTCTTAAGTKATTTTGTTTTCATAGAAGCATCCAAAAAATACTGAGGTGGTTTTTAAGATGCCCTGTTTCATTTTYAGGTTGCTCCCTCAGAAGTCCAGTTAAGTATTTTGAAGATGTACAATAACACACAACCATACAGGAAAGAAAATTCTTTCAGAAAAGAATTGTTCTAATTAAATGTTCAAAGGACTTCCAGGCTCACCCTAGACATACTGTGTCTGTCTCAGCTGTCTTCATGTTGTCTGTACAACTTGATTTATATTCACAGTTCTGCAGTTGTATTCATATCACCGGACTTTTGTGTCAGCCCAAAGACCCTCTGAAGGCACAGGCTCAAAGCTAGCACAAGGCCCACTTTTGCTGACCTAGTTGTAGAACTGGGGCCTGTATTATTAAAAAGTTGTTGAATTTAGATATTAATATGCAGTGTTAAGTGTACTAGTGGCAACACTTGTTATGACAGACTAGATAACCTGTGTTTTTCAGCAGGCTTCTCAAATGCCTGACAAATGGATATTAAAATTGTTACCTTTAGGCAGGGACTATTGATGGGTGTTTGGAGGATTGACCTTTATTGATTATGGAATTGAAATGGTGTCTCTAGTAAGAAAGATTTAGGGGTGACTGAAATCTGTAGGCAGCTAACTTTATTCTTGATATTTTAAGGTTTTACTTTGAGAAATGGGCAGAACTCCTCACAATAAATGTTCCTGATCAAGTAACATGTTCATTTCAGCAAAACCCAAGTCATACATGACGGTGTTGGGGTTTTTTTTGTTTGTTTGCTACAGTTTTTTGGTGTGTGKTTTTTTTTATTAATAATGCTTTCGATTCTTTGAGTTGAAGTAATGTTTATTCTTTGAACCAACAAAATACAGTAGCTAATATCAGGAATTTTGGGGAAGCATATAAAATACATGTATTGATTATTCTGTTGCAATACCCTGGACAACRGTGATGCTTAATGATCRCTTTGAACGAAAAACATAATCATAAAGCTGTAGTGGAAGAAACTCAAGTATCAGCATCTTTTTTGGGGGGGAGGGGRAGGTGGGGGGGATTTAGCTAAAAATAAATGTAAAATTGTATCATAGTAACCGTTCCCTCTTTCTCCAATATCTTTTGTACTTTTCTTTCATGTATGTTTTCTTAATGGTATTTCTTTTGGGTAGCCTCTTTCTGAATCTTTCTAGGCTGCTGCTTCATGCCTTGCAGAATTTGCCCTTGTGGTGATACTTCTGCCTATTGAATTGACAGGAAGACTACATCTGGAGGTGGTAATCAATAAGGATAGTGGTAGCAAAACTGTTTACTCTTTCTGTATCTGTGGAACACTGTCACCCTTACATAAACATCTTACTTCCCACATTGTGGTGCTTTTGTACTCAGAAATAGACAAGTGCAACTACTCTCTGTTCTAAATGCATACTTTTAGGTTTATGCATTTTATTAATATTCTGGAATTCTTACAAGTGAGACTCAGGATAAACAAAAATAGTGGATTAGTGTCTATTCAACAAAATTAAATAGATTTTTAAGAAAGTAAGGGTACCTGTAATACCTTTGTTCCAAGACATCTTACATGTAAAGTTGAAATTAGTTTAGGAGTTTCCAATATGAATGCAACTTTGGGTAAAAATCGATAGGAATTAAGTTATTTATTAATTTGAACAAATTACTTTTAAATGGCTTTAAAGTTATGTTTCTGTCAGGTGTGTATTGAAAATATATTAAGTTCCATGGGAAATATGTCTGTCCTTCCTGCTCAGGTTTAGAAATAAGTTCAGAACTTATTTCAGGTATTTGAATGGCAAGCACTTTTGTGTGAGGCAGTACTCTGAATATATATATATWTWTTTTTTTTCCCCCCCAGAAATATTGTTTTATCTATCCTAAGAGATCTAAAAACTGTAGGTAGATTTTGAAAACATCCTGAGCAGGATAGCCTCATTTGTGAAGTAAATGAATCAAGGTGTCCCTTACTGTTTTTCACTTAAAGCATGGTTTGTTTATTTTTTTAAAACCAAGCCAAACCCTGCAAAACCCCAAAACCTGTTACACTTACTTTAATTCTTTTTCTTGTAAKGACGAACATTGTTTAATTGAACCAGTAGTCTTGCTTATCCAGCACTTGCAGAGACCAGTGTGAAGTGATTGTCTGGATGTAAGAAACTTTGCTGGGTTTCCTGTTCACTTGAAAAAGCTGGAAATATGAAAGCTTTTGTGTCCCCTTTAGAAAATTGTTTCCTGGATGTTAGCATTAGTATTAATCTGAACATGTGGACATGGTTTTTCTTATTATTCTGCAAGATCCAGTAGTGACAAATGTCAGCTGCTTAGCTGTCTTGCCAAGCGGTTGATTATGTTTAGGAAGAGCAGTTTGGTAAACCTKTGTATTGCAGAATGGCAGTTAAAAGAAACAGTCTTTCCATAGCAGAAGCAAGGGATGGAAAGGTGGTCTTTCATAAGCATATGCTTGCATGCAGTGAGACTTGAATTTTTCTACCTGGGAAGTTTGAGCTACTTTGGATTCATATGTTAGAAAAATGCAGTTACATTTTTCATCTATTAAATCTAGTTTTTGTTCTCTTATTAATGTAGGAACATCTTAAAGTTCTCACACTACTATAATGAATTACAGTTTGGTAATGAGTTGAGGTCTTTTTAAAACAGTTAAGTTGTATTGGCTGTCTCTGTTATGCTTAAGGCTGTAGCATGACTTAAGAATATGGTTAACAGAGGTTCCCTCTGCACTTCATAACAGAACCATGTTTTTACTTAGATCTTGTTCAGAGTCTTGAATAGATAGGCAGTGGCAGAAAGCTGTTCTGTCATGACTTTGCACCCTCAAAATGTCAACTACTGCATTTCTGAGACATTACAGTGTCCACTTAAGCCCATTGGTGCTTTGAGCACTTTCTGTAGATCTGGTAAAAATAATTTAAAGTACTGAGTGTTGGTAAAGTTACAGGAGAGCTCTTAATAACTTTCCCCACAATAGAGGAGGAAAGTAAATAAGGTCTTAAAGTAGCCAGTTGTGACTTAGTGTAAAATCTTTTTGCTTCTCTTTATTCTTAAGGGAGCACAGCCAGTTCCTTTTGCATTTTCTGTTGTGAATTTTCTGATGTTTGCTTCATTTTATAAGAAGCCATTAGTTACTCATTTTATTTGAGTTGAATTCAGTCTGCTTGATATCAAAGGTTTTTGGTTGCCAGCTGTTAACGTCTTTTCAAATAAAAATTAAAATGCTGGGAATAAAAACCATTTGGATACATGTATGTTCACAGGCTTGCTTTCTAAAGGAAACATTACTGATGTATGGTTTTCTTAAAGCATTAGTTAGCATTAACTGTAAGAATGATTACTTGCTTTTGGTTAACTTCTTTGTGTTAGTACACCTCCAAAAGGACGTAGATTTAAAATCTAGTCATGTTTTGAATGCTTGGATTTTCAACTTTCTTCATGAAGTTAAAATGAAGACTGCTTTAAAAAGGAATGGATAGCTGTCAGGAATGTTATCGTGGGAAACTTTTTATTTGTAGCATCCTTGATCTGCTTACAAAAACAGTATGTAACTCTGTTTTGTGATTTAGTTTTCCTTACACATGTAACTACCAACAGAAAAATGTGATTTTTCTTGCATATAGATATTTGCGTGGACGTCCTAGCAAATCATACTGTTTGGTAGTTAGCGTTTAGCCTTGAATTCACTCATAAGAGGGGAATTCCACATTGCATCATTCCTTAAAGATGTACATCTGTGAATGGAGAACTCTCACAGAAGAAACCTTTTTTCCAAATTTTTTTTTTTAAGCTGAGATTCAAGAATATGTTGGGGGCAAGACACAAACATGTGACTCATTAATGTTTGCTCATGTCCTCTTCTCTCTGCTATAAACTGTAAAGACTTCCCTAGTATTTTTTTTAACAGAAGTGTTGTTCAAACAAGTGCTTCAAAATAATGAAAAGTACATGGAAGGAATTTCAGGGCTAACTCTTCATTAAGCTTTCATATAAAATACCCAAAAGTCAAGTCCCTAGAAGAGCCTTTATTTAACACAAGTAAAACTTTATTGTAACGGCTGAAGGCAACGTGGAATGACACAAAAATGTACATTATAAATTCTGTAAGCTTCAACGCTTAAGTCACTTAATTGCCGCGTAACCTTTTCTCTAGCTTCAGCAGGACTAGGTGTGGGAAGAGGAAAAGGTATTGTTTTGTGTTAGGGTGGTCTTAGCTATAATGGTCCCAAATGGTGAAAGAAGAAAAAGGAGATTGTTTAGAAATGTATTCAGTAAAGAAAAAACAGTAGTGGTGTGTGCCAGGTAGGATTCCTCTGTTACCAGAAAGGCTTTTTTGGTTGGAGGGGGGAGTGTCCTTGCTAGCACTGTGGTGAGGGATAGTGGTGACAGGCCTGTATTGGCTGTGGCTGGAACTTCAGTTTTCTTGTCCAGAAATGAAAATTGACAGTGAGGGGAAGAAAAGTCTCTTAGTTTTCTAATGTGAGAATGAACATTGTTGTCAAAATATACTGGCATCTCAGTAAATGAGCCTTGCATCTTTTGGTGTTTAATTTTTCTGCTGTCTTAGCAATTAAGTACTTCAGTGTGTTTTTGAATAAGTTTCAACAGAACAAGTCTATGAATTTGAAAGCTAAATAAGAAAGGTGGATCTGCTTAGCTTGATTTTTAGGTGAATAGGTTGGTAAAAGATCAAAATTTAGATAAGCTAAAAGCTTAAACTGTAGTTTAAACTATATTTTATATTAGACTTTGTATATTTCTAACTTAGAAATAAAATGTTAATTGTTTGGTGATGTCTGACGTTTCCTTTTAATGCATTTTCCTGAATCCGTTAGCTGTGAGGATTTCCATTGTAATTTTTTTTTTTCAATTGTGACATGAATTCTCTGGAGCTTGAAGGTGAAAACTCCAGTGACTCATTCTACAGTTTCAGGCTCCAGTTTTGCCCAGCCCTCCATATGCCTTCACCTGTCTTTCAGACAGTGCTTTATTAATCACAGTGGGACCTTAAAATCCCAGGTCTTTTCCTGACTGCTTATAATTGCGTGTGTGTGTGTGCGCACGTGTGCGTGCATATGCACATGGAATGGGACACGTTTTTTAAGTGTACTGACTTTTTTCYCTAGGTGAGGTAGTAATGTCAGATTTCTTAAGTGCTTTATAGCTCTCTTGCTGTGTCGGAGTTTCTTCATGATACTTCTGGTAATTAGCCAGGAAGATAACCTCCAGATTGCCTCAAAATTCTTACTGTTCGTATTCTTGTAGCAGTTTAGCCAGATTGCTGTGGTTGACAGTTTGTAATGTGTCCAGTGAAGATGTAACTTGAAACATTAGTTTCCCTTGTGGCATTTGAGAAGCCATTAATTCCTTTCCCTTTCCCTTCCATGTTTTAGGATTGGAAAAACAATTTTTTTCATAAAATGACAAGCTTTGAAGTGAAATGAAAAGCTTCGTTTTCATCAGGGGCAATGGATGCAACAAGGTTAACATAGTGGTAGTGAAACCTTGCTGTAAGCTAATGTGTCTTCAGCCATTGAAAAAAAACCCACGTGATCAGTATCAGCCTCTGGTTAGCAGGTATATGACTAAAGTTTTTCACTTACCTGCACCATCCTAAGATTTTTGACCAGATGAAGGAGGGTTTGGTAATGCGTCCTGTCATGAATTTTCCTTTTTCTTTGTATCACTTTCCTAATAATGGAATGAATATTTAGAACCAGTAGTGACTCTGAGTATGGTGCCTGGGGGCAGCTGGATGGGGACAGTGAATGACCAACATGATGTTAGTTTTGTTGTTGGCAAGCCAAAATGAGAGTTTGAATTGGAGATTCAAACGGACTGTGTTGATTGATCCTTGGTTGGTACTTCAGAAGATCATCTTTTTCTAAAATTGAAATTATACTTGGTACTTGATGTGCTGTTTGTTTATATGCTTTATATTTACTTAGGTGCGAGTATCACACAGGAAGATCAAGATGTTGTGGAAGTTGTATACATTATCTAGACCAGCAGCAAGTAACTAACAGTTGTGAGCAGAGAATCAGAATCTCTCCTGTGAGAGCTGCTTCACGCTTTTAAGTATGTGCTTACACTATACTATACCTAAAATACAGCTTGAGGGGTTTTCAGTGTTGATGAGCCACTGTGGTTCTTCATGGGTCTGAAGATACAATAAATAGTAGTAGTTCACTCTTACAGTGAAGACTAACCCTTTGGTTCTACTTTCAATTATTCTAACAGCAAAATTTTGCTTTAAATGTGAGTTTAGCATTGTATCTAATTTAACTTATAAATGGCAGTTATCTACCAGAATTCTTTATTCTGTATCTCTTTAACGTAATTAGCTTCTCTAGTGTATTTGATGAATTTAAGTTCTTTTCTCAGAACTTAGGTGCCAGAAATGGTGGCGGGGGACGGGGAGGGGAGAAGCTGTAACAACCATATTGACGTTTAAACAGTTCAGCTGCAATGTTTTTTCCATCTATAGGAATAATGAGGCCATTATTTTTGAGGTACATTTCCGTAGACTGGTACAGTGGGTATAAAAAAACGTTTCTTTGCTACTTTCACAAGCTCTGGAAATGTTTGTTTTCTCTTAAGATACCTTTTCATGATTTTTAARGTGTTTTCTCTTAATAAGAAATGAGGATTTTTTTTTTGTTTAAATTTTTGTAGTTTGCCCTTACTTGCCTGCTTGATCTGGTGTTACTAGTCTGCTTTAAAGAAATGCTGTGGTGAGATTTTATTGATCTGCTAAAATTAGTGTCTATGCATTTACCTTTTTTCCTTTTCCTTCCTGAATATCTTCTGTTTAATTCATTCTGTGTTTTCTCATGCCATTTTTCTTTGAAAATGTTACTTATGAATTCAGAGTGCCCAACTGTTTTAATGGATAACTTCCTCTGGACTTTCTTCTTGTTTTTTTTTTTCTCTCCCATACTCTGGGTAGCTAATGCTTCTGAGTAACTAATGTTTTATTTCACCAAAATTGGTGAGATTAGGTGTATACTTCGGAGAAACTTTCTTGCTGGGAAGAAAGTGTCTTCTTTACAGACAACAACTTGTCACAGGGTGCGTATAATCAGTTGGGTTKTTTTTTTTTTTTTGCTTTACTGAATTTGTAAATATGAGGTTGATATTTGAGGTACCTTATTTTTGCTCAGATGCTTGATAAACGCAAGTGAAAAGTTTGATTTCTTCTCCCCTGTCCCCTCCCTACATCCCCAAGTTAAAATATAAATTGAATTTGAGTAGGAGTATTACTTTTTTCCCAGCTACAGTATGTATTACTTCATCAGGACTTGGGGTTTGTAGTATTTCAGAGTGGATTCCTCAGCAGAACTAAACGCTTGATTTTTAAAATGCTTCCATTATTAATTTTTCAGTTGAATTATCAGATGGCTCAGTGAAGTTACTTAAAAATTGTGTGCGGTGAAAAACAAATGATGCAAAGAGCCTTGGAAAACATGCACAAGTCATGATCTATTTAAGCATTTTACCATTTAAGTGGGTTATTTTCACTTGAGCCAGGGGTAATTTAGGAAGATTCCTCTAAGCTTACATAAAAGTGGAAAATGGGGAAATATGAGAATGAAACTTGTCATTAAACCAGTGGCTTTTTTCCCCCCACTTAATTATGAACTCTTCCTCCCATTGAATCCTTGACTCTTTCAGTCTGGAAGATGGGTTGAATTGGATTGCCATTCAGTCTTTTATCTTTGGAATTCATTCTGTAAATGCATGTGTTACATCACTAAATCCCATACTGAGTAGAATTATTCCTCTGTTAATAAACTTGATAGGTGCTTTTCACTCTCAGCCTGTGCATTTCCCAAACATTAACATATTATTTCTCACATCACTCTGTAAATTAAAAGGCTTGTGTTGTCTTTTGTTTTATTGATGAAGAATTGAGGCACAGAGGCTGTAAACTTCAAAAATACCTCCTGTCATAACTTTTCAATGGATTTTTGTTAGATGTTCAGGTGTTACAGACACATCTTATGTTGGCTTAAGTTGCTGTTGTGCTCCCTCCCTCTTCCTCAGTTTTGCCTGTATCTCGGTACCCAGAAAAATGAGAGGAGGATGAAGAGGTTAATCTAAAATCTGTGATTTCTYCAGCAACGCATATAAAAAAGACACAGACAGAATTAACTTCTCAGGGGTTCTATATAGCTGCCTTATAACCCAGAGATTTCCCTTTGACTTCTGCAGTTCTGTTTCTTTTCTTATAAAACATCATTTAACTTCTGCAACAAATAAGGTATGTACAATTTTTCTTCCTGATGCCCCTCCTGTTTACCCAGGGGACTTAGTTTGATGGAGATGAACTTTAGTTTAATGGAAATGAAATTACAGTGAAAACCAGATTACTCTGAAAATCCTAAATTATGTAGGAGAAAAATGACAAATTGAGCCTTTGACAAATTTAGAGAGCATGTTTGTTCGGTCTGTGCCTCTCACGCAGACACAAAATTTTGTTATATTAAAATTTCTTTCGCTACAAAGTAGTAAGATGTTGGCTGTCACAGTGGATACAGCTGCTGTACTCAGTTATTCACACTCTGTCTCTAATTCCAGGTTTTTTGACCTGAATTTCCTGATAATATTTGAATCATGCACTCTTGTTTACAGTTTCATGACTCTGGCCTTTTTTTTTTTTTTTTTTTTGTCAGCAGAAGTAAAATTTTCGCCAGCTTCTGTGTTTTACATCATCTGCATTACCTGCTGTAGCTTTGTCACTGATTTATGTACTTGTGGTCAGATTGTTCAAAGTGTTACTGCTAAATTAATTTTCCTGACTCACTGTGATCTCTTAAGTATTCCACTGGCTTTATCATAATTTCCAGGGCAAAGACAGTTTTTTGCCTTCACCTTCTTAGACTTCTTGCACTTAGCCTTATTTGCTCTGGCTACTTAGTATTTCTTTCATGACTGAACTTGTGCTGTTCATGAACTGACACTCCTGGCATCATATACTATACAGCTTTCTCTGTGTGCATTTTCAAGSATCCATTATGCTTGAGAAAAATTTTGGTCTTTATGACACTTCTGTGTTGTCAAGGCTCACCTCTGCTCTAATGTATGTCAGCCTTGGTTGCTATCATAGCTAAATATGTGCTAACTATAATTATCTATATTCTGTTTCCTTGCTTTTTCCTCTTCTTTCAGAGTGTATTTCATGATAAATTTGCACTGATGCTAAAAGAGTTGGTTCTATTCATGGTTATGTATTCTTCCTGGTTCTTGTGCCATTGTTAGTGTTCATATGGCATGTGATGCAGCTGAAAACTAAAATGATTTTCATTCCTTTCCCCCAGTTACCTTTCAGCCAGATTGGCTTCTTGATCTGGCTGACTACGTGGTGACGCAAGGGCTAATACTAGTGGTGAGAAGGTGGTTAGGATGAAAGCGAGCAAGATCACCCTCCTCTTCTTCTGACAGTGGAGACTTGCCTGGTTTCAAACAGACTGTGAAGCTGAACCTTCAGCTAAGGCTTGTCCACATGCAGAAATACAATTAAACTTCTGTTCTAAAATTTATCAGGATATAATACTCTTACTGGGGAATAAGATTGCTGTTTCTCACTGAGATTCCAACACTGGAAGCGCAAAAGATCCACGTACACACTGCGGTGGCAAAACTGCCTTATGAGAGTTCTGTCGCTGTCACTTTGTGCTAGTTTAAGCACTGTCCCTAAGAAGATCGGTTATGACATTCCTCTTGTCTCTCTTGGCCTGTTGGTGGATTCAGCTGAAAACCGGTACCTTTATAGCCTGTTTTGTGTACTTAAGGGGAGTGCTTTTTACCAGGGGGGTTTATGGGATTTAGCAGTTAACCATTTTCAGTGCAGAGAGATTAGTAGTAATGTGTATTTTGGATTGKTTTTTTTGTGTGGTGGGTTGGGKTTTTTTGAATGACTTTTTGGTTTTCAGACAGAGCTGCAACAAAGTTTTTAAACCCATCCTTGGTCCTTAGGATGTGGTAGTAGTTGATCATTATCTCCTGCATTTCTCAGTAAAGAAGGTTATGACATGCTTCTTGATATGCTTTATAGATACAGGAATATTAAGTTTCTTGGACAGTGCAGTCACTTTTTGGTTCTGTGGGGGAGTGGGTATAGTGGAAATAATTCTCCTGTTTCCAACCCTGCTTTGTTCTTAATATACTTTATAGGGCCTTCCTTACTTGTTCCTATCCAACTTCCTCTGCTTTTTACCTTTTTTATTTATATCAAACTACAGCCTTCGTTGTCTTGGCAGAAGGAGCATTAAGACAGAAGACAAAACTGCTGTTTTGTTGCCACTTCTTATTCCCCTGTAGAGAGGCCAGGATTTTTAAGGGGAGTTGTTATACAAGTTCTCTGGAGCAGATAGATCGTTTTCAGTGACTTCTTGAGCATTTAGTCCGCTTAGGCAGATGGGTTGTATGAGCTTAATTGGAATGGAGCACATTTAAGGCAGACAGTCTTAAAAAAAAAAAMCAACTAGCTATCAGCTTATAACACCTCTGGTGAGCTTGTGCAAGCTTGATTTTTCAGAGCAAGTATCTTCTGACTGAAATGGTTGTAAGGCAACAGGAAATGGCAAAATGTTTACTTGCAGGTAGCTAGCATGGAACTGCACAAAAATCTCCAGGCTGAGTTAGGCAGCTGGTACATTGAAAACTAGTTGGAAGTTTCGCTAAGTTTGTTAAGCAGTTATGAAGAAGCTTATTGAAACATGAATTTTAATGCTGATATCACTTCCTTCTGTATTTGAGACATTTTAAATTATGCTTGATGATGATGGTAGTGTTTGAGTTCCTGTGCTTAATTTAAATCAGAAAGCAGAAACTACATGAAAACCAGAGTTTTAAAAAAATTAATTAAAGCTAGTACAGTAATGGGAATACTTGGATTATTTGAATTTAAAGCATTTAAAAATATCTAGTATTTCACAAAGTTAGTTTTGTCATGATTCAAGAATGTGAAATGCTTCCAACTTAATAGCTGGTTTAGATGCTGTACCATGCTTTAATTATTTGCAGTTAACCAAGCAATAAGTTGTGTTGTTTTATACTTTGAGGGAAAATTTCTATAATGTGTTGATAATGTCACAGGATACTAGGAGTATAGACTAATAATAACAATTATTATTAGTTAATTAGTTAATTAAATAATAGTTTTCCTTAGTGTAATGTTAACAGTTTAGAGAAGCCCTTCTCTTCTCCATAGAAAACATGAAAGGAGTCAGAAAGGGCTAGCCTGATTTCTGCCAGCTAACTTTAAACTTCACTTTTCTAACAGAAGCTTTATAGTATAATTGTGGTAGTGGCATTGGGTACTGCAAGCTACAGTGAGTCAGGTGCTGTGTTAGAAGCATGATTTAACAAAGAATAGCGCGCAAGTGAAACGTAGAAATAACATCGTAGTAATATCCTAATTCATTGGCTGAATGGCTTCAGACAACATTTCTAATCTTTATAATGCTGAGTTTTGCAAAGCCTTAAGTGCAGTACGCTATAAATAATTTCATGTTTTAAAGCCACAAGTGGAATGAACTTGGAAGATGCCATTATGCTTCCCTTCAAATACTTGAGAAAGAATGAAGGTAGCAAAACCCATTCAGCACCTACCAGTAGCCTGCTAGAATGTATGAACCTCATCAGAAATAACAGAAGCCGCGATGTATTTATGTATCTCGGGGGGAAACCAAGGCTAGGGATACCACTGAACATGAGAAATGATAATTTGGACATTTGTACAGTTCGGCAGGATATTCCAAGGATGGAATGTTGAAGTGTTATTTCTTTTTTCTCTCTGTTCCCCAGGAAGAATTGTGAATAGTATTAAATTGCTCTAGTATAGCAGATCAAAGCGAGCATTTTGATTTAAACTTTTTGATTAAGTTTTTGGATTTTTTTCTGCAATTGATGTTATCTGTAATCCTTAGGCAGTTGGACTAGATGATTATTGTAGGTCCCTTCCAGCTGAAAAATAATTTATTTTTAAATATTCTATTCTGTTCATTGGAGGAGGCAGATACTTCATAGTTTTAGCTTTATCAATCCTGCCTACGAAATCGAGCTAAAAAAGTCTGAGATTTCATTGTGAGCCCTGCCACAAAAGAACACAACTTCCAAGGAAGTTTCAAAGGTCAGCAGAGCCAGAGGATAAAGGTTCTTAACAGTTATTAAGGGTTTGAGCCCAACTCCCAAAAAGAAGTGAGATATTTTGCGGATGCTTTTTGGAATTTACAAAACTCATGTTCTTCTCTAGTTAACCTTAGGACCTGATTTAGAGAGAAATTACAGAATCTAATGCAACCTAAAATAACAGTAAAAACTTCCTGCATAAGTTGCAGAAATAAAGTTCTGGATATGTATCAGTGGTTTCACTGCTACCCTCACAGTATCAGATACAAACCCCAAGGCTTTTACGAAGTTAAAGGTCCAAGGATTTGATCATGAAAGAAGAAAGGAATATCCATTTCTAAAGATGGAATCAAAATAGCTTCTGATAGGTTAAGAAACGGGAGTTTGCAGTTTGGAGGAAAAATCTCTGTAGATGCATCAACCTTTGTTTATTTTTGTCAACCCAAATGTGAATATTGCAGACTTTTTATGGCAAATCTGAACAAAATGAAAAAAAAACAGAAATTCCTTGCTGTGAAATGATGTAATGTCCAAACACAAACAAAATCAACTAGGCTTAAGCTACTGCAAAGTGTACTATTGATGACATTCCTCTCACAAAGATGAAACAAAAGTGAGACTGGCAGTTTTTTACAAAAAAAAAAATTTGGCCTTGTTTTAATTTGCTTTAGTACTTCAAAAATGAGTACTGCTCAACAGAAAACCATAAATGTAAGAGACCATTTTCTTATGTTAGTGGAGTTGTGTAAAAGGTTACAGGTTAACAAAATCAGATTTGATTTGTTTGTTTTAACATTACCTTGTAGAAGCTAGTATACTTCTTGGGTTGTATGAATTGACTTTCTTGCTGAGTTCTTGCTTTCAAGAAAAGCAGACTTTGGTAAAAATGGTGTTTACTGCTCTTTCTCTGGCATGGTTGAACCCCTTTTAAGAGCCTTTTGCTGAAGTGCTTTTTTGGCTTTGTTTTTTAATGCTGAAGACTTACTGGTGTTCTTTCCTCTGCATAGCTGGTAGTAATTTTTTTACACCCTACTATTACTGATTTTGTTTCAAACCTATTAAACCTAGACCTTCCTCCCCATTTAGTTCTGTATTTTGTCTATATTTTATATTTGCTGTCTGCTTTAATTTCCAACACAAAACCATAGCAGTGTCACTGTACTTAGTTGCTCATATGTTGGAAGATAAAATTCCTAACCCCTTTCAGTGGGACAATTCCAATGGATGGAAATAGTACTTCATTGTTACATGGGATGCATTCAGCATCCTCCCTTCTCGCTTGCTGTAAATAATAGTGTTACTGAATATATTACTGTTTATCATTTATGCTTTAAAAGTTATGTTTAAAGATGGCTTCTGTGTATGGACATCATTTTTAATTGAAAGTGTAGCTATATATAGTTGGTAGTGGTATCAGCTGGTCACCTTAGCTCTATGTGCTATTTCAAACAGCCAAGGAATGTTTTCTTATGACTAGCCAAAGATTTGAAAAACACACATTTTAGGTGTATTGGTTCTGTTCTTGAAGCCTACCGCTTAAAAGCTCTTAGCATGAAATAATACCTTACTACATGTATAACTTTGGGCTTCAGAACTGAAAGGGAAATGTGTAGAAAATTTTCTACCTCTTCKCAAAAGTTGTAGGGAAAAGGCAGGTCCTCACTGCTTTTTCTGATTTTGTTGATGTGCTTGATTGACAATTATTGCTTTTTTGAAAAGAAATTGTCAATTACAAATACAGTTTGTATAATACTTGCCTGCTGGCTTCTCAGTTCTTTTTMTCCTTTGATAGGCCCAAAAGTTGAAGAGAGTAGAAATAGCAATCTTAAAAGGACATCTTTATTACCTTACTGCAAGGGAATAAGATAAATAGCAGTTGGAAACCCTAAAACGACTAGGCTGCCTTGGAAGTAGATGGTTTCTGGTGTTCCTGTCTTGTGGCCAGTCATGTAATGTGTTCAGGTATTTGGTTCAGCATGTTGCACTCTCATCTTGCTGGGGCAGCTAATTGGTGAGGAGGGTATCTTTGTTGCTACTTATTTTTTTTTCTAGATGTAAAAGACTGTAATTCACAACTTTCTTATCAGTTCTGTGACCAAAATTATATGCTTCTGTTAAAAAGACAACAGTCCTGAGATTTTTTCTTGCTACAAACGTGCAATTGTGGTGTGCACAGGCAGTTGCTTTTCTAGAATAACCATGCTTCTGGTCATGTTTCCCAATATATACGAAGTTTTCTGTATGTCCTTTTTTTTCTAAGTGAATGACCTGACACTTGGCTATGTTAGTGCACATTTTATTGCTCCAAGCTTCTCAGTTGATCCAGATTACTCTGTGACATGTTCTCATTGTTTATTGCCCCATTAGTTTGTATGCCATGTGCAAAATTTATTAGTAATTTTATAGTTCTATGTTATTAGTAATATTAAACAGTATAGGATTCAGAATTGATATGTGAAGGGTTTGGCTAGGCATGTTGTCCCTGATTGTTAAAATCGTGTTAATAATTCTGATTTCAATCAGTGGAGATTATTTTTTTTTTTAAAACCTGTTTTGTTTACTGTGAATTTAATCAGACAAGCATGTAAAAACGCAGTACAGAAATTCAGGTAGTCCTTAGCATCTTTCACATTTATGATAAAGGAAAGTATTACATTGCTATTATTTATTAAACTGTAGGAAGTTGCGTTAGTGGCTATGAGTTTCACTAAACGAGTTTATGTCCAGAGTTGATAGTTTGATTTCTTCTCTCCATTCCCCCTACTCCTCCCCCCTTTCCTTTCTGTGCTAGTTCGGACTATATCCTGTTTTTCAAGACCTAGTAGGAGTTATGTCTGTAGATTTCTCTGGATTCTTGATCATATTGTAAAACTCTTGAGTGCAGCTTCTCTGAGTTTTCTGATCTTAAAATGTGTAGTATAAGTTGTTTTAATATATTACATTATAAATATGGGAAAATGAGTTTTTTGTTATGACATTGATGCATCTTTTGGGTTTAGATTCAGAGCGGAAATATTACTTAATATCATGGCAGAAGAGGCTGAGATGTTTAACATTTATTTAATGATTTATACGGTGGTTGCTAGGATGTTTTAAATGTATTAATTATGAATGGTAATCATATGTATGTACTAGGAAATACATATTAGCTAAAAAATAAGGATAATCAATTAGAATAAATTTGGAGACTGTGTATTAAATGAATTGCATGAAGAAAAAAATTATTTTGGGATACATCATTCTGTTTTGTTAGTATATTGCAATATGTTTATCCAAACCTAAATTTTTTTTAAGTGCAAGAAAAATGAGGTGGTGTTTTCTACCTGCATTAGTCTACAAACCTGTATGTTCTCCTGAAACAGCTTTAAAGACTCATTCCACTAGGAAACTGAACCTGTTTCTATCACTGTCCAGTTGTTTTCTGAACCACTGCTAGATATTGTTATAACTAATAAAAAAGAAAACTTTCAATGCCAGTACAGAAATACAGTTTATGTCTGTCTGCTCTTATGAAGAATATTAATTGGCAAGAATTGTAGGCTGTATTGTGCTCATCCTCATGCAGAGAAAACATGGAGATGAGTACTATTGTGTAAACTGAGGTGTCTGGTCTGTTGTCTCTTTCAGACTTTGTAATAAGTCCCATTTTGTACATTCCCAAAGCTTTTCATTCCCCTTTTTTAGTGTGCTTCAGTAACTAGTAGGAAGCCATTGATACCTCAATGCTTAAACTTTTAATTTTCCTCTATTCCCTAGTGCTTTGCTGTAAAAATTCATGTCTTGCTGAGAAAAGCCTTTATTACTTAAGTGAAATTAAGCCTATATTTTTTGCTATCCATAATACTGAGAATGTATTTCAATTTTTCCCATTGACTTTTGAGCATCCAATAATAATGCTTTTGTAGCAAAAAGGCAGAACAGTCAAGCTGAATATGAAGTAACATTAAAAGTTAATTATCCCTTTTTAAAATGAAGTAAGATTAAATCTTTTTTAAAAAGTCTAATAGCATAACATCTTGCAATTATTAGCATTTGGATTAATGCTTTAAGGAACAAACAGGGTTCTTAAAGTGTTCTGGACAGTGAACTTTGCTATATAGCTTGGAGAGGTGTAACTGTTACATCCATTTTAGAATTGGGTGAACAGATTGAAGTATTTGGTACGGCCATGACCAAACCACAGTTTTAATAATCAGACATAAGGAACCAAGAGCATTTAATCACTTTGGTGCAAACTTTAGACATACTATTTTCTTGAAGTAGTGATAAGTAGGCATGATATAATAATAATACTCCATGATAGAGTATCGACTGCAAATGTGTGTATTCTTTTTAATCTAGAACATTAAATGTAAACGTTAAACCATGGTTTGTCCTTGCTTAGTGTTCTACTGCTGCCTGTAAAGGACTGATGTTGTAGTTGAACCTGCAAYATCAACTCAATCCTAATTGTCTATATTGCCAAGAACACATTTTTTGGGTTGCACAAAGGCAGCTTCCTGCATAAAAAAACCTGTAGCATAACTGGAAAAAAGTTTAGCATTATGTTGCTTAGCAGCATAAGATTGAATCTGACTCTGTCTGAAACAAATGTACACATTAAAGTTCCTAGATCTGATCTTTTTTTAAATTTTAGTTTTGAGGTTGTTTCCTGTTGTAGCTCGTTCTTTTAATACAAGGTGAAAGGAAGTCTTCCCAACTTCTTTGCATGTTCATTGTGAATTCAAGAAAAGGGATGCATAGTGAGTGGAAGTCATAGTTCAAAACATTTAAGCAATTTTTAAAATAGATGTTAGCATTTTCCAGATAGAAGTGACTTACTAAGTTTGCTTTCCTGAGGTTATAGTGCATGCATTTACTGGTGCTTTTCTATTCACTTGACTTTATTCTGTTCTTGGAAAGTCTGGTTTGTTTTACCGTTGTTAGCAGCATTACCAGCATAAACCCCCACATTATCTAGCTGCTTACCAGTGCCTTGAATGTAATTTCTTAATCACTTGGAAGTGTTTAAAACAAGGATCTATAAAATAAAATTGCAGGGGCTGTAAATTTTATGTCCCCCCTCGTTCTGTCATTGAGATATATTGACTATCATTGGGGACACAGTTTCATACCAGTTGAACCAGTGTAACTCTCACTGAAAGCTCCTGAGAGTGAAGGAATGGTCATACTGGGTGAGAGGCCCAGTCTTGCTCAGCGCTCCGTCCGTGACAGTGGCCTGAAAACGTACACCTACAGAAAAGCATGACAGCAAGACCACAGCTCACTGAAGGGAACACAGTTAATTSTGTTAACATTTGCTGGTTTTGTATTGACTGTTTTCTTTCCTGGTGCTATATCTTTGGCGTTCTTCTCTACTGTCACAGGAGCAAAGCGCTTCTCCTTCAGGACAGGAACTGAAATTGACTTTTCTGTTTGGTGGCCAGAACTAAGTGTATGATCGGAAGACCTGACCTCTTGTTACATTATCTGGGAAAAAGCATCATGCACCTTAAGTAACCGGTGGTACGCTATCTAACCGTTAAATGCCCCAAGAATTATTGGCAAGTCAATGTCTTTTGGAGAAAGACACTTTTTGTTGCTGTCCAGTTCCCTTTCAGGGCCTGACCTTCATTGATTATTGCCTTGAAGTAAGACAGTGCTTTGAGTGTTGTAAAGGATTTCCTTCGTTTTTTTGAAGTCTTTTGGGAAGTTATTCCATGTGGAAACACGACTCTGAATATTCGATACATTTTGAATATATCAGTTTTGTTGCCAAATACTAGGTTCTCAGCCTTAGCTTGAATACAGTTTGCTTTGGTTAGAACTTCTTGGGCTCCAAGCTCGGCGTTTCAATGAGAATTTTRTATTGAGACTGAAAAACTTTTGATGGAAGGGGGTCAGCTTTAGCCAGAGAAGCCTGAGGAGAGACTACTTCTGATCACCTGAAAAGGGAATCTGAGAACCATAAGCTTAGGCTACTTGTTACACCTGAAACAGTTAAATGTAGTCAGATTCTGCTCTTCATCAGTATGTCTCAAGTCCGGTTACATGAGAAACCTGTACCATTGTCCAGTTTTCTGTTTGGAAATTTGTTTTCAAAAGATGAGATAATCCATGTGGTTTTGCTGTAACAGAGCTATATCAAAAAAAAAAAAAAAAGCTCTTTGTATCATTAAACTTTCTATGTCTAGTTGTTTGGTCTTGGGTTTGTTTGGGTTTTCTAGCAGTGATGGGAGAAATACTGAATTCTCTATCCCTGTTTTTGAATTACGCCACATATGAGTATTTTAGTTCTCTTAACACAGGGTGTAAATATGGCATTTTTATTTCTTTGAGGTTGTTGAACTTTGTTTTCCCAAATTTCATTCATATTAAGACTTCAATATTTGAATGTCCTCAGAACTTTAAATTTTCAGCCAGACCTTTGCATAAGTTCCCCGGTGCTCTAAAATATGGGCGGAAGACAGTAGGGTCAGGCTGTCACACCTGTAAGTCTCTAATACAGATAATACCCGTATTTGTTGCTCAAGGAGGAGGAAACATTATTGCTTAAAACTAGTATTTTCTGCAGCGTTCCTCTACAATCTCTTCAGCATAGAATGCTGCATAGTTGGTACTTGAAGATCTTAATGTGTTTAGATGACTCCTTTGAGACCATATTTGTGGGGTTGAGAGTTGTGGTCCCTCTGCCTTGCCTTTGACCTGAGGATAAGCGGTGATGCTTTCTTTTGGAAATCAGCTTTCTGTGCTTTTACTGCTTGCTTAAGTTYGTGTGAGTGGTAGGTGTACGAGTATCTTGTATGAAGTGAAGTAGCGTACCATTAAGTAAATGTAGCTTAGCTACACTTAGCTACACACTAAGCTTTGAAGTTAAAAAGGAAAAAACTCCTGAAAGAACTGAAGTGTGTTTCAGGACATCCCTCTTCATTTTGTCATATGATATTGAGGGCAAATAGAATTGTACGTTTGCATGGATGTTCCCAATGTTCCAGAAACTTATGCTGCCAAGTGTCTTAATTTCAGATGTATGATGTAGAAAGATCAACAAAAAAGGTTACTTGAAGTAACATATTTTCCAGTGAGAATAGTTTTAGTTCATAACAATTACAGTTACTCAAAATCTGTCTTTTACTGTATCACTTAGAAATTTATTGCTTTGAAATAATGTGTTGAAGCCTGACACAGTTGACTAAGTCCCATATACACTCACTTCTTTACTAGAAGAAGGAATCTAAATTAATCACCTTTGTAATACAAACTATTTGAAACAACCTTTTCTCTCATTGCTGCTTATCAGGTATTTTTTAAACATTGAAAGAACTTCTTGCTGTACTGAGGAGTAGCTTAATGACAAGTTTTTCATTAATCATTGAATACATTTCAATTTTAGTGTATGTCAGTGTTAATGAGCGAATTGTGGGGACCACCAGTTTTCTATTCTGATTATATAAATAATTTCCTCCTTCCTAAAAGACACAAGCCAGAGAGAAGAAGGAAAATGATAAATGTGTGTGGGTGTGTATAGATTGTAACTACTGAATTAGGTCAGTGTTACAGTTTTGGGGGAGGTGTTTCTAGATGAGAAGGCGTTTTGATTGAAATAAAGTAATAGAGTAGAAGGTTAGATTCCTAAGTCTAGAATTTTTAGACTAGAATCATGCCATAACCCTTGTGATGAGTCAGTATTTATGAAGATTTTAGGAAGGCAGTTCTCAGAATCCTGTATGAAACAAATCTGTCGATAACTTTCAACCTGAAATTTGTATTGCTGCAGTTAAGCTTTTTTGCAGTACAGCACTTCTGATAAAAAAGCACATCTTCTATGAGATCGCGTTAAGATAGGAAGGTCATTCTGTAAATAATGCTGGAGAAAAAAAAAAATATTTTTTCTTAGCATAGTTGTATGATTTTTAGAAAGCTCTGTTGTTACATGTTGAGTAGACTAGTGTCCTGGCATACATTGTTACCACACTACAAATTAGATTTTGTGGCATGTATCCTCACTTGTATATAACCAGAAAACGTTAAATAAAGGAAAAATAGGTCTGTGTTCCTAGATAGGGCTTAGGTAATGCACATAAATAATAAATTGTATTTTGAAGTCTCCTACTGTCAACTGACACCTTGCATTTGCTTTTTTCTAAGACTATATTATAAGTAGCTAATTTAGGAGAAAGGCTGTATTTACTGGGGTATTTCAGTTACTTTTGAGGAGATGACTTCGAGGAACTCAGATGAAAGCTGTTCTAGAAGTCAACTGTATTAGAAAATGATGTATGTTCCTTGATCCTTATATGCTAAAACGCCATCCTTTGTATTTGCTGTTACATGTTATTCTGTAGCAGAGTAATATGTACATTTTTGCTTCTTATCTAGCACTTACTTGGGGACCTATGTCTGACGTTTTCTTCCTGGCTTTTGAAAAGGTGCTTGATATCTTTTCTTCCCGAAACAAAATTAACCTCTTCTGCCACACAGGCGTGAGGTTGCTGCCTGTGGAAGCTGAGGTGRGGCTCAGATGTTCAGTTGTACTGAATGCTTGAGCCTGGAAGCAGAGGCCCCTCCCGGAGGGCAGTGCTGTCTGTTGGAATGCTACTTGCAGCGGGTGGTGYCTTCTAAATGGGGAGCATGCGGAGTCAAAAAAACTATGGTTGTCTTTTTCTGGTGTTACTAAAATTACAAGGACTCAGGTGAAGCAAAAGCTGACTTTCACTTACAATTCAGTGGTGGATCAGGGTGACATAAGGAGATGGCAAAAGCATGGCAAGTCAGAATTTTATCAGTTGGCAATCAAAAACAAATGTCAGTGGAATTCATTTGACTCAGTCTTCGTAGCTTCATACATAGCTTGATTAACAATGGAGTCATTAGTTTGTCATTTAATAGGCATCTGTCTTCATCTTGACACTGTATCAAAACATCAATTCAAAGCTTTGGGTAAAGGTGATAATTTTTTTAACATGGCTTAGTGTGCTGAATCCAAAATCAAATGTAGTAGAAGTGAGGCCTGTATGAAAATCAATATAGAGTCTCCCTTAGAATTCAGCTGGATACGGGCAGTTTGAATTCTTTCTCTTGGGCTGTCTGTATACTCAAAACCAAGATGTTACTGTATCAGTATACATTTGTTTATAAATAATCAAATTAATTAAAAATAGGTGTAAAAGCTATTCTTGAGCTGAGCCAAACTGTGCCTTGGTGAGTTTTAACTCTAAAAAATTGAAATTGAATAGTCTGAATTAAAGAAGTGATAGGAATTTGAAATTTCATGGTTAATCAGTTCTAGAGAGATTAAAGCAGTAGTGTGTTCTCTCTGTAGTCTGTGCAGTTTGATGTTTTCTGTAAAACATAAATGGTTAAATCGGTGGCTGAAAACAGGACTGGTAAATTACTCCCTTCTAATACTGTTTAAAATGCATAAATTGGATGATTTGTGCTTGCAAAAACATGTTTGTATACTCTGTAATTAGAAGGAAAATATCTGAACAAGGATATCCTTGTGATTTAGAGTATGCAGATACTACAGAAGCAATGGGACCATTTACTGGAGATGGGGTGTTTTTAGTTAGATGCAGCATAACTTGAAGTTACTTTTGTATCTCTGAGGACTTCACACAAATCGGGGGGAGAAGTGATGAACTCAAGAAGTTGGCCTTGTCTTATGCACATGGCCAAGCCAAGTGAACTTCTCTGGAGGCCCTGAAAGACACTTTCTGGGAATGTAATTTAAGTAATATACATAGAGTATCGTGATTAGTGTCTTAAGCAAACAGTCACTAAATAAGAGGAAGAAAAAGATATGTTAGTCTTCTATGTAGATGTTGTGTATTTACTAGTGTCTACAAAATTATGTATGTCTTTGTTACACAGATTTTTACTCTGTGAATTTACAAGATTTTGAATAAGTTGGTTATTTCAGTATAGTTTTCTCATATGTCCYAGTTAAATGATGTCACTTGCCTTGAGCAGAAAGGAATTTCCCTGGCTGCCCAGGGAAATGGTGGAGTCACCAACACTGGAGGCGTTCAGAAAATGTGTGGATGTGGTGCTTTGGGACATGGTTTAGTGGGCATGGGTGCTGGGTTGACGGTTGGACTCGATGATCTTAAAGGTCTTTTCCAACCTTAATGATTCTATGATTTACCAGAGTGCTTTGCCCAGACCCTTCAACTAAGCACAGAGGCAAAATCTGAGGGTAAATCCACGCTAGTGGAAGTCAATCTAACAGGAAAGCTGCAGTTTTGTCCTGGCTCCCTGGCTGGCATTAGAATGAGTGCTCTCTGGCCTTACAGTACACTAGTTCAGGTAATTAAAGAAACTGAAAAATAATCCCAGTCTTTGTAAGTTTGGGGGTGGTTGTTGTTGTTGTTGTTTCCTTTAGTACTTTGAACTGGCTCACTTCATGATAGTTCAGCCAAAAGCATTAGAAGAAGAAAGAGATGAGTTTGAAGCAGCTTGCACTTGATGTAAGTTATTGTGGAACCACAGCTGCCAGTGGTGACTTCTTTCTGCAATTTAAGCCAACCTAGACCAGGATTGCTGCTGAAAGGAGCTGTTTCACCCTTTTCCTGCTTCTTTGCTACCTCGCTCCTTGTGCCAGCACAAGTTTTTGTGTGGCTGTATTGTGAACCAGACCTGTTAAGGAAGAATGGTGGTGGTTACGGAAGGTTTATTGTGGTGGTAGTTGGCTTAGGGCWGTTGAAAAGTACAATGTAAGTTGGCAGAAGTTTGATTTCATTGATTTATGCAAGTACCTAGAAGCCTCAATCAGGCRGTGCAGGGGAACTGACTGCATTGAACCGCAGTAGACTGCAGTGAATGCGTGTATATGTGTATATATATGCATGTGTGTGTGTATATATATGGCAGGAAACTTAGTTTTGCTAATTCTTTCTACCTAGTGATCCTTCTAAACATCAATAGAAAACAATTGAATACTCAGGAGGGCATTTAAAAAAGAGTACCAATTAAAATAAGTTCATTTTAAAAATTGTATTTATAAAATCAGTTTCTTCCTAAAGAAAATTTGAGCTGGTAATGCCTTTGTTCTGGACTTAGCAGGCTTACTAAGCCCTATGAATATGAATTCTGAAGGGTGGGGGTGAATTACAATTGACTGTATTCAAAGAATACAATTTTGTTCAAAAGTGAACATTATTTTAGTGACAGTATTAGAAATCTCTAAATTTGTTGGTGCTGTTAATACTGGAGACTGGGTGGGGAGGAATAGTGTATTCAGTCAAAATTTTTATTGTATATGTAGCGGCTTGCAAATTTCCACAATTTAGGAAAGGATTTTAAAGTGTCTTGGAGAAAGATAACATTGAAAATTAATTTGAGATGAGACGTCTTAATAAAACACAAATATGTCTAGTGTTACAGCAGAAATTTCACTCTAACTTGTTAACTTGAAGCTTTTGATGAATGAATCAGGAACTTAGCACTGCCAAATGAATCTTGCTGAAAGCTCATACAATTCTTTATACCACACTTCTTGGCTTTTGAACTTTCTGAGTATTGTTGGTTTATGTGGTGCTTGAAAGTCTGAGTTGCTCTGGAAAATTACATTTCGTCTTCTGTGGTTATACARTACTCTGTGGTATAGAGTGGAATTGCTGTTGTAACTTAGTGCAACCTTTTATTTCTGTATTTAACACAATGAAGTTGAAATACATAGTGATTATTGAACTGTTGGTGTATCATGATTAGAAGATCAAGAAATAAATCTGATGTCAGAATTTTCTTCATATAATCCACTAAAATACTTGGTGGGGATGTGATGGGCTTTGTAGTGGGCCTGAAAGGYCACTGGACCCAGGCTTTCATAGGCATGTGCTGGAAGAAGGGAATACAGGTCAAATGCCCTGGGTAAATACTGATGTGCTAATAGAAGAAGTTTGGCTGCAGGGTCTCTGTTAGTCTTAGCGGAGGTAGAATCACTCTCTAACTCCCTCTCAGACATCTGCAGTGTCAGGAGAAGAGTGTTGGAAAAGATGACAAATTTGGCCGTTTATGCTCTTAACCAGCTTATTTCTACATAGACCTCAATCGGAACCTTGAATTCAAATTGAAAATCTACTGTAGCAATTCAGGCACAACAGAGTCAGAGTAAACAGCTGCATTTTGGATGTGTGTCAGTTTCTCAGTGGTATAGAGGTAATTATCAGTGTAATTTTTACTTAGAACATTAAAATCATGTTAAATATTTGGAATGTTACCTTCTTCTGATGTCAGTTGTACTCAATAAAAAGAAATACTAAGTCTAAAATAAAAGATTCTTTACAGCAGTGTATTTGTTTTTGTAGTGTTCTTTTCCAGGTGCGGATTACTTTTATATGCATGTGTCAATACAGCATACTGTCTTTTTTTTTTTTTCAGGTTATGCAATGGTCTCTGCAAGATGGCATGTTCTTGAGTTGGAGCTTTTTAAGGCAAGCATATGCTGGTACTTCAACTTTACTAAGTGGACTATAATTTCTTCTCTCACAACAACTACATAAGCAGACAAAATTGCAAAGATCTGCCCTGTGTCGAGTATGACAGCCACGACTCGTGGCTCTCCSGTAGGAGGGAATGATAGCCAGGGCCAGGCTCCTGATGGACAGTCCCAGCCTCCTCTCCAGCAGAATCAGGTATGATATTAACAATCAAGTTGTCTAAAAATAAAGGGGTTAGTTCTTTAGAAATAGTGTTTCTGAATTATTTGAGTTCGTATATTGTTAGAGTTCGTATAAACCTAGTTAATTTAGGTATTTCTTTGTGTGTGACTGGAAGTACAAAAAGATTTTGAGGGATGAAGGCAGTACTATTGGCAAAGTAGATATAGTTGGGGACCACTGCATTGCAAAAGATGCTCCCTTTTCAGGCAGTGGCACAGTTCTTTCAAGCCTATGTGCTTTGGATAAGAAGCTGCCTTGGAATAATATCAGAACATTCCTCAGAACCGCATTGTAGACTTACCTGCCACGGATTGGTAAAACTACTCTCTCTGAGTTCARTTTATCCAAAAAATGCTTTTGCAGAACTGAGCATAAAACCGCTTACAAGCGGGTATCAGCTCTTTAAGACCAGCTTCATCTGGGTTCTCCGTTCATTGTGCTAGACTTCCTGAACAACTTAGCATGTTTCTGTGGAACAGGTTATTCTACTTTCAAAGGACAAGCAAAAACTTCCAAATACTACATCATAATGTGATGATTCTTTTTTGTTGGGGAAAAAATAGCAGAAAAGATGCTTTTAAACAGTGCAGTCAAACCCATTTAAAAGCCACACTTTGTCATTTAATTCAGTTTGAAGATGATATTTGTTTAATACCATAAGGTTTAATGGTTGTTACCTCCTGAGAATTAATTGTTCTTTGGAACATGTGTGGTGGGCTGACCCTGGCTGCCAGGTAAACTCCCACCCTGTCGCGCTCTCCCTCCACCTCAGTGGGATGGGGGAGAGAATCGGAAGGGAAAAGTGAGAAATTGTATGGGTTGAGATAAAGGCATTTTAGTAAGTGRAGGGGTGGGGGGGGAAACAAGTGATGCAAATGCAGTCACTCACCACCAGCTGATGGGTGCGCAGCTGTTCCYCAAGCAACAGCTACCTTGGAAAAAAACTCCCCCCRTTTTATTGCCAAGTGTGACGCTATATGGTATGGAGTATCTCTTTAGTCAGTTCAGGTCAGCTGTCCTGACTGTCTCCCCTCCCAGCCTCTTGCCCACCCCCCAGCCTACTTACGGGGGGGGGGGAGCAGAGTGAGAAACACAGGACCTTGAATCTGTGCAAGCATTATTCAGCAACAGCCAGAACACTGGTGTGTTATCAGTACTGTTTTGGTCACAAATCCAAAACCCAGCACCATAGAGGGTGCTGTGAAGAAAATTAACTCCATGCCAACCAGACGCAGTACAACATGTGAAAAATGTTTTTGAGGTTTTCGTCCTCCCTTGTCCTCCTAAATCTTGCTGTTCTGATTTGAATCTTTATTACTGTCAATTCATACTATTTCTATATACAAATAAGCATGCATCTACAAAATGCACTGTATTTTGCATGGCCCATCAAAATCGGCTTAACTAATTATGTTCTTGGAGATTGGTTAGTAGCCAGCTGTAGTATTGTGTTACTCATTTTTAGCAAATGTTTTTAGAAAATGTTTTTCATGATCGTTTTCTTCTGTGCTGTTGCTGAAGTCTGTCTTTCTACCTAAAATAGTCATCTTTTCTGCAGAAGATTTGTAAAAACTGGAGCATCCCTATAGTTTTATTTTAACCTTTTAGATAGGTGGTCTGCTGAAAGTAGTAGTCTGTTACAAAGAAACCCCCACTTTCCTCACTGGGAAAGTAGCTTAATTTTTAAACTGTTGAGGTAGAAAGCATATAGCACACTTTCTGTGCTAGTTTTTGTTAATAAATCTGAAATCAAATGATATTACTATATTTTTATGACGACAGGTGCTTGCTTCAAGTGATTCTTTGAAACACAACGTGAAGGAAAAATGCCAAAATAAGTGGCGTGTAAGTGCAGGCAGTATTTGAAGTATTTTCCATACCTATTTTAGACTTCTTCACCTGATTCTTCCAATGAGAACTCCCCAGCTACCCCGCCTGATGAGCAGGGCCAAGGAGATTCTTCACCCCAGCTTGAAGATGAGGAGCCTGCATTTCCACACACAGACCTGGCAAAGTTGGATGACATGATCAACAGGTATTTTCACAATTTTTTCAGAGGGTGTAGATTATTGTGCAAATATCTTGATAGTGAAATCAGGATTCTTGCATCTTTGTTTCACTGGATTTCTTGGAATACTTTTTTTTATTGGGTTAGAGTTGTAAAGAGGAAGAGGCTCAAATCAGAGGTGTTTTTTTTTAAATGGAGTGCTCATCAGGGTCTTTAAAAATGCATATTCCTACCCTATATTAAAAGCACTACAAAGGTGCAAGGATTCTTGAATTTTAAGAAGCACAACTGAAATACAGGGGGGGTTTGTTTTGTTTTTGAATATAGGCCTCGATGGGTTGTTCCTGTATTGCCGAAAGGGGAATTAGAAGTTCTTCTAGAAGCTGCTATCGACCTAAGTAGAAGAGGTAAGCTGAAATAGCAATTAATGATTATTGGGCCAGTGTGTAAAGTCTCTTCTTGTTCTTTTGAATCCCTGGTGGAGGCTTAAAAATTCTTAATTATTTCTGTTACAACCCTGGTCCTGAAGATTGTGTCAGAGTGGTATGCAGAACCTTCATAGATCAGAAATTTTAGAAAGCCATCAATGTAGTTAGAAATTAGGTTCCTTAGCATGAGTAGGGAAGTTGAATAAGCTCACGGCAATAAAAATCTTGTCATTCCTGTCCTACCTGTTTTCTGTATTCACTTTAATATCGGACCTAGTGGGTTTGGTCTTTATAACAGATACTAAACCTCAAAGAATTCTATTTTTTTTAAAATAAGTTACTAATCTAGCTTTCCAAATGTCTTGCCATAAATTTTTGTTCAAATCTGGCTTGTACATACTTTTGAGAATATTAGAGAAAAATTAGAATTTAAACCGGCATGACTTAGACTATTAATTCTACCATATTGCTTGCTGTGTCTGACTTACTTGGAAGTAGGAGGGTTCCATATCAGGACTGTGTATGTGTTCGCTAAATTGTACTAGTCAGATTGACAAGTTTGTCATGTGTTCTGGAAAGTTCTGTTCTCCTGGGAAGTTGCTTTGGTCTCCTGTTTTGSTCAGCATTTGTTGCCCCGGTATTTCAGTAATACCAGAAGTCAGATCAAAATATTTTTCTAGGAGATCTACACTTACTAGCTAATTGTGTTTTACATGTAGTTACATGCAAAGTGCCTGTTCCTTACTTTTGCAAAGCTGGACCAGGACGACTTCATTTCCATGTTAATAAAGGTTATTCTTAGGCAGTTTTAAGAATAAAGAGCTGACTGTGGTCATGGTAATTCTGGGTTATCTTGATTGTTTTCTGTGAGTCTTTTTTGCTTTGGAGCATTCTCTGGAGAAACAAAAGTTAGGGTGCACCCTTGTGATCCAAAACAGGATAATGACATGTTGTTGCCAACACTGATTTATCAGCCGTAGTTGCGCTTGGAATTGGCTTCTTTGCATGTAGCTAGGTCTGGCAGGAATCCTAAGGTGAGTGTAGAATTTTCAAGTGATCGCATCTGTTTAGGAGCAAAAGAAATGCCAACTTACAGAAGGAAAATGCAGCCATCTATGTGTCTGGGCTGTTGGAACAGTGCAGTAAAAAGTAATTCTCTGCTTGTGATTTGTGAGAGAGGAGATGTATGTTCTGCCAGCTGTTAAGTCATCTTTTAAAAAAACAAAACTGAGAAACTGTCAATGCAGTGAAGTAATAAGGGCAGAATGAGATTTTTGGCTACTCCTAACATCAATGTACTTCTCCAAAGCATCAGACTTAGTTGAAAGTTCCCAAACCAAGAAGAAAAAGAGAAGACACTTTAAGTTGTGAAAAACAGTGGAAATCTATTCATATGCTTTATGCACTTTGATTTTTATTAAGTTGTTGATGTCCAATTCTGAAAAGGGCTTCTGCATTGCTATTTAATTATTCTTCCTCTTGTCCTCTAGATGAATTCCAATGTGTGTACGTATACAAGGATTATTGGCTAAGGAGAAAACAAGGAAAGCTGTTAGAAATAGTTGTTTGTTAACTGTGTTATCTTTACAGTTACATCCTAGATGTTTTTCCTCGCTACTTGAAGTCACATGGTGGCGAAGATGGTTCTTTTTAAAATAGCTTTCGGTGCTCAAGGAATATGTTAGGGTGCTYACTTGGCGGGCACTGTTTCAGAGCTGTGTATCTATAGGGAAGTAATACAAATTATTGTTGTGTGCATTTTTTTAATAGATTGAAAATGTGTTCCATTATCTCAGTAAGATCTAGAATTGAACACCTTGCTACCCGTCTATGGGCATTTTTCTTATTCAGGGGAGTTCTGTTTCAAAAGGGAAGAACTGAAAGGAGAAATCGGGGGAAAAAAACCAAACAGCTGTTGAATTACATAAGTTTTATATTGCAGTCTGTAACTCATTTAGRTTGTGAGGCAACAAAACCTAAAAAGAGCCCACTAATTTTTTTTTTTTATTGAACACCGTTTTCTAGTGGTTAGGGTTCTTAAGTAGCTTTTATTCCTAACATTGCCAGTGGCCTTGGCATTGGCATTCTGGAGTGACCCTGGGGTAACTGCTGTCTTTGTGACCTTGTCTATAAAAGAAGAGTGATATTTCTTTAAGTCTTTTCAGGAACTGAAGTTGAAAGGGACATAACTGAACTGAATTGAAAGTACTCATAAGAATTAGATGTCATCATTACCACCTTCAAATGCAAGGAGCAAATTTGACAGAGTAGTATGAATCTTGTCTAGACTGTGTGACTTGCATTATTCCTGGCAGATGTATTTATTTATGGAAGATTATCTTTTTATGTGTAGGCATCAATGTATTATTCTTCATTAAGCAAGCCATGAGACTATCAAATGATAGTCTGGAGTTACTTGCTAATAGAAGAAAAGCTATTTGAAAAATAGCGTTTAATGGCAATCTTCACAATAATTCTGAAATACTTATGAAGTATTCTGAGTAATGAGATTTGCTCCAGAAATAAATGTCATAGTTGGATGCTAGAAATTTAAAAGTAAAAAAAAAAAAAGTTTGTTTTAGGTTTTGGGGTTTTTTTATAGGCTGGAATATTCTCCCCTCCTTTCAAAATCCCCTCAACAACTCTGCACTGCTCTGCCTTTGTTGTGGATTTTATTGCTTCTAAYGTTTACATTCAATTTTTAACATGCTGCCAAAACTTTTCAATGTGAGACACACAAGCGAGATGCAAAGCAACTTTTAGAATTTGTAGCTTATTTAAACTGAAATGAGATTTCACTGCACAACTTAAACCTTCAACCTTGATCCCAAATCTTTGTTTTTGATGAATTACAAAGGCTTACAGAGTGGGAAAGAGTAGAGATGCAGGCCCTAGAGCCTCAAAAAAAAGTGTGTGTGTGTACATGACCACAGGTGCACCCAAAATCTAGGCAGCCCAATAGTGAAAATTGTTTCCAGCATCCTCTCTAAAGACCATCTCTGTCTCTGGATATCCATCTGCATTTCTGTGGGACCACTCATGAGTTCCTTACTGAAGCTGTATCTTCTGCATTTTCTTGAAATGCTTATTTTTAGCTATGTATCTAAAGCAAGGACATCAGCTTTGTGTCATCATGTTCCAAAGTTTCTTAGCCAGGTATTTGGGCTAGAACCAATTCAGTGAAGTGAACTACAGCAGGGCCAGTGCAGTGTCTTGGTGTAGAAGGATTCTCATACCCCTGATGATTAAGAGTTATTGAAGGTCTGTCAGAATCTGAGTGCCATATGTAGCCACTGTGCCCATGGGCAAGTGTGAGTTTCCCTAGAGCTTATTAGCTCCAGGTCACTGTCAGTTCTGCAGGGTCTGAGCAGGCCCATACCAAGCTGCTGAAAGATTTCTGTGCTGCACTTCTTGAGGCTTCAGGTCTGGGGGGTTGTCGCTGGCACAGCACCACACCAGCGTGTGGAGCCAGCTCAGCTCTGGGGTTGCAGGTACAAAGTTGTGTAATCCAAAGTCCTGGCGAAGAGGAGCTGGGTGATTTTGCTTGGGCCCTTGGTGTTCCAACCCTATACTGTTGAATACCCCTCAGATGCATCAGAGTTTCTTCAGCTACAGTTGCACCTGGACTGACAAGTTTTGTGGACCCAGCATGTTTCTGCTCTTGTGGCAGGATTAATACACTCTGCGTGGTTTTATCTGGCAAATTGACCGCTTTTAAGTGCAGGTACAGAAGTCAAATGGCCCTCTGTTCTTCCTCCAGTCCCCAGATTGCAGCTCCTGTATACTTATGTTGCACATCACCTTTTCCCTTCATATTCACTTTTTTTCTCACTGCATAGTCCATTTCTCCAACTTTTCTCTAAATACTTAGCTCAGGGCTGCATGCACKTACTTATCTCTTGTATTCTTCCTTATCCTTCTCTGCCCTTAGAATTTGGACAACAGGGAGAAAAATGGCTGCTTGCAGTCTTACCTAAGAGTTAGTGATACTGAATCTGATTCAAGCGGTAGATGCCAGGTGTCTTGTGTAATTGCTGTTTCTCTTCTCACTGTCTTTGGATTACTCTTGCTTCCTCGCCCAACCTGCTGTCCTCTAGGACTCCTGTACCTTGCTTTTGATGTTACTCTGGTCCTTGTAGACACCTAGCCTTGGTTCCTTCCATAAGTGTCACCTGTTGTTTCAGCAGTATGCAGCATTGTGGGAGAAGATAGAAGGTGATTGTATATCTAGGAGTCATACAAGTATCTTCTAAGGTTCTACATCTTCCCTCTCTTTCCAAGTTCAGCAAAGTACAGAAAGGACAATGTATTTTGAGACATACTCTGTTCTGGTATGCCTGAACTTGGTTTGAAATGTCTTGTTGACTGAAGCTGGCCAACCATTGTGGGGGCAGATAGTCTAAGAAGTACTTGAAAGTTTGAGAGATATTTCAGTGCGGTATACTGGTACTCTAAGGAGCATTAAAATCACTGGAGTGCCTGCTTTAAATTTGGATTCAGAAAGGAACATTTCCCCTAGGTCAGGTTGACCACATTGGATGCCTTCCCTGTCCTCTGTTTTGTATAGGGTGAAGTTGTTGTCTGTACCTCCTTGAGGAGTTAATTTAACRAAGTCCTTTGTTTACTGCAAATGCYTAAGTTTTAGGCAGTGTCCATCTCTATTCTCTTCTTCTGTCATGTTGTCATTGCTGTGGCTTGTGGCCTTCTGTTACTGGTCTTAGCACTTACTACATAGTGTAGGGATGTCAGCTATCCAGACTGCAAGATACATAGGAAGATAATGTGGAGTTTTTTATACTTGGACGCATAGTCTGTATCATGTACCTCTGGTAGTGATAAAAAGAGGGAACACTGGAATAGTTTTCAAGGAGGTGACAGGGGCTCTCTGAAGATGCCTGCTTTACTTGAGYTGCTCGAGAGCTGTGCGCACTGTAAGAGCATAAGCTAGCAAGCCCTGTTACAGAAGTTTGGAAAGCCTTTGTGGTATGTACTAACAAGCAGGGCAGATGTTCTATGACCACTTTTGAAAGGAAGCTCTGTTGTATGAAAGGAACCTATGTTGTGACTATGAGGAACTTTAATCTGATAACCCAAATCAATCCTTTCCAAACCAATGGAAATTACTGTCAGGATGTCTCATTAAGGAGGTTGCGGGGCAGGGGGTGTGTGGTGGTGGCAATAATTTTTGTGAATCTGGATGCTGTGGGCTTGTTGAATGCTAAGATTCCCTGATTGAAAATTAAAATTGTCCTGTAAAGAAACTGTGGAGGCAGGTCAGTTTTCTTTTTATAATGTGCCCAATGGCTTTCATTGTTTCCAGTGTGTACTGATACGTGTTCAATATATTTTTCTGTTGACTTTTAGCCCTATTTAGACTAAATGAACTTTTGAAGGGGAAATACAGATTTCTTGAAATACTGGGTTATAAATAACTCCAGAGTTTTAAAATAGCTAAAAGAAAAGTATGGAGCACTGTTCTTTATTTTTAAACTTGACACATGGTAGCTGCAAAGGTTTACGGCAGTTTTGGGGTCTAGGTGTGTTGGGTCCTGGCAGCAGAATTACAAGAAACTGTACTTCAAGTGAGGGTGAGAGACAGAAGGATTCATGTTTATTTTTGCAGGTTAGTTGTGTCTGGGAAGCTGAGCAGGTCTCACCCTTTCTCCTCTTCACTCACTGGGTTTTACTGGTAGCAACTAARTAAGAGAAGAACATAAATGCATGTGTACTAGAAGAATGAAAGATAAAGATTGTACTTATTGTTATTTTTGCTACTATATCTTTGAGTGTTACAAGCATGGAAAAAAATGCACACCCTATCACATGCTTTTTAATTAATTTAAAAATTAACTGAAGGAGCACAATTTTTGAGGTGGCTTTATTAGAACATTAATCTGTCAGGGTTTTGTGCATTCAAGCTTATATAAGTTTGTCTTCATCTAAGGCTTCTCTTTTTTAAAATAATTCTGAAACGCTGAACACCAAACCGTTTGAAGTCCAAATCACTACTTTCGATATTTAAAAGTTCATGTAACAACTAATGAAATTGCATATCTAATAGTTTGTTTTTTTCTTTTCTATTTTAAAATAGGCCTTGATGTCAAAAGTGAAGCATGCCAGCGATTTTTTCGAGATGGGTTAACAATATCTTTCACAAAAATCCTTACAGATGAGGCAGTGAGCGGCTGGAAGTTTGAGATTCATGTGAGTTTTTAAAGTTGTGTTTCTGCAAAGCATAGTAATTTAAATGAGGAAGGAGACTGCCTTTTTGTGACTATGAGGAGACTGTAGAGACTGAATCTCATTTTTGAAACTCATCTCAACAGAGAACTGGGAGAACTCTTGTATACATGGCTCTTGGGCGGGGGATGGGAGAGTCATCCTTCTAGCATTGTTTCATCTTATTGCCTCTGGTGTTTTTGGAAGGAAATAAAACATGAGAGATGATATGGGGAGGAACTGAACTTTGTGTGTTCAGTAGTGCAAGCTCTTGTTAGGCAGGCTGTCTTTGACCAGATATCTGGAGAACTGCTTATTTTTATGTGCATGCTAGGACATGAAAACTTATTTTTTTAGTAAAAGCTTTTAGCAACCTGCTAACTTCTGAATGTTTGTAGCAGCTGTTTGAATATAAAAACTACCTGTTGGACAGCTAGTCACATGCCAAAGTAGAAACTGTGAAGGTCTTCATAAGCAAAATAAAATCTGTAAGAAAAATAGGTGAAAGAAGGAAAAGTTAGTAGTTCAGTGGTGATTCATGAAGGTCTCAAATAACCAAAAATATTTGTGTCGTCTTCCTAAATTTAAGTTTTAGCTGAAAAYGGATAAAGTTTATTTGAAGCCTTTATTGGAGGAAGTACAAATTAAACTACAATGTTGTAAAACTCTTATGCAACTCTGCATGCTAGGTACAAATGGTTCAGAGTTTATAGTTCATATTCATCGTACAGTCACCTGCCATATTCTTGGTGGTTGTTTTTTTCTTAATAGAGATGTATTATTAATAACACTCATCGACTAGTGGAACTCTGTGTGGCCAAGCTGTCCCAAGATTGGTTTCCCCTTCTTGAACTTCTTGCCATGGCCTTAAATCCTCACTGCAAATTCCATCTATACAATGGTACTCGTCCCTCAGAAACAGTTCCTGCAGGAGTCCAGCTTGCTGAAGATGAACTTTATGCCCGTCCTCCTGACCCACGATCACCAAAGGTGTGAGAGCATTTTCAGACCTGAATTTTTAATTTTATGCAGTGTTACCTAATTACACAGTAGCCATAGAGAAGTCTGTTTAGAGGGGGGAAAAAAACCCTTCATTCTCTGTATCACTAAGATGTTCTGCTGCTTTTGACTTGTACATTAAATCATGACCAGTTAAATTTCCCCTTCTAACTCTTTCAGTCTTTTGTCCACAATCAGTGTCATGTGTTTCTGTGGTAAGCTGGCACAGCTCTATTGGAATGCCATTCCTACTGTGTTAATTGGCTTGCTTATATTTGCCAGTTGATGGATTTACCTTTTCACCCAACATGATTTTGTAGGTGACATATTTTGAGGAGGAGATTATGTGATAAAGTAGGAATTTCCTCTYCCTTTTCTTATAGTTCCCAATGATAGGAGAATTGTTTTTGATTGGGCATGGGATGCTAGTGTCAGTGTGGTTTTGGGATTTGTTTTTTGTTTTGGTTTGTTTTTTTGGGGGTTTGGTGGGGGTTTTTTGGGTGGTAGTTTTTGGTTGGGTTTTTTGGGGTGTGGTTTGTTGTGGTGTTTTGGGTGGTTTTTTTGTTTGTTTGTTCTTAACTGGCAGTGAAGATTAGTAATCTGTTCTGGTTCTTGGATCTGAATTTTTCAGAATTGTGCTCCAAATGGCATTGGTACAACTTCAGGAGCTAATCGAATTATATTTTTGTTGCTTTCTTCCTTCTTTTTTTCTTTTTAGTAGAACTGCTAGCTATTGATATATAAGAACCAAAGATAAATAACTTGGTGTCCTTGGTCTTCCTTGCATTGCTAACCGTGTTTAGAAGAATGTTATTTTGCATTGTTACTGCTTTTATAATGCAGCATTTTCGCATCCAGGACCAGAAAAAAAAAAATACCAGAATCATCATGCTTTCTGTAGTAACTTAGCAGCCAAAGATGAACGTGAAGTATAGTCATTCTTATTCCTGTATATTTGATAAAATAATTTGAATAACTAATATACAGCATCTGTTTTTTGACGTGATAACAGGGAAGATTCTGTTGCGTATTTCTAAGCATTTCCTGAAAACTGAACATCTAAACTATATAGGCAGGTTCACTGTCAATTCTATTACCTTCTAACAGTTTATTGTGTAAGGACTTTTTTAAAGCAAGTTTTGTTACTAACAGGTACTTGAAAGTATTTCTAGATAGTAATTTGTAAATGTCAGGAAATAACTTTGTTATATTGCAGGGTTGGCTAGTAGATCTTATCAACAAGTTTGGCACATTAAATGGATTTCAGATCTTGCATGATCGCTTCATGAGTGGATCAGCATTGAATGTTCAGATAATTGCAGCTCTCATCAAGTAAGTTTTTTAAAAATAAGAATTTACATGTTTTGAAAAGTTGGACTAAGTAAAATATTATGTTAGCACAAAGCTTAGTCTTTTCCTGAAGCAATTCCCCTCACTCCATCTCTTAACTAGTTGTGTTTACCTTCAACATTTCATGTGCTTGTGAATAGACATGAGTTTCTTAAATGAATTGCTCCTTACTATCGTAATATTACACAACTACTGATTATGGCACTTTGATCCTTTTTTTCTTTTTTCTTAGGCCATTTGGACAATGTTACGAATTTCTAACATTACATACAGTGAAGAAGTATTTCCTTCCAATTATAGAAATGGTTCCACAATTTTTAGAAAATTTAACAGATGATGAACTGAAAAAAGAAGCAAAGAATGAAGCCAAAAATGATGCTCTGTCAATGATAATCAAATCTCTAAAGAACTTAGCTTCAAGAGTTCCAGGACAAGAAGAAACTGTAAAAAACTTAGAAATATTTAGGTTAAAAATGATACTTAGGTAAGATGCTGCTGCTAATATGATATGCTACTTCTGGCACTTTTTTCACACTTCTTACATCTAATTTCTCTTACAGGTTGTTACAAATTTCTTCTTTCAATGGTAAAATGAATGCACTAAATGAAGTTAACAAAGTAATATCCAGTGTGTCATATTATACTCATCGGCACGGTAATCCTGAAGAAGAAGAATGGCTTACAGCTGAAAGAATGGCAGTAAGTTCTCCTCTTCACTGAAATTCGTTGAATAGATTTTCTTCCTCCTTATTACTTTACTTGTAGAAGTAGCTATATGTTATGGATCTTGCACACACTGCTAATTTGCATATGTAGTGTTATAAACAGTAGGTATCACGTCATGGTAATAAGTCATTTTAATAGTAGTCTTCCTGTGAAAAATTGCTGTATTTTTTTCAAAGCTGCCGTTGAGAATTATTTTCAGTGCTGCTAAAAACATGCTTGAAAAAGGGATCCTTGAATAGTATGGTTTTTATGTAGTGTTTAAAAAAAAAAAAAAAAAAACAAAACCACACAAACCTAGATAAAACAGGTGTGATTCATTTGAAACTTCAGTGCCACTGTACCTAAAAATTGAATGTTCATTTAAATAAGGATCTAGTTTGATTTTTGTGCTTCAAGTAATTTTTTTGCATTAGAGTTCTAAGTGACTACTCTGCTTTTCACATTTCAGAAGCTGGAATATCACATTTTTATTTTATTTATTTAATGTTTACGTACTTTGACTACTGTTTCATGTTTGAGTGCATATGTAGGGAACTATTAAAAGGAGTATTTATAAAGTTTAAGGACAATTGCCTCTTCATCTTTGTGAAATTTAATTGCATTAAGTGATTTTTGCACTGTTCTGCCCCATCTTTGTGACTGGCTACCTGTTGTGAGGTTTATAATCTGCAAAAGGACTGTTGACAAAAAAAGAATTACTTTAGTCATTTAAAAAGTTTGACTTTTTAAAGCAATAGGAGGAARTAGGTCTCTTTTTTTTTTTTACATACTCCCTATAGTTTGGCATCTCAGACAACACATCTGTTTTTAAATGAGAACTTCTAGATTTAAGCATTTCACAAGACTAGCTTGAATATTATAAGTCTGTAATCAGGGACACTGTTGGAAGGTATGATGCTGTGTACATTTGTTTTCTTTTTCAGTGCTCAAAGCACACACTGCTTTGCTTCAGTTGGAACAAAAAATACATGACCCTGATCTGACTGTGTCAATGACACCACTGAAAAAAATTGCATCTACTTAAATAAGACTTGAATATTTGCCTCTAATTCAATTAGAAGCATTAAAAAAACCTCTATAAGTGGCAGTACTTAAATAATCTAACCTTTTTATATTTTAGTCCTTGCTTATGCCCTTTTTATGTGATACACTGTAGGCATACAGGTAAAGCTGGAAGTGTCTTAAACAATTTGGTTTTGATATTTAATGATTGTGAATTGGAATAGAAAAATTTTGTTCCTTGAATAGAAGAGTTAACTGTTCTTCCCATTGGCTTTTTATGTTTGAAGTTGTTTGAACACTCTTACACTTYGAGTTTGATTTTAATATGCCTGAAAAAATACTTCTGCTTAAGATATCACRGTGACTAGCATATTGGATTATTTTAAATGCTATTTTATTTTATTTTTTTTAAGAGGAAATGAAAGTTACGAGATAAATACCTTCCTCTTGTGCTGCATCTTTCTCATTTCTCCCAATTAGAATATTGTATATAAAGTCATTAATCTGTAACAGCTTGAAATTTTTCTGTTTAGCTTAAATATCAGTGACAGCACTTCAGTAATTTAAGATGGCACTACTTTCTTTTTATATTCAGGAATGGATCCAGCAGAATAATATTTTATCAATTGTGTTGAGAGATAGTCTTCATCAACCTCAATATGTAGAGAAATTAGAGAAAATTCTTCGTTTTGTCATCAAAGAGAAAGCCCTCACTTTGCAGGATCTTGACAACATTTGGGCTGCACAGGTAAAGAATTCAACTGCTTGTCTGCTGCTGCACAAGAGGGATCTTGTTCTGCATCATGTATTGAGAAGACAACGACTTGTGCTTCTTATGCTTGGTGTTAGACAAAACTAAAGAAAACTTTGAAATCAAATGGTGTTCTTTTTTGGGGTCCTGGATCTCAAAACTGTCTTCTCAAATGTCTTCAGTAGAAGAGGTCAGCTGCACKTGTAGGTAAAGTCTAAAAGGAACAGTTCAGAATGCAGTGCAAAGGTTATTATCCCTTTTAAGTATTAGGGAACCCTCAACATTGAGCGAAGTCTAGATTATGAACAAACATAATACATAATGACTTAATATTTTAAAATACATTAAGAATATGTATTGCTAATCTCTGGGTTCACCACAGTTATATAAATTTTTCCTGGGCAGAGTGCTACTAATAAGACTTATAATAATGACTGTTCTAGAAGTTGTTTAACAGCAAATTCTTTCCTTTGTGTTGTAATGATTATTTTTGAAAAACTACAAATTTTGCAATATTGGCTTGTTTACTTAAATGATTGGTGAAGCTGGGCTTCCTAGCTGTGGGCTGCATGAGTTTAGCATACATAAAGGGCAGCTGAAGAGACAAAATCATTATTAATTATTGAGTAGACAGAAGATAAAAGGTCATTTTAGGATAGAAACAAGCATGGGTACATATATACTTGTTCACAAGTAGTTGGTAGTGAAACTAACTTAATTGTACAAGTGAGCCTTTAGGCCAGTCTTTCAAGTGAGAGAAGGCTAAATTCGGTTTCCAAGATAGAGGACTGTACTGGTTTTGGCAGGGATAGAGTTAAATTTCTTGATAGTAGCTTATATGGCGCTATGTAGGTAAAGCAAAAGATTTACTTGTTAAAGTATCTCAACCCACGAGTTTTCTCACTTTTACTCTTCTGATTCTCTCCCCCATCCCACTGAGGGTTGGGGAGTGAGGAAGCAGCTGGGTGGTGCTTTGTTGCCAGCTGGGGTTATACCATGACAAGGGCTAATACAGGAATTGGGTAGTATTATATCCATAGTTTACATGTGTTCACGTTCTTCTGAAACTGTTAACAGTTTGGCTTAAGTGGATTTATCCAGGTGTCCCTATTTTCAGGTTAGGTTTAAAGCACTTGGGACTACAGGTGATGTAGTGGAGGGTTGACTTGAGATCTCTGGTGTTTCAACTAATTTCATAATCTCTAGACTTCAATTCCAGCATGRTAGTAACTGCACAGGCTTAAACTCAAGAAAGTGTCTTTATTTTCTCGTTATCCCTAAGTCCTGTTTAGAAAATTACGTCATGTAAYAGAGTAATACACAGATTACTTGAATTAAGGTCTGTGATCACATTGTTAGTTTTCAGTTTGTGGTCTGTAGACCTTTCCAGACTGTCTTTGTAAGAAGTCTGTGGGGGAAAAAAAGACTTTGAGAAGTTAGTTTGCTGTTAGTAGGCTTGTATTGGCTATATTAGAGCCTCACCTTTTATAAGAAAAAAAAATAATCAGAAATTTGGAAAAAACATCTCTCAAGCAATTGTATTACTCATAGTGCCTGGAAATGGGACATGTGGATAAGCTAGTTTAAGCCAAACTTAAGCCTTCCAGAAAAGTGTGAACAAGTAGTGCAGCCCTTAAAATATAGGGACAGTCCACCCCAACAGTTGCAAAAAAAAATGTAGGACTAAATCTCCCATGCTCTCAAATACCTGACTTTCAATTAGGTAGTTGCCACAGTGCACTTGCTGCAGTTTTGCCCTGTGATTTTTTTTGTGTGAACGTTGAATTCAGTAAGTATTATCCAGATAGATGGTTTCGCTGTGGCTTTGGCCATGGAATTAAAATAGACCAAAAGGGAAGAATACCAAAATCTGCTAATACAGAATGATTTTTACSAACTTCACTACTCCCTGTGTTTAGAAGGTTTTAGAAGTTCTTATTAAATGACTGCTGCTAAGAGCAGCTGGAACATGAAATTCAGTAGCGAGGCGTTGATTTACTGTGTAGCTTTATGTAACAGGCAGGCTATTTTAGCTCTGGCTCAGTGCAGCAATGGTGTGGTTTTGCTTTCAGGCTGGAGCCGTTATGTTGCTGCCTGGGTTTAGAGGGTGAGCACGCACAAATTTACAGCTGATGGTATAAAAGTGCCCTGAGAATCTCAGTATACAACTAGAATAAAAATAAGTGGTTTATGAAAAGTAATAAAACTATGCTGCTTTTGCCTTTAGAAGGCAACATAAGTTTTAAGTTTTATTGAAGTGTTTTTGTGTCTTACAAAGTGAGTGCTCGCAAAATAGAGGTATATTTGATTCAAGGAATAATGTTGGAAGTCTCTAAAGGCAAGCATTAAGTTGCAGCCTGTTGAGTTGCAGGGCAAGATCCAACTGAACAAGAAATAAAATGGCAGAGTGTTGGAGTCTCATTACTTACATTCTGGAGCATGTAACTAGAACTTGACGCGTGCTTCCCAGTTTCAGAGCAGCAAGCTGATCAGGGCAGCAAGCTGATAGTTCACACACCAGGTTCCTTGCTGCCTCCTGCTGTCTTGTACTTCTTCCACAGCCTTTTCTGTTCTTAAGGACTTCCCTCTGTCTATTAAAAACCCCCTAAGACAAGGTTGTTATATGCCTTATTCTTAGTCGTCTTGCTCTGCCCCCCCAGCAGCTGTGCATACTTCTCCTTTTATTTGTTTTATTGTAGATGCTCTTGTGGAATAAGTGGTTTAGTAATTCCCTCTCTCATAATCTGACTCATAACATGAAAACAAATGTTACTACTTAAATTCACTTTTTTAAACAAAAATTTATGGCACACTGTAAAGAATTTACGGCACAGCATGTGACACAGCTATTAGTCTTTTTTTTTTAAGTGAACTACTGATGCAAGCTTTTAGAAGGAAATGAATTTCAAAACTGCTCATGCATGCATTTTTAATACCGTATGAGATTACATCAGAGTTTGTTTTCTACGTATTTGTTTTGCATTTTTTATTCTACACTTACACGAATTTTTTTCTACAGTAACTCAGCTATTGATTCACATAGTCCAAAGTTGTTGGTTTTGAGTGCGGATTTAAAGTATGGGATGCATTTTCCAGCCTGGACATGTAGGAAGGAAATTTGCTTCTTGCTCAGAGTTAAAATTGAGCTAGCTGTTTTTTTCTTACCGTCTTCCTTAAATGTCAAAATTGTGATATACACCAAACTCTCATTTAAAACAGCGTCCGGTGTATAACTCGACATCTTGCCATTAGTTGTTTGATTGTTAGACTTCATAAGTTTATAAGCTGCTGGACTTGAAAGTGTTGTCTGCCAACAAGTTGTTTGTAATAGAAAGCTTTAGTTGTCCATGAATCCACTAGCAGAAAGGAAGTACTTCAGCCTGAGAAACTATGTGGAAATACTAAAAATTATTTTAGAGGTTAAAACACCTCAGTGAAATTCATTGAGGAAGTAGATTTTGAGTCCTTTCTTAAAAAAAAAAAAAAGACATTAAAATACTGATTTGTAAGTTAAAATACCCTTTTAGACTTTATTGTCTGCTGTCCCAGCATGATTTTGTTTAAAAAAAAAAAATAAATTGTTACACTGCAGTATTTATATTCTAAATAGATACTTGTGTGCACACACACAGAGCACACTTAAATACTTACACATACAAGGGAAATCTCGATATTGTGACTTCCCAGTGAAGTAAGTATTCAGTTTGCCACACTGYTCCCACAGCATCAGCTTTTCTTGCTGGCCGCCTCAGTCTTGTAAAAATGATGTAGGATGTCTTGCTGCGTGACTTAATATGGATTGCTACAAATGTTGGTGGATTCTTTTTGTCTTCTTGACAGGCAGGAAAACATGAAGCCATTGTAAAAAATGTACATGATCTCCTTGCAAAATTAGCTTGGGATTTCTCTCCTGAACAGCTTGATCACCTGTTTGATTGTTTTAAGGTAACTATGTGTGTTTTGACTGTATTCAGGAAATGGGTTGTAAAGCTGGTTACAGATTTGTGACTCCTTCAACGTCTACTTTCTACTTGTTTTAGATATGGGCAGTTTCCTTGTCTTAAGACTTCTTAATGTGTATGGCAACAGTCTGTAATATTTAATATTAGAAATGCTAGATTGTACTATTTAATGAGCATTCAGTGTGAGATTTTAGGTTTACTTCCTGTCTAAAGCAAAGACTAGTTATGCTAGTTTAATTGACAATTTTGTTTTCTGGTTTAAATGCTTTTGGATAATATACATTTGTTRAGGCCTGTAGTATTAAAGTGACATTTAGCAATCCTAGGAATATTGAATTTTTCAAATAAAATAAGTTATTTCTCTTAAATACCTTTTTGCATTTGTTCCAAATGATTAAGTGTTGGTGGTTTAGTAAATAATGTTTTTCTCCTAGCATTAGAGCAGGTTTCATCAAGTTTATTGGGCATTGCTACTTTCGATCTTTAAGTAGAGGAGATCAAGAACTTCCGTTCCCTGCTTCCCCAACTTCCTCTTTATCTTGTAATAATGTTTTCTCTGGTTAACGTAGATATAGAATGAAACAGTCTTGGGAAGATAATGTTGAATGTTTATAAACATATAATGACTTGATTGAAATTGCAAAATAACTTGTTTCTGAAAGTTTGTTATTCACTGGCATTTTATTTATGCTAACATTAACATTTATAGCTTCCAGTAGTGGTGCTATCTGGCTTGTTTACCTATTTCACTTCTAGGAGGTGATCTGCTGTACTAGAAAACGCAAGCCAGCTTTGTAGATTCAGTTGTCTGTTTTTAGATAAATGCACTATAGTCACATTTCGGCTTACGTGCAATTTGTGCTCCAATTAGTGGAAGTCTCCTAGTTTGATTAATAYGGATCTAATGTTCTGTAATCTAGATACTGAACTAAATGCTCAGGAATTCTATGTGTAAACTGTTGCAAATTGTGTCTGACCTTGAGAGATGGATATGAAGTAATGTTATATTGGAAACTTACTCAGAAAAAGGTTAACTTAATGCAGAGGTCATTCGTTTCGGTCAGATTCAGAGGCACCAGTGATATTTACTCATTTAGTGATTGTAAGTTATTTAAGAAGTCTTAAGTATGAGCATAGGAGTTTTGAGAAAGCATTTGCAAGGAACAGCTGAGTCCACTCTATTTTGACTGTTGGTGAACTTGTCAATGGTAACGTTAACTTTTACAAGCACATCTGTTACTGTGAAATAAAGATCCTTTTTTTAAGTCTCAAGTTGAATACACTGTAGTTGTAAACACTAGAGGAGCTATTCAATTGTGTCTGACTTAGGTGTTGATCTAATATGTTATTTATTTTTAATGAAAAATTAATGTGACAGATCTTTATATAGTTGCATCACTTTATTGTTGCATCATTTGTTAACGGTGCAGGTTATGTGTGGAATTTAAAAAAAAAAAGACTGGTTTTCATATCAAATAAAATCTTTTCTTAGGCAAGTTGGACAAATGCAAGCAAGAAACAGCGTGAGAAACTACTCGAGTTAATTCGTCGTCTTGCAGAGGATGACAAGGATGGTGTGATGGCACACAAAGTGCTGAACCTTTTGTGGAATTTGGCTCATAGTGATGATGTACCAGTTGATATTATGGACCAGGCTCTTAGTGCCCATATTAAAATCTTAGATTACAGCTGTTCACAGGTGAGTAATATGGCATGTTCTATTGTGAAATCAGTCACTGACAGTTTCGTTCTATCCCCCATGAAAAATTCAGGGGATTTGATAATTTAATAAAAGAGTTCCTTGTCATAGTTTTGTATTACTCTACCAACATCCAGGTATTTTTAAAATGTTATGGGACATATTTTAAATAACACAGTTCGTGCTTTAATTGGAGAGAGTGAAATACATCAGTTTGCCTGTCTTGTTGCAATTGGTGACATACTGTAATGACCACATTGGAAGAATTGGAAAAGAACCCTACCAAAGTAAATAGGGAGAAAGGAAGAGCAGCCCCCCCCTCCTGTCTTCGCTTTTTCCAAAATTATGCTAATTTTTTTGGGTTGGTGTTTTTTTTCAGTAAGTCCTTATATGTCTTGTATAATATTAGAAAGGACTTCGCAAAGGACGGTGAAAACTGTTACATGCTCTCCTTCCCCACCCAAACTTCTGTGGAAGTCTGCCAGAATAATAATTCATTGTGGTTTGAAATTAATCCATTATCTGTCTTGACAGCCACTGGCAGGTTTTGTTTCTTAGTTGTTAAGAAACAGTTTATCATTGTTTCTTGATATTTTATAGCAGTTTACTCTTGAGTGCTAGTGAGTAGAAATAAATGAAAGAAGGGAAGGAGCAAATCATTTAAACACTGATGATCCTGCCTAGCTACAGGTTTCCTTAAATACATACTGAGTGCTTGAGTGCTTGAAGGCAGAGAGTTTGTAACACACTGATAGCTTCTGCCAACACTTAGTGTTGCTCAGATACTTTCTTTATGCTTGTATGCTTCAGAACTCAGTTGATCTCGTATTTGTGTGGCTTTGTATGTTCTGTTCTATCTTGGAAACAAATAAAGTAAGGGAATGATGATAGTTTTTGCAGTATACTTGATTTTGATTATAAACACTTGTTCTTTAAGGATCGAGATACACAAAAGATCCAGTGGATAGATCGTTTTATAGAAGAGCTTCGCACAAATGACAAATGGGTCATTCCTGCACTGAAACAAATTAGAGAAATTTGCAGTTTGTTTGGTGAAGCACCACAAAACTTGAGGTAAGAATGGAATGCAAATAAAATTTTGTCTGTTAAAAGYTGAATGGGTTGGAATGAGGCAAATTTTTAAAATTCTTTACAAGAGGTAGGGCAAGCTTAGATGAAATCATAACCTGTGTTTGAAGGTGTTCTTGAGTTTGTTTTAATGTGTATATAAATAGCCTCTAAAAATTCAGGCACCTAGGTTCAGTAAGAGAGCATTAACTGTTTCCTCAAACCTGCTTTTACTAATTTTTAGAATAGTAGTCGGATTTGTGGAAAATCTTGGTTTGTTTTGCTGTTAGTCATGGACTTCCATGCCTAACAATGGAATTAGCTTGCAAATTATAAATATTTTATGTGCATATATGTATGTATACACACACACACACACAAACATACTCACCCATCCCTGTTCTTTGACGATGAATTTATACAGGTCATGTAGTTTATTTACTTGAAATCAAAGGTGACTTTTTTTGTCTGGGAAAAATACTCTACTGATTCTCTCTCCTGAATGAAAGAGGTTAGAAATGTGTTGGGTTTGTTTTTTTGTGTTTTTTTTTTTGTTTGTTTGTTTTATGGGGTTTTTTGTTTGTTTGTTTTTAAAAGGAAGAAAAAAAGAAAAGCCATTGTTCATTTGGTCTTGTTAAAATATACGTGCTTATTTGCATTATTTTAAATGTCTACTCACTACAGCCGTATCGGAGATTCTGTGCCCCTAACATTTTTTGATATCCACATTAGAATTTTTATGAACTCCAGAAAAATGTTTGCTTATCAGTGTTGCATAAGTTCTTTGTTTTAATTCTTGTAAGCAGGTAAACTATTCAAATCAATGTTGCTGTTACAGTGTGCTTACAAGAAGGATCAAGGCAGGGAAAGTTGAAGAAAATAAGCCTTCAGTTTACATCACGCTATCTTCTTAACTCATACCATTTTAAGGAGCTGTGATAATATTGCATTCCTGGCTTTTGCAGGTTTCTTTATTCATTTAGTCTGCAACATCTTTCTCAATTCTCATCGCACTTTAATCCTTTAGAGTTTCACATGATGATTGTTTGAGGATTTTTCCAATAAGGTTACAAAGTTACCTGCTTATTAGCAGATAAGTCTGTTTTCTGTGCCTTGGAGTCCTTAACCTTTTACATGCTGTAAGATCTACGCGAATGTACCTGGTTATTTGTGGAACTTGTTCAAGTTGGATGCTTTTTAGCACAAGGCCTTAAGAAAGAGGCTTTGCTTTAAGTAATTATTGAAGCAGAGCTCATTCACTGATTAGGTTTCTACTCTGAATTAATCTTGTGAGGAACCTAACTTCTTTTGATTGTGGAAATCTAGGTTCCCTGTATGGTTTATGTACAGTTAAATGGCTTTGAATATCTCTTCTTTTTTTTTTTTTTGCTCAGCCCATCTCTTCCATTCCTCAGATTTCAGGGAAGTCTGCATTGCACTATGTGATAATACCTAATTTTTATGCAGAATTTGGAAACGCATATGGCAGGAACGTAAACCTTGAATTAAAGGTTTTAATCAAGGGACTTACAAAGACCGCTTCCTGTGGAGAAGCCTTTGTTAGCAAGATACTGTTGAGGGAGTTTTTTAGGCAGGTAGTATTACTGCCCAGGTGACTGGGAAACCTAGTGAGTGAAAATATCTTTTTGAAGTAATCGGTGACTTTCCAGTCCTCTTGAGTTTTCTGGTGGCTCTTAACATTGATACAGTTTGGAGATTGCAATGCATGCATCTAATACCTGTTCCTATCAGTTTACCTTATTTAACTTAAAYATTAAATGTCTAGCATCCTTCTAGGTTTTGGGTTGAAAATAGATCAAAACAAATGTTTGTGACAACTGCCTCAAACATTTCACAGAGCTTTCTGTGTGCAACATTAATCCCATAATCTATACACTACTCTTTTGGAGTGGTTCAGTTGGTTGTCATTGGCAATTAACAGTTTAGTCCAGAAAGACTAAGGCTGCAAAAATAAGTATAATTATCTTATGCCATTGGCACTGTAGAGATTCTTTTGAGGAGGAGGATTTAATTGTTGCTAGTTATTAATGCAGTTCAGCAAAGTGACAAATTAGTTATACAGTTGCTTTGGCAAAATTTAACTCCCTGACCACAAAGAAATGCTGTGTGTTTCGGGAAGTTTAGCTTAACCAGAATTGCAACAGTGTAAGAAAATAATTCTTATTTAGGTGCAAGGATTCTTATGGGTACAAGAATACTTATTAATATTGAGGAATAGTCAACTTTATTATTCAACATTCTGACCTTCAGTGTACAGATAATTAATCATCTTAATTTTCTCTGTGTTGGCTGATGGAGGTAGAGCCTCCTGTAGACCAATTTCAAGCACTGAAGTTTGATCTGTATCTATTCAAGCAGTATAAGATTGGTCTCCTAAATTACTTGCCCAGAAGAATTAACTGAACATTGAGAGGACCTTCTATAACAGTTTAGGGGTTTTGTTAGTGCTATAAGGCAACAATGATGCTAGCTTCAGGTCACTTTTTAGCCTAAATAGTAGAATTTGCTGGACCTTTAATGTCTGATTTTAATGGTACGTAGCATTTGTCCATCTAGTAGAAGAACTCTCAACTTCAAAAACTGAGTTACACGTGCAGTATTATGTTGGGCAAGTTATATGTGCAAATAAATAAATTTTTTAAAATCTATTTAAATTAAGTTGTTTGGAATTTTGCCTTTGTCACTTTGCCAGTATTTTTCTAGCAAATAAGCACGCATTCTAACTATTAAATGTCCTTTTAGTATTTCCAAAGTACTTTGGCACACATGTCAAAACGCTTATTTTTCTTCTTATATATTGGCTTTTGATATCCATTTAGTAGAAATACAGTAAAAAGATGAGTTTTGCTGTTAACTGAGGAGCATGAAAAATTGAAGTTCTTACTGAAGGAATATGTCCCAATGGCAACATCATCATTTAGCCTAACCTCAGATGCTTAAGGAATAATTCTATAGTTGCATGTGGAGTTTGCTTTAATTCTAGAAAGCATGCTAGAAAGACTTCTCAGATCAACTTTTTTCTGTGCTTAAAGACAATTGCCTTGCCTTTTACTCTGTCCTAGCAGATGATCAAAATAACATTTTACATGTTGCTCACAAATACTGTGTAATAACTCACAACTCATAGCTCATAACTCTAGTTCTTACAATTATTCAACTTTTAGAACTAGTTGCTAACCGCGATGAATCCATGTGTCCAAATTTACTGTTTGTGCATGTAAAGAAAAGTAAAAAATGTCTAGTGCAGAAGATTTATTTATTATCGGTCTTCTGCTAATAATGCTTTCCTTTTGTGATACTTGTAACATTGATACAAATGCATAGTATTATCAGTATATAAATACACATGCCAATAGCTTGATTCAGCAAAATACACCATCTTGCTTCTCCTTGTTCCTTTAGTTGTTTCATCATATGTATTTCCCAAATAGTCAGTGTTCTTATTTACTGTTATCCTTTGTAAATGCATCTCTCTATCTAGAGGTAACATCTCGGGTAGCCACTAAAATAGAGACATCCAATCTTTTGCTRGTTTTGCTGCTGGTTTATACTGAGCAAGGAGGGTTGGCAAAGATGGAATKAAGTGTAACTGGAAAGTTCTTCAAAGTGAAAACAGAGGATGTTCTTTCTGGGTATATGATGTCCTGTATGTTTTATTCCTTCATGCTTCCATCCATTTTGTTTTCTCTCCGACAAATGTCTGGGTCTTTTCTTCAAACAATTTGTGTTGTAGTGCCTCTTTCAAGCTGTTTTGGAAAGCTCTGCATATTATGAAATATAATCTTCTGAAGACCTCTGTGCTTAGCAGGCCACATYCGGTTGGTTGCAGATAACAAAATTATAAGAAGGGTGTTGATGGCTTCTGTCTTTTAAACCCAGACTGACAGTGATCTTTGGCCCAGTGAATCAATTTATCTGTTGTTACATGTACAGTGAAATGTGGTTATCAGCTGCAAAATCACTATCAACTGGTGCTGGAACTGGGATTTCTTGCCTTGCCTACTGTTCTCAAAAGGTGTGGCGATACTGTAGAGTGCTGTAGGTCATCTAGTATGGAGACCCTGTTTCCTAGGAAGGATGAGAGTTTCTACCTGTAATCCATTCAGTTAATTCTGGAGTCTGCTTTCTTAAGTGTTGAAGGAAAGGAGAACTGTTCTGAAAATACATTTATATTTCTTCAGGGCAGGCTATGGGATGAGCTGAGTGGTGATACAATGAGGAAGGCCTCTCTTTTTCTCCTCCCCCTCCCTCCCTTGTTTTTTTTCTCTTGTTGCCATGGAAGAGCAGTGCAAGTTTGCATTGTTTATGCAGCCAAGATCAGTACTCTGATCTACAGAAGTTGAGGCATTTTGAGACTATTCTGCAGAGTTGATTAGTCCCCAAGTTTTAGAATTTGATAGTGTTCATGGCATGTGGGTTTTGAACCCAAGCTCTGTATTTTCTCTTGCAGTGTACTTTTTTAATCTAAATATGTCTAGTATTGTTTGAGAGCAGCATTTTTTGGTCAGATCTTGATAATAGACTTAAATTATAATCTAATTATTTATTTGGGGTATTTCTTTTCTATTTTTTCTTAGACTATATGCTCTGCATAACTATGCTCTTTTGTTTGTACCGACATTTTTTCAGTTAAATATTGTTAGAAAAAACAAATAATGCAGAGTTGTGCAGTTTTTTTGAAGTATTGAAAGAATTGGCTAATTAGTGGCTAGCGTTCTTTCACTATAGTTTTAAGACCATGAGCTTTCATTCTGAAAATTAACCTAGTTTTACTTAGTGTTATAATACTAAATTTAGAAAAGGATATCAGATGGATGTGGAAGAAACTGTGGTTATATGTGTTGTAGTTATACTACAGTTGAGGGTCTCCATCTTTACTATGCAGTTTGTGGGCAGGTATTTCTATTCCTGTCTTGCTGCAGATACTCTCCCTGCAGCATACTGAGCTGCTCAGGTTGCTTTGATATTTTTCATAGATACTGTAACTGTATAATCCTCATTAATTAACTGCTTTTAATAACTGGTAAGAACTGTTGATGTGTCAGAAGAAAAAAGACAAATATTGTCAGAGACTTAATATGCTTTCTGCTAGATGTCTTACAGGAAAATTTGGAACTTGCATCGAAGACAAGTTTCTTAAATGGATTTCTGAACTGTTAGGTGCAAGACTTCTCTGCTTTTCTTGTAACACTTGTATTTTAATTTCAGTCAAACTCAGCGAAGTCCCCATGTGTTTTACCGACATGACTTAATCAATCAACTTCAGCACAATCATGCCCTAGTTACATTGGTTGCAGAAAATCTCTCTGCCTATATGGAAAGCATGAGGCAGTATGCTAAAGGTAAGTTTTAAAATAAAAATTGCCTCATAAATAGTGCGTGAAAACTCCAGTTTTCACAATTGAAAATGGAGTTAAAGGCAAATTCTCATAATGAAATAACTATTAAGTTTATTTGTTTAACTTTCAAGCATCTGTGGGGTTGATAGCCCTTGTGGTGTCTGATTGGGCAAGAAAAGCTTAAAACGTAAACATTTTGTTTCATGATTGAAAATGTGTGTTTTACAGCAGAATATGGGGAAGTGGCAGCTCATGTTTATCCATAGATTGATAAACATCATAATGTCCTACTTAGGCTAGGGTGGTTATTTCTGTGGAAAGTCATAATAATCATCTTGGATTTTGTTCCACTTCTAATTTTGAATTTCTGTAGGCTCCTTTGGGAGGTTTTTTAATCACCTCTATTTGAAGACAGTGTTTGGAATTTGTCAGGGAGAAGGACTTCAGACCATGGGGCTACTGTTTCTTTTTAGCCTGTAACTCCATTTCTGTTTAGTTGCTTTCTCGCTGCATTTGTTATCAGCAACATTTTGGCAGCACATCATGTTAGTATTTACATATTTAAGGCTAAACTCAACCGTTTGCTGATGAGTTTACACTCTTATTCTGGACTAGCTTTCTAGTTACTGAGGTAGAAGTAGGGAAGTGAAGGAGAATGGTGGACAGGAAACTCCTTGTTACACTGGACCGCAGTACTTTTTATATTGAATTAAGCCAACAGAAGTGAGAGGAGGAGATTTACGCCCCCCCCCCTCCATCTACTTTACTGACTGGAACTAGAGACCATTCTACCCTGGCATCATAACATCCTACCAGCCTTTCAGTTACATATCAAAAATGGCACAGTATGTCATGTAGGAATTCAATGTAGATCGCTCAGAGAGGGCAGGATATTTGCGCATTGTAAAGCGTGTGTGTCCTCCAGTGCTTAGGTAAGTTGCGTAGACACCGTTAATTTTGGAATTAATTTAATTTTGGAGTACTTGATAAAAAAATATCCAAATCACATCTTTGGAGACTTGTTTGAATAGTGGTGCTATATAAGGATGATAGCTTTAGCCAGGTATAGGTCAATGAGAATGACATTTAAGCTAAACCTGCGTACTGCAGCTGTATTTCTTTATTATGAGGAATACATGAGGGGGTTTACCCTAACTTAAGTTCCTTAATTAATGACAGCATTGCACTAATTAATGTTAAAATAATACTAAATGCTTTGTTCTGTTCTCAAGCCATACTGGTTTAGGCTTAGTCTTCTCTGGGAAGGTGGAGGAGAACGAGTATTATTTCATGTAACTTCTGTATGCTGTCGGAGTGCTCTTTAACTTTGTTAAAGTGATGCAAAAATGCAATTTAATTTGTAACGAACTTCGCATCTTAACTATATGGATAGCTTAGAATCTATGATTCTCTCCTTCTCTTGGGACTTTGATCAGCTATGAAATCTGGGGTTTGGCCTCAGGGTTGTGAAGGAAACACAATCAACAACTATATTCTAATGCAATGTTGTCTTTGTCCAAAAATAGCCTACCCATACTATTAAAGTATGAACTATTATTCGTTAATTTCAATTATTTTTAAACTCTGAAACCAAAGGTCATTTTTGATGTTACTGTTTACCTGTCAAATTGTTGATGACATTGGCAGAAAAATTAGGCTGATGTCTTGCATGATTTGTTTCTTGTGCCAAAAAACACATCCCATTGCCCTGCCCCTCCCCAACTATAATGACTCGGTAAAATAATAATACAAACATCTTCAGCATGATAGGAATTACAAGTGTGCAAAGAGTTTAAATTGAATCTAATTATAAAACAATTAAATTGTGCTTTCTTGAGATGAAGCTGCTGCAGAACTTCCACTTTTATGAGATGCTTTATTACATGATTAAGGACAGCCAGAAAATATCTCCTAATGTCCCAGATACTGTATTAAGACTGTAATACACAGTTCCTGTGCAACTCCTCTTTCAGTTTCAGTTTTATGTACTAAATAGAGCAGAACATAGAGAGAGCACTATGAAGTTTGCCTTCCATGCCTTCCTGGAGGAGGAGAAAAGATGGCGGGGGGGTGGGGAAGGGGATAAATGAAAGGAGAAGGAAGAAGATTATAATTGTGAGGACAGAAAGAGAGAACTGGACAGCTGTAGAATTAAGCTGAGCTGGAGAAGGTGAATGAGACAGACAAGAAAATTCAAGRCAAACATCCAAACAGCAGAGGTCAAACAAATGCCATAGGGAAAAAAAATCCAATTGCCCGCAGATCTTTTTGGCAATTAATGCCACAATTACTGTGTAGTTTTTTTATTATTTTTTGTATTAATTTTGATTTCACCATATTTTTATTTTCCTTGAAGGCTTCCATAATTGTATTCTGTGATGGAGAACTATAATTTCTCTCTTCATTCTTCTGCTCCTGTATGTAGAAAGAGTTTTTAAGGAGATCACACTTAGACTTGCTGTGGGATGCACAGTGTAGAAGATGAATCAGGCAAATGTAGAAAGAAGCTGAGAATATTTAGGGAGACTGAATTTTTTTGTAGTTCAGAGTTTTTCAGAATTCTTAAGTGCATACATATTACCTTTGGGCAACTGACTGGCCTTTGATACTTGAATTCTTCTGTCATTGCCACTATTGACACTTGTGTCTGTGAATTAATCTCTATTCAGAAAAAAAGCCTGCATAGTCTCCATAGTTAAAACAAGCAAACAACACCACCTCCCCCCCAACAAAACAAAATCAAACAAAAAAACTACCCAAAACACCCAACACTTGAAGTAATTAGTTTTACTTTCTCTGCAATATGCTTATCTACTGTAATTGTTTCTTCTGCAAGACTCACAGCATATTTTTCAGGTTTTCTACTTCTAATAATTAATTTTTGTTCTGCTACTTTTATATTATCTCTTCAGATTTTTTTTCACATTTATTTTGATAGTTGCCCATTTATGCTCACTTCATTAGGATTAGAATTTAAATATTTGAAGGATTTCTGGTGAACATAGCATCTCCAATTTTGTAGACATCGGTTAACTACTCCTGTTTTCTCTTCTATTTAATTTTTAAGCTAATGTACCTTTTGCACTTGTATATAGAAAGCAGTATTTGACAACTATTTTTCTCCTAATTTGGAAACACTGATGAATGCACTTCAGCTGTTAGACTTGTTTGGGGTGGGTTTTTTTTCCTTCCTTGATATAATAGGAGATACTGATTTTTAGTTCTGAAGATAAATTTTACAATGAGTCTGGATGTTGTCATGATACAGTCTCCCACAGCTGGGTCATCTTAGTTAAATGCAATCTGTATACCTTTGCAAATAAGAAATTTAGCATTAATTAGTTTATGATGGAGCTGTCATAATGAACATGTGTCGTGATGAAATATTACTAGTATAGATCAAGGTAGTGCAAGTACAGATCTAGATTGTATCTCTTAAATTAAAAAAAAAAAACCCACACCAAACAAAACCGCACCAAAACCAAGTTCCTATGAAGCAAACAGCTGTTTGTTAAACAAAATGCTATGCTGAGATTTGATAAAATGCAGATAAAAGTTTGATTTCCTGCCTTACTTTCAAATTACTCAACCACTACTGTTTCAAGCTTGTCAGTATTACAGGCTTTTATTTTTTGTATTTGGAAACTTGCAGTGAATAAAGTTGTCATATACTTTCCTCCTCTAAGTGATGTCACGTACGTAGCTGCTTATAAAGGTATTAATGAACTGGAATCGTGATTTTCGTTTGGAGGGAAAAACCCTAAAAATGGAAAACTGCAATTTTGGAAAAGGTGCTCTGTAACGAAACTAAAGCATCCTCAGAAAAAAAACACTGGATAATCTGAATTATATTCTTGGTGTACTTCTATTTTAACTGACTTCTAACTTCAAACTGACTACTTGAAATAAGGAAAAATTAATTTGAATAAGTAAAATGCAGGTTCTTAATTCTTCTGTGATACTTTCATTATATTGAATGATGAGCACATGTATCTGCGCCAAAGTGTGTGTTTGATTTGATTATAGACCTCAGTAATCTTTGCCTATACCCATTTTAATTTAGGATGAAATATTAACTGGTAGCAGGCTGCTGAAAATTATTTTCATACACCATACTTAAAATTTATTGTTAGTTGAGTGGTTTTAATTGTGTTCAGACTAAGAAGTCTTCAAACATGCCCTGTCTTTCAGAGTCAGCACGTCTTTTCTGAATGTATTGTCTAATAAAACTCTTTATATTTGCAGAGCATGGTGAATATGATCCTCAAACTGTAAGACCAGGAAGCAGATACAGTCATGTGCAGGAAGTACAGGAGCGACTTAACTTCTTACGGTTAGTTTTAATTTGATCATTTGTTTAACTTCTGTAAGAATACTTTAAACACTTTAAAGAAAAAGAAAAAAAACACCTCGSTATCTCTTTCTCTTATGTAATTTTAAGTTGCTGTGTTAACTTCTTTCAAAACTCAAATGCAAAAATACACCACATGCTCTTGGTTTGGTTTGTTCCCCCTTCCCTGAGGGCTTCTGTGCTAGTATTGGAATATTCAAATAAAGTTTTTTGGGGTCTTTGAAATCCAAGGCTCTGATTCTGCATTAAAATTTGTATGGGCTTTTTCTGTCTGTGTGCAGAACCCTACTGACTTGAATACAATGTGCATGTGGATACAGTTACATACATATTGGGGTAATGTAGCTGAAAATTTAAAATATTCCATGTAGGGATATGCACATCTGTCCTTATTTGTTCTACCACACCAGAGTTAAATCCATGATCATAAACTGACATATACACTTGTGTTAGACACTGATGTTAGATTGTCAGTGACTAAGCCTTAGGAAGAGGTTGGAATAAAAAAATTATTTGGATGACTTTTGACCAGCTGCTGTTTGAGTAAAATATGAAAACAAAGGACCTCTGCTCATCACAGAGCTGCAGTATGTTGATGCTTTTTAGGCTCTGTCTCTCTTGGTCTTGGTTTTAACCTTTTTTTAGACAAGTAAAAATGCATGAACTGTCAAACTGTCAAGTTCTGAAGTGCTTTTTACTTGTTTTCTAACTGAGTTTATTTTTTCTTTCTAAAATTTTACCAAGAATTTTTATGAATTAAACTGAAGTGTTAAACAACTGTTTAATGACATTATACAATAGCATATGGATAGCAGACTTAATTTATCACTTCTGCATGTTAAAAATTGTAACTTCTTTTAATTTCACTAGTTGTTGATGTAAAGGAATTAATGAAGTCCCGTGGCTGTCAAATGTAGAATACGTAGGTAGCAATTTCTGAAAAACAATGCCATAACTTAGTCCTTGATTTCTTTTACAAAGAATAGATTTTTTGAATCAGAAAAATTATTCTGAAGAACTTTGATTATTGTTTGTTCTTCCTGAAACATTATTAGTGTTAACTCTCATAATTGAAGTTCTTAATAGTTCTTTAATAATAGTTTAACACAAATTAAAAACTTCTTTAAATAAAAGGAAAAATTTCCAGTTCATTGACTTCTGCTTCTGGCTCTATTCTGTAAAACTGATACCTTATTTTGTGATTTTTGCTACAGTGAGTGCTAAAACATAGTGAATGATTGCAGAAGTAATTTTATCTCATGTTGTGACCTGACTTTTAGAAGGTGTGCTTTTGTTTGTATATAATACATAAACAGTGCTTGGTATTTTTGAGTAAAACATTTTTTGCTGGCTTTTATTCCTTTTTTTGTTTGGACTATAGATCTTGATCCATTCAAACTTACTAAGAAATCATGGGGCTAATTATGAGTGGACTGATGATGTAAATAAAGTTTTCAGAATCGTACTTATGATATATACATGTATAATATACATATTCACCTTTTTGCCTGTACTTTTTACTGAATTGTAACTCGAGATGTCTATTAGACAGCGCTGTTAATTGTCTCTTTGTTTTGCTCAAGATTTTTATTGAAGGATGGTCAGCTGTGGCTCTGTGCCCCTCAGGCGAAGCAAATATGGAAGTGTTTAGCTGAAAATGCAGTTTATCTTTGTGATCGCGAAGCCTGTTTTAAATGGTATTCCAAACTAATGGGGGATGAACCAGACTTAGACCCTGACATTAATAAGGACTTCTTTGAAAATAATGTGCTTCAGCTGGATCCTTCCCTATTAACAGAAAATGGAATGAAATGTTTTGAACGTTTCTTCAAAGCTGTGAACTGTCGAGAAGGAAAGCTAGTAGCAAAGAGACGAGCCTATATGATGGATGATTTGGAATTAATAGGATTAGACTACCTTTGGAGGGTAAGTTAATTGCAGGAGATATCTGAAAGGTTAACTGCTAAGTCTTTCTCAGTTTATTTTTATATTTTTAGGAATGTGTAATTTATTAGTTATAGACTGAAATTAAAAAAACTACTTTTTCAAACTAAATACGTGGATATTGAGTCCACTGTCTTCCCAGCAAGTATGCAAGTTGGTAACTTTGATGTTTAATGGAAAGTTATTTGAAACATCAAGTATATTTGGGTATGCACATGAGATTAAAAATTTGCCTATACTGTTGAAGAAGAAAGAATCATTCCAGGTGAATTATCTGTGGGTTTCTCTGTCTCTCACATGCACATTAGAACTAAACTTTGTTTTGTGCACTTCATAAGCTAGTTCATGTCATTTATTCTAGTATGGTAAACTGGAGCGATTCTAGATTAGACCAAGTGATCACTGGTCTGATTCTTTCTCTTATATCCACAACCTTTTGCCTAAACATGGTTACAGCTTTTCAATAGAAAGATGGTAGCTTTTGGAAGCTTGCCAGGTATATTGGTGAAAAACATCGGTATCTAATTTGGTACTTAATTTTTTCAGAGTGTTTCTGGTTTTCAAGAGCTGCATTAGAACCCACAATAGCACACTGTGGCATGATTATCATGGCCGTGTTTTGTAAAACGTGCCGTATATAAAGCAGTAATCTTCAGTAATTTTGGTTGTGGCTTGTTGAAGGGTTAGGTATTTTAATCATGGTGATAATAGTTGAAACCAAAGTACATCACAGTTTTTGTACAAATAAGTTTTCACACAGTGTTTGTGTACAAAGTGCCCACGTAATGCTAGCGTGTTTTAGTTGTGGGAATCGACTTACTTGGATCTGCCCTGCTGTTTGGCAGCATGATAGAACTCATGAAGCTTCAGCTCAGTATCCTGCAGGGGCTGTCTGCAAGGGCTGCTTTCACACCTGGTGGCTAGTAATTAAAATATAGATTATCAGGTTAGAAACAACTCATTTGCCTGTCCCCCTTCCACCCACTCACAGCCATTTAAATACTTCAAAATTCTGTTTTTAAATCTTTGGTAATATAGATTGTTCAAGCATGTGAAGGAATAGTTGTCTTATTCTCTGAAACTAGTGAAAATGGAAATGTAATGTGAAGATGAATATATAAACAGTACTTTCATTCTGTTTATAAAGCATTGGCTTTTTTTGCTAACTCTGAACTCCTTTAAACTAGTTAATTCTTAACTTTGGCTCGTTAACTTTAGTGTAAGTTGTATTGATTGTATTTTGTAACTAAGCATTTTAGTCACTTTCACCTCATAAAATAATTAGACGTACTATGGTGTCAAGATACTTACGTAGTAGTTTTGTTTTTAAATTTTATACCAGAAAGTTTTAAGAAGTTCTAATGCTTTTTTTTTTTATTACGCTAGGTTGTGATTCAGGGAAATGACGATATCGCAAACAGAGCAATAGATCTTCTTAAAGAGATCTATACTAATCTTGGCCCAAGGTTACAAGTCAATCAGGTAAAAAAAACGAACAAGCAACAAGAAAACTGGAATATAATATGGTAGAAAAATAGTGACAAAATTCAATTTGGTGATATTTTTATACTTGGAAGCATTGAAAGTGGAGAATAGTTTTCAGAGAGTGTGCTCCTGAGTCTAGCCATTAGGTTCTGGTCAGATGCAGAATTAAGAGGTTTTTTTCTGATATTTACAGACTGAACTCTCACAAATTTTTTTACATTAAATTGATCTGTTGTATTTGCTCTTTCTACTCAGAAAACAGTTCATATTATATACTTAGGTAAGCCTTTTGTTGAACTTCCAGTTGTGGTACGTACTTGTACTAGTATGTTCACTGGATGGGTCTGCTGAGTGCTGTCACAAGCTAATCTAATCTTCTTTTATGTCATGTCCCTTACGAAGGGTCACAGAGTTTCCATATAATGGTCCAGGCTGGGCTCTAGCAAATCAGATATTTTCTCCCTACGTTAATATTTTCTGGGAGCTGCGTTTCAGTGGACAGAGAAAAGAGATAATGAGTTCCTGAAAGGTCAGAGGAAGTGAACTGTTGGGATTTCACAAATTTGGGGGGGGGGAGGAATATTGTCCTCCAGACAACAATCTCCAGTTGGTAGCTTGCCAGCTGTATTTCTTAAAACTTCAGTTTTCATACTTGTCCTCAAAAACACTTTTATAGTCTTCAGAGCTGCCAGTCTGCTGGATAGAGCACAGCTGCTCTAGGTGGTGCATTTACAGCCATTCAAGCTATATCTTACTGTAGTGGCAGATGGGCTGTATGCTTCTTTCTTGCTGTAGGTCTGGTCTTACTGAGCATGCATAGATCTGTCCATCTGCACATGGTTAGATCTGACACTTCCAGGAAATGTTGGATTTACTTAACATGCACACAAGTATTTTGTTTCAGTGTGCTGGTAACTCCTCTGCTCCTGAGCTGCCTCTAAGAAAAGTGGCTACTGGACTGTGGTTTACTGCCACAGCTATGACTGTTAATGTTTCTATTGCAGCCTACTACCTGGAGACACTGCAGACTTTTTACAGTGATACTACAGATTATATGTCAGTTTAGGTCAGGAGGAAGAAGATGTTAGATATCAGGCAGAAGGAGGAAATTTGCTGCAGCTGCCACTATACTGAATCTAGCTCAAAATCCATTTCTGAGTTTATGCAGGAAAAGAGTGTATCTGGAGCTGGGCTATGTGAATGGGACAGGGAGGTTGGGAGGGATGGTAGTTCTGATGGTCTGTAAATGTTCTGTGTTCACTCTTAGTGTAAAGTAAGTTAACCTGTACTAGATTGTCAGCTAGAGATTCTTCAACATAGTCTGAGGAAATGAATAAAAAAAAGTCCAATTTAGTGTTCTCTGTGCAAACTTTAACTTTTTCTATTTAAGTGCAAGTTTGCACTGTACAGTTACAGCTACTGGTGATGTGCAAGATTTTTGAAGTGTACACAAAATTAGAGCTATTTATCAATGGGATTTTATTCTAAAGTGGAATATAAAAGCTTTATAGAGTAACTTAGCTGGTTTTATTTTGTTTTTTACTTCTACCATTGGATTATCCTGCTGAAAAGGTGATTTTTAATATTTCTTGTAATTGCACCAATTTTTTAATGTAATTAGGTAGTGATTCATGAAGACTTCATTCAGTCCTGTTTTGATCGTCTAAAAGCCTCCTATGATACATTATGTGTGTTGGATGGAGATAAAGACAGTATCAATTGTGCAAGGCAAGAAGCAATACGAATGGTGAGAGTGTTGACTGTTTTAAGAGAGTACATAAATGAATGTGACAGTGATTACCACGAAGAGAGAACTATTCTACCTATGTCAAGGTATGTGTGAAAATGCACTACTGTGATTTTGATTTCTGTTAACTAAAATATTACTAGTATTTCTGACTTTTGCATTCTAAAGGGTTTCTATTCAGGGAATGTATTTATAGAGTTTCAAAATTCCATTTTCTCTGCTAATACATCTAAACTCTGATCTGTAGTAAAAAAAAAAATAAAAAAAATGAAAGATCATGCAAATACAGGCATATATGAAAGGCACAGCAGACCTGAGAATAAACTTGTTTCTGGTGTTTTGTTCTATAACTAGCACAATGTACCTTGTGGCTAAGTTGTTTTGGATGTATTTCTTTTTTTCAGATAATTATTTTCAAGCAATACTATTATTTAAGTTATATGGGCAAACCTTCTTTGTTTTTCATAGCCCTGTCGTACAAAAAACATGTTGTTAATGTGTATCTTCATCTTCTAGAATTGTTTACAGAGATGCTAATCTTACTTTGCAAGCTTAAATTTAGGATTATCTCTAAGTGAAATATTCTGTGTAGGTTCCTCATAAAAAGGGGAGGAAGAGAACAACACTTTGAAGTATATTTATTTTCTGTATACCTTCACTACTCTTATACTTGTCCTTGAGTAAAAACTTAGCTGAAATCCTAGCTGCTCCTTCTTTAACTCTCTTTGGTACAAAGAAAAAAGTAACACTTAAATCCAATGTTGTGTAGATATATTCACAAACAAAATACTTTATTTCCTGAGAGTGGAAGGCAGAACAGAAAACTGTTTAAATGTTCCAGTGTTGGTAGCTGCTGTCTGTGGGAAGAAAGTCTCAAAAATACATAAGGAATACACTGAGATTGCTGTGGATTTATGATGCAGCTAATATATTTTTAGACATGGTGGGGGTTTGTTGTCCCCTTATTTTAAATGCCCTTTTTACCAAGAAAATTGAAGAGGTTGCTGTTTCTTCATGATGTGTCAGTAATTTGCAGTGCTCCTACAGCATTTTTATTGTATATATTGATTAGTCCTAACTAAGTTCTCTTGTTGATTGCATGTGCATTTTTTTTATATGGGCTGCTGGTTTGATTAGTCTAACATTTTCACAGGTCTTGTTAGCAAGGAGCTTTTATGAGGAATTTTTGCTGCCTTTTGTTGCATGGGATTAGTTTGTTGGGCTTATCTGGACACATCTTTCCTAATGAGTTCCCGGCCATTGTCCGAAGTGTGATCACTGCTGGTGTGAAAACGTTTCTTTTTTTGACCTCTTTAAATTTTGTAAAAGKATTTTGATTTTTGAAATTGGAATTCTAATACAAAACTTTTAATAGCTTTTGACAGAAGGCATTAAGACTTGGTGGCATGATGGCTTTTTCTGATCTTGGTGTATTTAAAGCTGAGTTGTTTTGCTAAAAGAGCAAATTAAATGAGGAAATTAAAGCAAGAGAAAGGATCTAAAACTTCATAAGAGACTTCATAAAATTCTGTCAATGTTCCTAACCTGACTGTAAAGTTGACCATATGTTTAATGCACTTGTGCGGAATGTGGGTTCTTGAAAGTTTCTGTGTATGTTAYGTTTGCATAATTGCTGGTGCCTTCACAAAATAATCTCATGCTGGAGTATACCACTATACGTAAAGATTTGATGTTGAAATATCTGCAACACAAAATCCAGCAGGAAAAATAATTTATTTAATGAGGGCGGAAATAACTTTATCTGGTTTGTTTATTTTCAGAGCATTCCGTGGTAAACATATCACACTGGTAGTTCGTTTTCCAAACCAAGGCCGACAGGTGGAAGATTTGGATATTTGGTCTCATACAAACGACACRATTGGCCAAGTACGGCGTTGTATTCTCAATCGTATTAAAGCCAATAGTGCACACACAAAAGTAGAACTGTTCATCGGTGGTGAGCTGGTGGACCCTGCAGATGATAGGAAATTAATTGGGCAGTTGAATCTCAAAGATAAAACGGTAAGTGTTGCAGGTTGCTTATTTATGTCAATTCAGATGTCACTTCCCTTTTGTAAATGCTTGAAAAACACCATGCATGGGATCACTTATTCTTGTGAAATAGTTCTATTCTTCCTCCTTGTAATATGCCATTAACATTATATCAGATGCTTATTTAGTAAAGAATCTTYATTTTTGCATAGTATTAAAACTATGATTGTGTTTTTCAGCTAATTACGGCTAAGCTTACACAGATAAATTCTAATATGCCCTCAAGTCCAGATAGTTCTTCTGACTCTTCAACTGGTTCTCCGGGCAACCATGGCAATCACTACAGCGATGGTCCAAATCCAGAAGTCGAAAGCTGTTTGCCTGGAGTGGTAAGCATATACTTAGATTCTGAAATGAACAGTTTAAAAGCATTTTTTCCCTATACTTTGTCTTTAGCTAATGATTCTTACGTGTTTTTTTATTTGCTTATTTTAAGATCATGTCACTGCATCCTCGGTACATCTCTTTTCTTTGGCAAGTTGCAGACTTGGGCAGTAGCCTAAATATGCCACCCCTTAGAGATGGAGCACGTGTTCTTATGAAGCTCATGCCACCAGGTAAAACTTTATTTTATTTTAAAAATTTTATCCTCTTTTATATTGTAATATCCTGTATAATAATTTCTCACCTGTTATATAAAAATTAAGTTAGGGGAGTATTTTCCATTTTCTGGTAATTTATTGATACCATAATTCATGACTGTTATCCTAATTAGGATTGTATGTGTTTCCCAAATAGTTATTTCTTGTCTGTCATATAAAGTTGTATAGTGTGCAGTTGGTACTGGGGTACAGTGCTGCAGTGCAGTGAAAATGAGGAGAAGCATTGTATTTTGAAGTGGATTTGTAGTGCTACTTTAATAGGATCACTTTTGTACTGACAGAAATAATCATTGCAGAACGTTTCATAGTCTGATCTTATCTGTCAGTTAATTTTTTGCAAGTTTTCTGATACTGTTAAAATTTTTCAGATTTATAATTGTAAATACTAGTCACTTGGTTTGGAGTAGTTGTGTTATAAGATGTTTATAAGTTGTGTTTTTATTGCAGATAACACTACGGTTGAGAAACTAAGAGCTATTTGTTTAGATCATGCAAAGCTTGGGGAAAGCAGCCTTAGTCCATCCCTTGATTCTCTATTCTTTGGTCCTTCTGCCTCACAAGTGCTGTATCTAACAGAGGTTTGTGATGCTTTGCCTGTTCTTTAAAAATCTTCAACTCTTTCCTTGGCAGTCCTTTCTGTAACATTGTGGAAGCCAAGATCAAATTCTGGTTTGAAATTAACAATTGAAAATACTTAACAATTTACTGGATGGCCAATGCTGTCACAGCATTGCTGAAGTAGTATTCCAACRTAGTCTGATGATGTTCAATCATCTATATTCAAGCTAGTGCATTTCTGTTAGTTAACTCTGTATTTTGTTCTACAGGTAGTTTATGCCTTGCTAATGCCTGCCAGTGCACCTCTGGGAGAAGATGCCAGTGACTTCCAATACAACTTCTTAAAAAGTGGTGGTTTGCCTCTTGTATTGAGCATGCTGACTAGAAATAATTTCCTGCCAAATGCGGATATGGAAACTCGAAGGGGTGCCTACCTTAATGCTCTAAAAATAGCCAAACTATTGCTAACAGCGATTGGATATGGGCATGTTCGAGCTGTGGCAGAAGCTTGTCAGCCAGTTGTGGAAGGCACAAGTACAATTTCACCGGTAATATAAATCTTCCTTGATGCAAATAGCAATGTACTCTGGCTTTTATATTGTCTGCAGCAACATCTGTCTACTCTTCATTGACAATCTCTTTGAGTGAGTTGCATGTCAAGAACTCACGGTGCTTTTAGAATCATCAGACAACATTATCTGAAAGAGATCAACTTACTAAACAAATCCTGTTTCTTTCTGACTGTAGAAAAGTTAGGTGTGAGATCCACCTGCTCTATATATGATTTTCAATGGTTTGCATGATTGTCARTATAGGTAACTTTCCATTTTCAAGTACATCTATTTCATAAATGTGAATTCTGATTCTTATGAGCTGTTGAGTCTATTGAAGGATGTGCCTCTGAATTTCTTGTATTTCCTATTTATGTTTAGAGCATAAAACAACAAAACTGACATTGAGTCATGCCAGCCCTCTTTCTACACAAAAATAAGTCCTTGGCTTGCTAGATYGCTGATTCCGTCCATTGCTTGTAGAAAATTCTTGCAGAGAACAACTAGCTACATTGCAAAGTTAACTGTTGATCGTTGCAAGGTGTCCTACCCTAAGACTTCTCAGAGTTGGAAAGTGTAACACAGGTGTTCTCAATGGTCATCTCACATATCTATAGTAGTAGATTTTCTGTATGTTTAATATGGCTAGTCAGTTTCTCCACATCTGGACAAATATGTTGTGGATCAAGAYTTTATTTCTGCCCTTTTACAGTAGGCATACAGCATAGAGTCCAAAAMCTAAAATTTTCTGCTGTCCTTCTTGGGCATTTGCTTCCAGGTATTCCAGCTATTTTTTTTATTATTTTTTTTTGTGAAATTCCATCCCAAATAGTTGCTTGAGCTATGAACCTATACTCAAGAATACATAGAGGGCCCCTCTTCAGAGCACTTCCTTATAGAATATTTACTAAGATCCATCTCTGAAGCAGAGAAGTACATTCCCCTTAAGTCTGAAAAATAAATACCTGTTCTGGTTAGTTCTSTTGGAAGATACCAGATTCATTCTTTTTCAAGGAAATTGAAACTCTTGACGATTCCAAAGAGGTGAAGATCCCTTTTCATGTCTCATGTTAGAATACAATAGAAACATCTTAAAGCAAGCATGTTTGCCACCCTATCCATCATCTGTTTAAAATGAGTAAATTTTACTGCCCTATTTTCTAACGACGGTTATTCAAAAGGCAGTTTGGAACACAGATAACATCAGTTGAGTCTTGAAGTACTGTTTGAAACGACAGCCTTGAAGTACTATTTGAGACACATTTATGCCCACCACTTAGGAGGTAGTAACATTTGTCCATGACTACTGATATTCACTGTTAAGTGCTGCAAACATCTAACTTTATTATTAACTGATTTGTTGGGAAAAACATGGTTATTCTTGCTGTCATCGTCATCCTGTTTGAAGGACTTTGATCTTGATAGTTTTTGTTGCTGCAGCACCAATAAGCTTACACCTTGGAGTGGAGGTGGGATTTGTAAATACCTTACATCTATCGTATCTAAAGTATAAGCAGTACAGTAAAACTTTTTGTCTTGGCTTTCTGTCAGTACTTAAGAGAATGAGGTAACCAAGGCTGTGCRTCTGCAGTCTTCCAGTTACCGGTTTGCTGCTGTCACTAGGAGCTTTTAAATTTTTTTCTTCCTTGCTTTCATAGAAAGTTGAATCAATGTTGTTAAACATAGTATTCTGGTACATAGATCCTGATTTGCCCCAATATGTAAAAGGATCAAACAATACAGCCAGCTTCTGATAGCTAATTGACTCTGCAAGCTCTATTACAGTCTTCAGTGGGAGTTCTGTAATTTTGCTCCCCGAATCAAGTGTCTTAAGCAAAGGGATATGACCAGCACCAGGTATTACACACCAACTTCACAGTGTGTCTTTTGAGCAGCATTTGAGACAGGTTTTTTGGCTGAAATGGTACTAGAAAATGAATAAACTCTTTTGTACAAGAAGCTTTAACTTCTAACCACAGCACACAGTCTTTTCAAGCACATTTGCCTATGAGAAGGAAACAACCATTTCAGATTTTAACTGTCAAAATTACGGAACTCTGTCAGCCCAAGTAGAAGGAACTCTATGCTCAAACCAATACAGAAAAGATAAAAACTTGTCTTGCTGCTCTTTCTGTTGTGAAAGTATGATAAAGAACAGGAGGGATAATCCGGAGCAGAATTCAATAGTGCTCTAACTCAAATGTTTAAAATGTACTTAACTATAATGAATACCGCAACCATGTTCTGTCTGGACACTAGTAGCTAATCCAGAGGAAGAGCCATTGTTTTAGCAAACCCTTCTTTCCTACATCAACAGAAAGGGAAGGAGGCATTGTAATTCTAAACGTTCTGTTAACTTGAAATAGTCTGATCAATAAACAAACCCCCAAACATAAGTAGTTTTGAGCAAGTGCCTCTCCTTTTAACTGCTTGTACGCTATGTACATGCACTGTAGCATACAGTGTCTTCAGATGTGATGGTATCTATTTGAAAATGAGGGGGTTTATTTTCCTTGGTGTTTGCAGTTTCTGTAAATAGTTTTCCTTCCAAGCTGTTACCTACTTCTACCAAACCTTTCTAAGTAACTTTATATTTTCATATCTTCTTGCCTTTTTTTCCATGTAAAAATAAGAAATACTTTCTTCCAGATAAACCAGGCTACGCATGACCAGGCAGTGGTGCTACAAAATGCCCTACAAAACATTCCTAATCCAACTTCAGAATGCATGCTAAGAAATGTAGCAATACGTCTTGCACAGCAAATATCTGATGAGGTTAGTGAATTCCTTTCTGTATCACCTTTTTTCCCTGCAGTATTTAAAAAAAAAATAAAAAAATAATCTTTAAACTTATTGCTTTGTAAGACATGGATTTTCCTTCTAAAATGTCATGGAACATTTTAGGTAATGTTTATATGGTTCATAAGCTGTCAACTAATTAAAAGTATTTAGTGAATTGTTTCCATATGAAATTAGGAAATTCAGTGTCTAATAGCATGAAGAGGCTTAAGTGAAATAGGTTCTGTACAAGCTCTTTAATGGMTTGTGAATATTGTTACACTTAGATCAGAACTTCAGAAACTTGATGTAATAGATTTAAAGAAGTTAATGGGTATTTTTAAAACATTTTTGTGTTACTTCTTTTTTTGGTCTTATGTTTTGGTTTCTGTGTAACATTCTCTTCTTGAAAAGCAACACAGAAAAGGGGAGGGAGTTTTTAAATATTGAGCATGTTTTTTTTACATGCTGTGAAAAATAAAAGTCTCAAATCGTTGCCAGTGTATCTTTATATATTGAAAATGCATTAGTGATATGAGTGAAAAATTGGATTGTGGAGCTCAGTAGGATTAAACAATGTGTTTTGCAAATACAATAGTCTTATCTGTATGGTACTATATGGTATGACCAAACCCCATTTGGCTTTGGAATTGAGTCATGTTAGTGAATACATCAGTGAATTCTGCTGAATTCAGCAGAAGCTAAAATCGGAACTACTGCAACTTCTTCTTCCACAGTGAATTGGGATCCCTCAGTTTCAGTGTGGAAGCAATGAATATTGTTTCTCTATACTGTATAGAATCTCTGCAAAGCTATCTCCGAAACAGTTCTGAGCTACCTAAATAAAAGTAGTCTTGTATTATCATCTTAATGTTGAGAAGTACACTTATTTCTTCTGAACAAAAAGCAGTGTCTAAAGAAAGCACAATGTACTAGACTGCAAGACTGAAGCATCTGCCTTCCATTAGTGGTGGTATTGCATCCATAGGTGATTGTATGTGTAAAATCAGCCAGTTGAACTCTGATTWAACTTCCTTCCACAGAAGAAAAACACTTCTGTGTATTCACCTCACATACCTCTGAGGTGAGGTATGAAGAAAGGTTTTTCATTGTGCCTTTGTCCTTTTTGGAGGCCTTCTAATAAATAAATAAATAAATTATTTTTCTTTCACCAGGCACATCAAAGCAAACAAAATCTGAATCTCTTTTACAAGAGTCTACACAGTATTGCTGTTAAAGTATTGTCTATAATTTCCTGGAATTATGAAATCTGCTGTAGATCTAAATTTCATATGTATTGTAGTATTGAAAGACTTTTTTTTTTTTTCTTTTAATATTTTGATGGTCAAAGACTCTTTTTCAACTGATTTCACAATTTAAAAAAAATAAATCTGACATGGTTTCCATAGGCCAGACAGAAGACTACATCACAGAAAGAAATCTTTCACCTTTTTAAAAAATTTTGATAAGTCAGGATTTTAAAACTACAGTGATATTAAAAAAGAAAATGTTCTTTTTCTGTGTGACAAATTCTTCTTGTGATGCTGTTACTGTAAGGTTGCTTTGCTTGTGGCAAAAGTGAAATACCTATTGTTCTTGTAACTACTGTTAGTGTCCATATCAGTAGCAAGAATGCACAATGTTCAGATTTCCTGATGCAGCTAGCTTATTAGTTAAGCTTCTTAGTCTCCTTTTTTAATTCTGAGCATTAGAAAAATGAAATTTGAAATTTTTGAGAACTGTATACCATCKGCTTTTAAAGATTGCCCATTTTTTGGACAGTTCTACTTTGACTATAGACCACCAGATAGGTTCGGGGGTTTTTTGAAAGTTGATGCAAACTATAAATAATGTCAGTTGTAGTATTTTTTGTGATGTTTCTGTATCAGTAGAAACTATTGGATGTTAACTCTGACCATGCCGAAAATACTGAAGAGTGAGTCTACATTCATAAGATACATCATCTSTGTTCTTATTAATTTTAAACCCTGTATAACTTGAATATAGAACAATCCCTTTATATATTAATCACATACTTGATAAGTGTTAGTTTGTCTAGCTATCCACTAGCACAATAAATATCATGGACAGGACAAACCCTAAAATAACTTCAACTTGTTACATTACTTAAGAGGCTAGCCACCTTCCATATGCATGCTTGKTGGTTTCTTGGGTTTTTTCCACCGAAACAAGAATGTTTTAGCATTGGAGTTGGTAGTTTCTGCTAAATCTTACTCAGAATCAGAGAGTTGCTGGTTATTTATCAGAAAGGTTCACTTTCTTGTAATTCCTGGTACTTGTAGCATTACGATCTAAGATTCTGTAATATATCTAAAATACATGCTACTTTCTATGAAAAAATTAAATACTACATGAGTGAAGTACAAATGCTTTTCAAGATACAACATTTTTTTTTCTGTATTTAAGGACAAATTCTTTGTTAAATTTTAAATTTTTAAGTTTTAAACTCTCTGTAAATACATCTGTGATAATTTAGAATCCTTTGTAATSTTATTTGCAACTGCCTTTTAATTTTGCTTTGGTTTATTTCTCTTTTTTCCAGGCTTCAAAATACATTCCTGATATCTGTGTTATCAGGGCAGTACAAAAAATTGTTTGGGCATCAGGTTGTGGCTCAGTTCAGCTGGTTTTCAGCTCGAATGAGGAAATTAGTAAAATCTATGAAAAGGTAAGAATTCCTAAGCAACTTCTTTTTTATATAACTATTCCTTTGTTTACAAAAGGGACAGTGTCAACCAGGTCAGGCTTAGAGTGTGATGAGCTTTTAGGTAATTATCTTGGTGATGATGTATTTCGGAGTCTACTATGATATATCAGTTGTCATACCACAGTTTAATTTTCTATTCCAAATTTCTTTTCTCGGTAGCTGTTTAATTGTAGCTTGAATCTGGTGTCAGTTCAAAAATGCACCAGTTCTTTAAGGTGCTGTAACATGTTTTCAGCCCAGTTAGATTCTGTATCTAAATAAGAAATAAGCACTTCTTTGCAATGCTAATTTTTCTAGTCTTCAGATTTAAAWGGTCTTTTCTACAGAAGTTGATTTAAAGCATGTGTGCAGTCTAGAATGAGAAACAAGAGCTAATTGATCTGAATTAGCACTGAAGCATTGGTAAAACGAAATAACTGCTAATCCTATATAGCTTTTTTCCTTTTGTTATGTACATATGTGGACCATTGTCATGGTTTCACGTGTGGTTTACGCAAATAGGTGGGAGTTGGGGGTTATATATTAGTATGTTATCACACACCTTGTGTTTAACCGATGTTGCTTACAGTTATAGGAAATAGTAATCTGTGTTTTGACTGCAATTTAAAATAAAATATTTTTGTTCTCTAAACATCTTCACTTGTTTGCCTTATAAAATCAAGTTTAGTACTCATCAATACTTGCCTGAGAGTAAAAGGGAAAGGAATATATAGGGAAGTTTTATTCTTGGTGTATTAGCTGTTGTGCTTAAATGATCAGTTTGCTGAAGTAAATATTCTTCCTTTAAGTGCAACACCTTTCCATTTAGCTTATGCAGTGGTATAATGGCGTCTGCTTCTATTGCTGTGAGAACGACTTCTTCATGAAATAAGTTGGGGTTTTTAGATTGGGTTTTTTGGCGGGRGGGCTGGGGAGCTGGGGGTTGCCGGGGGGGTGATATAACTTGCATGTAAAAAGTGGTTTAGTTAGTGTGACAGTCCAGGCAAATGAAGATGTGCTCTTATCTATACATTTGGTGTTTTAAGAGTAGTAGTGCACTAGAGAATATACACCTAAAGGAAATTATACCTAAATGTTCTTTTCTGATGTTTTTCTGGGTGAAAATTCTACAGTTAAGTTCTGTAAAAATATTTTCAAACAATTGAAGTTTTAAAATTTGAAAATTGAAATTTAAGCTGTGCATTATTAATCATCCTTCAAAGGKTTTTTTTTGTGTGTGTGTTTTCTTATTTTTATTGACACTTATATGGACATTTGTAATAAATGGCAGCTGCATTTGGTTTATGCTAAGCAAAAGGGAGATAAAATTTGAAGGGAAAAATTGGAAACCAAAAAGAAGAAGAAATTGGCAAAAGTAATAAGAAGGTGGAGTAAAGTACACTTTGTTAAAACAACATTAAAGGAGAGGAAAGTATCACAGAAATAGATAAATATGATGCAAGCAAAGACACATTCTTAATTTAAGAGAATTGCGTTTGGTTTTAGATGAGAGGAAGTAACTCCTATGGTAGCTTTRTAAAGATTGAATATACCAGTGACTGGTAAACACTGGTTTAGAGGAAAAAGTATTGTAAGAAAAATGCTTTCAGTTTTCTAAGTTTGACACTAAACCTTAGACTTTTAACTCCTAGGTCGTGGGAGCATTTTGCTAAGTCTATGGGGTAGAGATTTACCATTAAATGTTAGTTTAAGAACAAAAGCAGACTGATTTTTGTGGAATTGGGAGTGACATCTCAGGACTCCTAAAATCATCAAAGGCAACTATGGTAAATGGGTTTTTAAGAGGCACTTCAGAGTAGTCCCATCAAGTATGACTTCTGAAGGAATGTTCTGAGCACTTTAAGAAGCTTCTGAACTGTACTGGTGAATTAAATTAAATTTTGAAGTCCAGATAAATTATTTTGAGAGCATAATTGTTACGGAGTCTCTTCTGCCTCCTGCCTCAAAAAATTCTGTTGTGGGAGTCCTCTCAGTAGTTGTAGACGACTGTGTGCAGCTTTCAGTGGTGTCAAACCGCCATTTCCTTATTAGCTCAGAGAAGGCCCATACCCATCTGAAATAACTGCAAGTATGCTGCTTGTACAGACCCGTCAGCTCTTGGTGCCTGAGTATAGGGAAGTACTTTGCTGGGTATAAAATGCACATTGCCTTTCTACTAGATCCCTGCACCCATGCAGAAATAACTTTCTTTTCTAAACAGGGCTTCAGTGCAGAGCAAGTGCAGTCCTGAACTTCTTGAAAGCATTCTGCTTTTACTTTCATATTTTGAGATATGTCAGAATTACCACATCCTCCTGCTGCAGTGGCAGTGACTGTCTCTGATTTTTAGCTGTTGTGCAAAGACAAAATAGTGTCTGTTGCCAGACTGAGACATACTTTGTCCTCTTCTGCTGCTGTTTACAATTAGTTATCTCTCCTCCATTGTAATCCCTTTTTTCTGCCTGCTTAATCTTGATAACCTTTCCATATATAAAACAAATACTTATTTTATGTCTCAGGTTATTGTTGCTAACTTGCAGCCATGGTTACTGATGAAAGGCAAAAGCCCAGCTGGAACTCAATCTGGCCACTGTCATCAGGGACAACAAAAAATRTTTTTACACRTATGTTAACGACAAAAAGAGGGCCAAGGAGAATCTCCYTCCCTGTTGGATGTGGGGGGGAACATTGCCACCGAGGATGAGGAAAAGGCTGAGGTACTTAATGCCTTCTTTGCCTCAGTCTTTAATATTCAGACCGGTTATCCATAGGGTATTCACCCCCCTGAGCTGGAAGACGGGGACGGGGAGCAGAATAAACCCTCCATAATCCAAGAGGAAGCGGTTAATGACCTGCTATGCCACCTGGAAACTCACAAGTCTATGGGGCCAGATGGGATCCACCCGCGGGTACTGAGGGAGCTGGTGGAGGAGCTTGCCAAGCCGCTCTYCATCATTTATCAGCGGTCCCGGTTAACGGGGGAGGTCCCGGATGACTGGAGGCTTGCCAATGTGAGGCCCATCTACAAGAAGGGCCGGAAGGAGGATCTGGGGAACTACAGGCCTGTCAGCCTGACCTTGGTGCTGGGGAAGATCATGGAGCGGTTCATCTTGAGGGTGCTCACGAGGCAGGTGCAGGACAACCAGGGGATCGGGCCCAGCCAGCATGGGTTCATGAAAGGCAGGTGACCTGCCTGGTGGATGAGGGGAAGGCTGTGGATGTGATCTACCTGGACTTCAGCAAAGCCTTTGACCCTGTCTCCCACAGCATTCTCCTAGAGAAGCTGGCAGCTCATGGCTTGGACGGGTGTACTCTT